>CM016618.1:95644253-96244253 GCA_005393395.2 Gossypium australe | reverse complement strand
ACAAAGGATATGATTGATCATAAACCCATTTACCAACTGAGAAATCACATCTCGTAGGCCGATCCTCACGCCTGCCTTGCACCATTATGACTCCATTGTCTTCGTTGTTGAGCCAAGAAGACGATGACTTGCCATGAAAGAAGCAAATGAACAAGGTGATGACGAAGACGAAGGTGAAACGTGGATAATTAGCCATTGAAGGGGGAAATGAGGGAAGGGAGTGTAAAATTCACAGCATAGAAGGCAGCATTTTCAAGTGCTCTTAAAGTTGTCAACCATAGCTTTTCTTTTTTCTTTCTTTCATTGAGGCATGAATGGCGGTAATTAATTATGAGTGGACCATAGACATGTTCATGGAAAGTAAAAGTGCTTTCTTTTTCACTCATTACCATTTCTTCCTCCTTCCTACACCTATTGGTAGGTGATTCAATTTAACATTACTCTTTTTTTTCTTTAATTCCGGTTGATTTTAGTTTAGTTGACACTAATATTATTACAGATGTAGGTTCAAATGCTTAAAAATATATTTATTTTATTTTTTATAATTAAATTTAAATTTAAAATATTATTTTATTATTTAAATTAAATTTAAACTGAACTGATTTGAAGTATGAAAATTCTTATCTAAACTCAATCTTAATAGGACCAAACGAAATACTCAACAATTTCTTCCTATTTCTTATCTATAATTTTTATTCATTTCTATTACTTTTTCCATTGGTATAATGTTAAGTATCATAATTCTTTATAAAACAATAAAAGTAATCTTTAATTTTGATCTATTTCTACTTTTTCTAGGACTTCCCTTAAATTGTGATTAAAATTTTTAATTATTGGATATTTTTAATTGAAAACTTTATTAATATTGTTACATATTTCAGTATTATTATAATTTCATCGCATGAGAAATTAAAAGTATAAGTCTCGAGTCTTCATTGTTTAATCATAATAGATATGAATGTCGATATGAAAATAACTTTTTTCTAAATTGGTTACCGTGAGAGAATCAACTTGTGTTAAGTGAGGAGTTATTTTGTCTTCAAGCAGATTTATTCTCATTTTACTTGACCTCAAGTCATAAGAGAATACTCTAGTGTTGCTGCATTTGGAGCAACATGTCTTAGTCATTACAATATGATTGAAAATTAGAATTTAGTGGAGGAATGTTTGGTGTTTTATTTGAAAAACTAAAAAATTGGATGATTTATTTATAAGTTTTAGAATTTGGGTTTTTAAATAACCTCAACACCTATGAGTGATGATGTGAATTAAAAAAAAAAAAAAGTTTCCCCTCAAATAATCAGAGTATTTTAAAAATAACTCGACATTAGTTGATGTCAAATTGCTATAATCATTCCAAAATAATTTTCTTAATTCCAATTGAGCGAAAAAAAATTCACGGCACAATAAACATAATTAAAATCGATATCCGCAAATGTTGAGGTATCCTTTAAGAAAACATATTCTAAAAAAAGCATATAATAATAAATAATGATAATAATAAATTTTACTCTCAGCATTTACATTTTTTTGTCAATTTAATCTTTATTCTTTTTTTAATTTAAATTTTACTATTAATCTTTCAAAAGAGTTGAATTATTTTTTTTAACAGAAATGTTGACTAAATTATTAATTTTTTTAATACTATTGGCTTGGCAACTTCGTGACAGTCCATATGTACATAATGTTGATGTGACATTATTTATCTTATATATCACTTCAATAAATAATTTTAAAAAAATAAAAAAATAAAAAATGTTCATAATTTTTTTTAAAAAGCATAAAGCACACATTGATTGCCATGTGAGTTGTCATGTTTAAAAAAATTAATGTTTAATCAATATTTTTGAAAAATTAATGATCAAATTAGACTCCTTTTAACATATTCGGCAAAATATAACTAAAAAAATAAAAATCAGATTAACAAAAAAATTTAAGCAGTAAATTTACCATTAATAAAAAAAAAATTACAATACCTAAGTAAAACACCTGAATTTAAGTGCGTTTAGTGAATTGTTTGCTTTGTAGCAAACTTGGAATGTCAAAAACTCAAAAAAGAGAAAGCGAAAAAGAACATCATAAATCATGATAATATTTCAGGGCAAATGCAAACAAAGCATTCATCACACTCACAGCTACAACTATTATGGCTATCAATTTTTCACCTTTTTCTTTTAATTTTTCAGTCAAAAGTTGAACTAATCATGTAGAAAGACGTACTTGTGTTTATGGAAGTTTCAATTAAAATATTTTTTTAATAATTAGAATGCGGGGCGGGTTTTACGGATTAAACTCAAATTCTCATATTATATAACACTAAAATTTATCACTAAGATAAAAGATTGTTAGTTGCCTCAACAGCATGGTAAATAATTATAAGGTTAAAAATAAATATTTATTGTAATTAGTCAGTGTGATTAACAGGAGGATAGAGTGGTGATTGACCTTAGGCCAAGGCGAAGAGTCAATGAAAATTGATGAAGATCAATTGGGTGTTTTTCTAGGTTTGAGGTTGGAAGAGAATGGCCTCTCCAGAAAGGGACTTGGCTCTTTCAGCTGAGTTTTTATATTGGAAGATAGAGTTGTTTATAGGTTTAAAGACTATTGATAATAAAATCGTAACTTATTTCTTTGCACTGACGATAATATAACGTTTTAGGATATGACGTTTTAGAACAATTGAATAATCAATAATATCGAACTTCCACGTACATCCTACGTATGTCCAATGAAAATCACCTTATACAAGTTTATTGCTATAATATGGTGCGAAATTCACTCAGCTCAATTAACTTAGAGAATCACTCGATTTTTAAATAAACTAATTTAGCAGACCAATTCAATCTAATATTTCTTAACAAGTAATTGCAAAGTTGATTGGTTTATATCATAATAAAAGGTAGAGCATAATCCAAGAAAGCTCAAACAACTCAGGTTTCACCCGTTCAGTGTAATAACATTAGAAAAAAAAAACCCATTAACGTACAAGTGGTCAAAACGTTATTAGGCGATAATATTACTGATCAAAATGTAACTATTCATAATTGAACAGCAAAAATAAGATATTTCACCGAAGTTTAAATGACCATAAACTAAATATTTTGGTTGACTTTAGGGGTTAAACATAGGTGTACCTGTATATCAGTTCTAATGGTAACAAATTATAATATATTTAATAAGCTAATTTAATATTTTTTTTATAAAAATGTAATTAAAATATTTTATTATATTACATTAATATATATAAATAAAAAATATAGCAAAATAATTGAGGTGTAATTTCGATAGAAAAATAACAAATAATTTCTATGCTATTTATAATATACTGATATGGATTTTGACCCACTTTATGCTCTTGGTGCTGTTATTTTCAAAAGAGTAGGAAAAAAAAGTGAAGATTTCATGTCCATAAAACAACACATACATTAAAGCAAGTTTAGATTGATTATACATCAAATTTAAGTAAAATCATCTAGAAAACAAACATCTATCAACCCGTAGTGGTTTGCACCAAAGTTTATATTACCTCCACTAATGGAATTCTCTTTTTCCCAATCCAAAAGTACTCAGGATATGGCATGGCTCTACTCTCAAGTCCTACGCACTCTGCCACTACCATGCTCCATATCGAAACAAATGTTCGCAAGTAATACGTATTAGAACTCGAAAGTGTCTCTGGTACTGCAACATCTCTTCATTTGTAGAACTCAAAGTCAGTGTCAGGCTTCTTCACATTTGTTCTGTAACCCTTTTCAAAGTCCTTGGGAAGTATGACATATCGGTTCTTGCGAACTGCATGCATTCCAGCTTCTTGGCAGATTGCAGCAATCTGTATGAATCAACGCGAATGAACAAAAAAGGAATTACGACCAAAAGTAAAGACACAGAGAATCAGGACAAGCTTTGATAGTATGCCACTACTAACCTCTGCAGCACTAATTTTATCTGGTCGAGAAACATAATCCTCCAAGTCCACCTCATCACTTAGGTTCATTTTAGCAGTGCAAACCTGTGAAGGGCAACATTACCTTAATCACGAGAAAGTAAGATGCAACATTTCCAAATCACAATCTAAACAGGATGGACAAAAGAAGAAAATACAAAACAACTAAAGAGAACCAGGAATCATCCAGAAAGGAATTAAAAAGTACAATAATTACGCAGGCATTGATACATTGCCCTACTTGCCTGGAAAACAAGTCTCTTCTGCCTTCTATCAGGTAAAGGGAACTCAATCTTTCGGTCAAGCCTTCCAGGACGAAGAAGAGCAGGGTCCAAAGTGTCTGCTCGATTGGTTGCCATAATGACCTTAACATTCACAGTCTGATCAAACCCGTCCATCTAAAAAAGTTCAGAAAAGAAGTTTAATTAATTAAATTACTAACTTCCTCACGTATTTTGAAGGATAACAGCAGCATCTATATTAATATGTCGACAAATTCCTCATTCCTCATCATATACCTGATTCAGGAGTTCCATCAGGATGCGCTGGACTTCTCTATCAGCACCAGTTTGAGCATCAAACCTAGCAGTAGCAATGGCATCTACCTCGTCGATAAAGATAATAGCTGGAGCATTCTCTTTAGCAAGACGGAAGACATCACGAACCATCCGTGGCCCCTGAGACAAAGCAATGCTCAAGATATTATTATCCACCAACATCAAAAGATAGCAGCCAGTATTAGACAAAATCAATATTAAGGGAAGTCAAGTTTCATTGCAGAGAACTATGTCTTGCATTAATTAGGGATGATGAATTTAGTAATAACAAATAAAAAAATGGCCATAACATCTCCTTACCTCACCCAAATACTTCTGAACAAATTCAGATCCAACTACTCTAATGAAGGCAGCAGTTGTATGGTTAGCAACAGCCTTTGCAAGCATGGTTTTTCCAGTGCCAGGGGGACCATAGAGTAAAACACCACGAGGAGGGTCAATCCCAATCTGCTTGTAGAGCTCATGATGAGTCAATGGTAACTCCACTGCCTCACGAATTTCTTGCTTTTGGATGTCGCATCCTCCAATATCCTAGGAAAAGAAAACTACGCATCAGATGCCAGAAACAGCCACCAAAAACAGTAGTATTGCCAAATTTATTCCAAGAAATGGACTCAAAGAGGGTCTAACTCTACCAATGTACTACAGCAGAACAAAGGGTACAGAAAAGAATCATTATGATAGAACATTCAAACAAATTAAACATAAATAACAAAACTAAACTTCTAGCAAGTAAATTTTATCTAGCATCAATCACACAAGACAAATGATAGAAAGATCCTCCTGGAATATGTTGTGGAAAATTATATAGCAAATCTACAATATTAAAGAAGCGCATCATATTGTTCATTATAATACAATAACACAGGCATTACAAGCACATTCTAAAATGATATATAACCCACTATCCTTCAAATCCTGCTACATGTTGAGTATCGCTGTTAGAGATAATAGATAAGAGAACAAGTTTGTTGCAGAACCCCATCAATTCTACAGAAAGAATTTTTCAAGAGTCCTAACAATTTAATCATTCAGGAACATCTAGCACAAATTGCAGGCCAAGTCAGGAAATATTAAAGCCTACAATAAAAAGTAGGCTCACAATTACACTCTACTCCACAATATATTGCCTACTATTAATTAAAAAGTAAATAGGAAAACAAATAAGCCAATTTCTACAAGTAACATTTGGAATTTACTCCATGTTGTCTTCCGTTTACAACTTAAGGCCTAGCTTATGTTTTACTTAGATAAAAAGCTAATAAAATTAAAACAACTTTTTCCAACATATCCATAGCCCCAAACATCAAATATTTAAGAATGGAAGAGGAAAATAGACTCAAATCACATTCAATCCTCTTCTTTTGGCATTGGCGCTGAAATTTGCAGCAAAGTAAACCAATGAATAAAAATTTAATAAATCTTAGCAATCAATTTCTGCATGTTAGCAATTATGAGCTATGTGTACCACAATTTTCAGCAAAACTACCCCTTTTAAACGTTCCCTTATCTAATAGATCTCATAATATCCTAATTGAGACATAAATAGGCAGCCAAAAAAAAAAAAAGCCCTGATTTTTTCCCCATTACATATCCAAATAAATTAATTAATCGAGTACTCAATTTAATAATCTAGGCAACCGCATAAAGAAGGAATGAACCTGGTATTCAAAACAGACACAAAACCCATGCTTCAAATTTCCCTTCCTACAACAGTTAACCCAAATCCCCCTACTTTAAATAGAAAGGAAACAAAACCCTAATCCCAAATCAGCCATCGTCAATTGCGAAACCCTAAATCCAAACTTCAAAACAGAATAAAGAAAGAAGAAAAGGATAAGAGACTAACGTTGTACGTAACGTCAGGCTTCTCGGACTGGCTAAGCAGAGAGATACTGGAATCGGCCTCGGGAGGCAAAACGTCAACTAGAGCGTTGGAGTGACGGTGAAGAGCCACCGAAGCCGACGGCTTTAGAAGCTCTCTGTTGATGGTGCTCAATATCCTTACATAATAATTGGATCCAGTAGTGGAGCCAACGATTCCATTGTTTTGATCGACCATTTCCATGAACTGGCCTATGACCAAGGGCACCGACTGGATCCGCTTGACCTCCTCCTGAGCCCTCAACAGCTCTCTCTTGAGATTCTTCTGTTCGTCTTTCACATACTCTTCTTGGATGTCAATGAACTCCAACTGCCTTTGAAGGGATTTCAACCTGCAGTACAGATCGTCCTCCTCGGCTCCCGTTGGGTCCACCATCGGGTACTGCCCAAGGTCGGATCTTGTGGCGGGAAAAGGCGGCTCCGCCGAGGGTTTGGGTTCCGCCACAATTGCAGAGGCTGCCATTTGTTTTCACTGACTCGGGGTTTGGATTGAAGAGCAAGAAAAGGGAAAACAGTAACAAAAGAAAAGAAACACAGCTCCTCGAGGATATTCCTCGGGTCTTTAGTTATTTATTTATTTAGTTTTAAACGTAATTGCACTCAAACGACGTCGTTGCCAGTATTATACAGAATTACATAAATAGTCACTCAATGATTAATAAATTTTTAATCGAATCACTTAACTTTAAAAGAGTACAAAATAATCACATGGGTTATCAAAATTTTTTTGGAGCCCATTTTTATACTGGTGACATGATTATTAAATACAAAACTCATCGATTTTGTCCTTTAAGAACCTAAAAAATAAACAGCCACTAATTCATTTCCCAAAAATTGTTAAATAACCATATAGGTCCTTGAACATTTTCAAATTTAAAATTCATTAGTAATTAATTTTTTACAATTTAATCTCTACACTTAATTAACTATTTTTCATAATTTAATTATTCAATCCATCCTTAATATATTTTCACACTGACTTTATAAATACTTTTAATTCATATTTTCATCAACTCAGTTTACGAAATTGGATTCTGAAATCGCATTTTTCAACAAAGGCTAAAGTTAAGTCGTTACACTTAAGACTTATATTTTGAGCTTAAATGTGTTTAAAATTTGCGTTATTATCATTTGAAATTCGTTGATGTGTTGTGAAGGTGTTTTGGATATATTTTGAAGTGTTTTTAGGCTACCATACTATAAAATCATGACATTGTAATTCAAAGAGTGAAGTCGCGATATTATCCCATTGCAATGTCTTTTACTTCATTTTTTCTGATATCTACAAACATGTTATTAAAGCCGCCAACATTTTGATGTTGTTGGTTGAAGTGGAAGTTTTGAATCAATTTAAATTTTATCATGCACAATTATACGGTGTAAATCTCTAGTTTTAATGCCATGAATTTGTAAATGTAAAACTTAAAATAATAATAAATGTTATTCAAAGTAAAGTTACATATTCTAAATGTATCTTAATTATTATTATTATATAATACAAATTTAGAATGTTGTTGGGTAAGATTCATTATCTTGATAAATATAATTTTAAATCCAATTGACAGTACCTTTTAACATGTTTGGACTATCATCCACTTCTTTGGCTTAGTTTGAATGGGCGGTGTGTTTACTTCCGGTTAGGTTAAAAACAGCGGTGGCAGTGAGATTAGTTACTGTAGCGGTAAGATTGGATACTATAGCGGTGAGATTAGAAACAATGATGGGGTGTGTGTTTGGATTTAAACACAGCTATAGCGGTGAGATGAAAATAAGAAATGACCATCATAGAAATTAGTTTATAAAGTATTTATAATAAAATAAATAATTAAATTTATATTAATATTAAACAATATAACATTAAATAAAATTGTATTTTTTATAAAATGATAATTAAAATATTAAAATCATAAGCAATAGAAATTAAATATTTTAAAATTATATTCATAATAAATAATAAAAAACATTTAAATTATTTTATATTAAATAATAATTAAACTTATATATTTATGACAATAAATTTATATATTTATTAAATTGTTATATAAAAATTATATAATAATATCTAATAATATTTTACTTTCTATAAAACTAAAAAAAAAAAAAAAAAGAAAACAAAGAACAATGTTAATAAAAAAATTGACCTCAGCGTTTTCTCCACTGGCACCTTTAGCTTCAGTGAAAATTGAGAGCAGCAGTGTGGTGAGAGTGCTCAATTGCATTGCATTTTAAATCCTCCAAACAAGAAATAAGTGCAGTAAAAAGAAGGCCTTTGTCTGTCATGTAACAAATATTTCGTCTTCTCTCTTTCTTTTATCACATCCCCCAATTCTCCATTCAATTGCTTTATTTTTGCTTCTAATTCTTCTTCTCTTTCACGTAATTTGATGCACCTTTCTTGAAGATATTTCAAATGATATTTTTGGATTTCTATTCCAGCGATTTTCTCTTTCGAAATTTCTTCTTCAAATGATCTATCATTGGAAATTTCTTCTTCTTCAAATGGCCATAACACCTAATTCACGCACAATTTAAATAATAAAATAATTTTATGTTTAGTTGTTATTCATATATCCAAGGTTCAATATTGTATAAGAATATGCATTATTTGATATGAATACTATTTTTAGATATCTTCATAGAAAAATATTTGTTACACTATCAATGGAATTTTTAAACTTCACAAGTCGATTGGATTGATGGCAAGTGCTTTATGGAGTATAGTAAAATATTTTAAAAAGTACAAATAAAAATGTATGTATGTATGTATGTATGTATACAAGGAGAGATCCACTTATATCGGTATAAAACTTAAGAGGTTTTATATCCTTCCATAACTTTTTATATGATTAATATTTTAACAATCCAACCATCATATTTCATGCTCTACTCATGTAGATCGTACATGTCAAGTTTGACATAAATTAAAAATTTCTAGTCATTCATTTTATGTAAAAGAAATTTCAATCGTTAAATAAATATACATGTAGACAATATTTTATATTGATATGATAGAGATATGAGATCGATTAAAAAATATACATGCACAACAAATACAAATATATTAATAAGTTTAATGGTTGGATTGTTAAAATATTAATTTTATAAAAAAGTTGCGAAAGATTATAAAACTGCTTAAGTTTTACATTGGAATGAGTGAATCTCATATATATATATATATATATATATATATATATATACAGCCAAAAACTCAAAGAAACAAGTAGTTAAAATTCTATGTTAAACATTTAATTAAAATAACATGAAGAATCTATTTACATCGGTGTAAAACTTAAGTGACTTTACACCTTTCAATTACTTTTTACACTATTAATAATTTAACGATTCAACCGTTGAATTTATCAATATATTTATACTTTTCATGCATCTAAATCTTTTAATGGATCTGAATTTCTATCATATTGATATAGAATATTGTGTATATATATTTTAATGATTGAGATTTTTTTTTACATAAAATGAATAGTCATAAAATTTTAATTTATACCAAACTTAACATACATGAATAGAGAATGAAACATGACTAGTTGAATTTATTAAAATATTAACATGCAAAAAGTTATAGACGGGTGTAAAACTTCTTAAATTTTATATCGATGTATGTATATCCCTCCCCCTAAAAGTAACTCAATTAAATGTTTAAATTGAATACTAAAAAATATACTAACCTCTGAAAGCACGCACTTGACTTCAGCAATAAATTTGCACTCCTCACAATAGTAAATCAACTCTCTTTGGTTTCGTTTTTCCTCGCAAACGTCACAATAAAATTCATCCTCTTCTTTGTCTGAGTTCAACTCATATTCAAAAGGAGACTTTGTAAGGGTTAAAGGATGGAGATGAGATTTGTGCTTTATTGTTTTAGTTGCTGAAGGATGACACTGGAGATGGATGTTAATGTAAGAGTATGCCCAAAGATCAATCATGAGATGGTTGTAATAACATACTTAATTTACCATGTTTACTAATATAAAGCGTTGTCATTATTATTTCAGTTTTTCTTTCTGTGTGTATAGATAAACTGTTTTATAATAATGTCCTGAGAATAATATGATTATTCTTAAAAGATCCTTAGTCGAGTATTATTGTTGACTAGGACAATAATAATGCATTAAGACTAACATGTAGTTGATTGATGATAAAGAGTTGTCATTGATATGGAGTGTCAAAATCAATGCATGAATATGTGTGTTAGAGAACAACATATTGGATTGACCCGCTATGAGTATGTTTCTTGGATTATTATGTAATTGTCACAACATTACTCATAGTGATTAATATGTATATGATCCTCAGACTTGAGATCATTATTATCCCAGCATCGTGAGTTGTATATTTTGATACAGTCAAACGTACACCGTAACAGGTTGTTCTATAAAGGCTGATGTTGGATATACCACAATCTATGTAGAGGGATATGGTTGATCAATAAAGGATAAGTCCCTCCTACATAATAGGAGTAATATCTTAGGCCACTTGATTGAGTGAGACTAGAAATGCATGGCCATGCTCAAATAAGTTGATATGAGATGTCATACTAATTTGTATATCATAGTCTACTCAAGATATCAAGAAACATGGGATGGACTATGCAAGTGTGACTATCCCATGACTTGTATCCGTTCCAAAGATAAAGGACTTAAGGATTAATGCATGAAAGGTTAATCACGAAAGGTTATGTCGAATCATGACTTCTTGTAACTTAGGTAGCAATGATGCATTGCTAGATGCCACTCATTGTCTGTGACAATAGAATCGTTCTAGTATTACTGCTAACGTTGCAAGAACCTACAGGGTCACACCCTATTGTTGAAATGAACGGAATAAAATATAGTTGGTATTGTGCTTGGTTGTCACATAAATTAAATTAATTAAAGAATTAATTTAATTGGGCAATCAAATATTGAACATATTATATGTACAAGGATGTTGTACACATAATGATAACATAATTTTATTAATATATGAATTTGATTCATATATAAATTTAAATAAATATAGTTTACCGAAATCCTTATTATAATTAATGTAATTATAATTTTCAGATATAATTAATGTAATTATAATTTTCGGTTAAAAACTTTATTGTATTTATTTAATCTTGTAATACATTCAAGAGATACCAATTATAAAAGGCCCAATTAAGAGGATACCTATTATAAAAGGCCCAATGAGAAAGGCACCCATTATAAAAGGTATTAAAAGGAGACAAAACTCAACATGAAAACCCTAAGTGATTGCTTGTTAGGTCTAGCAGCCGTCAAGCAAATAAGCCTCCAAAACAGTTTTGGAGATTTCTTCTGTTCATAGTCAAACCGGGTGGATTACGTAGACGCCGTGTAACACCCCAAACCCGGCCCATTCGTTACGACCGAATTTGAAATGCCACTGCGGAAAACGTTTAAAAATATTCTTACTTAAAAGTAAAAACCGTTAAAAATTGTTTCCTTTAATAAAACATTTTCGTAATTTAAAACATTCTAAGAAAAATATAGCCATTTGCAAATAGTATCTCAATTGTCAATCCATAATAAAACATAATAATAAAGATACTTAATAAAAATACTTAAATACTTTAATGGGCCTTATTACAATAAAACAAACCCAAATAGTTTAAAGTACTTAAATAAAAATAAAATGTCCAAATAAAGTAATTCGTTGCTGAGCATGGCCACCTTTAAGCTCCTGCCGACCCGGTCCATTACTGATCATCACCTGGAAGAAAATATTCCCCAACGGGGTGAGTCAAACAGACTCAATGTGTAACCAACACTAAAACTTAACAATTCAGGCATACAATATCATATCACATACTTATTCATATAACAGATATAAAATAATGATGCAACCCGAACCCAAACCTATATGCCATCTGCTACACATCACCCGTACCATCCTGCACACCGTGGGGACTACTAAGTCAACCCTCCATCCGCTACACATCATCGAAGGCAGTCGCTGCAGTCGACATGCTCATCGCCCTTATAAAATTCGTGGCATAGCCACCAGATACATATTTTGTGTCATGAGACACCATATTCAGATATCGTGGTCTTAGGTCACCACATTCAGATATCGTGGTCTTAGGTCACCGCATTCACTTCCCCTTTCTCATTTAACCCGAATGCCCCATATCATTCATATCATGCATATTACATAATTTCACATTCTTATCACTTTTCACATGTTACATATATATCATAATTTCATATTCCTAGTAGGAGTAGGAAACGTACCTGAGTACTTTTGTACCATTACATGGTACCTTAGCCATATTCTTATACATTCTTATAGTCACATACATATTAATTATTGCCATAAATATATCAAGAAATAGTGTGAGGTACACACCTGATTTACTTAAAGCTTTTAATCCAAGTCCCGAAAATCCGATCTAAAACCTTAGATCTCAAATCCCGAAATTAACTCCTTGGCTATGGAGATGTCGATATGCCTATAGAGTACATGTTAGATTTAATCCAACGTTAAAACACAATGGAATGGCCTATGGCCGAATCTTATAGTTACCTACCTTGTGGATATTCAAATCCCAAAAGATCACTTCTCCAAATGATAGCTACAAGAATCCTCAAAGACCCCTTTCAAAGTTCGGTCAAAATAAAAAAAAAAGGATTAGTTTCCATAGCGTCGACTTAATTGAAGGCATAGAGAAGAAGATCAACAACAAAGAGTTCCTTATCCCACTATTAGAACCGATCGAATAGCTTGCAACAAAAGATCAACCTCACCCCTCTCTGACTACTAAGAGATTCGGCCACAGGAGGAAAGGTGATTCGGCTATGACGTCTAGAGGAAGAAGGATTGGTAATAGGAAGAAAAGATTAGAGCCTTGAATAGTTTCGGTTTGGTTAATTTGAGAAGAAACAAATGGAATGGGATGAGAGAAACAAATTTCAGCGAAAAGAAAATGAATGAAGAAAAGAATACCCAAAATGATACTCCTTCCTATTTATAACCCCTTATTTCTTTCCTATATTCTCTCCATACCTCTCTTTCAAAATAATTTAAATAAACCCAATATTTAAAAAAAGCAATAATAATAATAATAATCTATCACATCATCCCTTATCTTCCCATTTAAAAATAAACTAAAGCCACCATTATCTTTTATCTATACTAAATAAATCCACACTTATTCAAAATAAAATAAAAACAAAACTCTATTCATCCACTATCTCCATATTTAAAACAAATAAAACAAAATACCTAATTATCTACCCACTTAAAATAATAAAATAAATCCCCACTTATTCAAAATAAAATAAAAACAAAACATCATTCATCCACTATCTCCATATTTAAAACAAATAAAACAAAATACCTAATTATCTACCCACTTAAAATAATAAAATAAATCCCCACTTATTCAAAATAAAATAAAAACAAAACCCCATTCATCCACTATTTCCATATTTAAAACAAATAAAACAAAATACCTAATTATCTACCCACTTAAAATAATAAAATAAATCCACACTTATTCAAAATAAAATAAAAACAAAACCCCATTCATCCACCTTGACGTCACATGCCAAAAATAGAACACACTCCTTACTGCCCAAGTGATTCGAACCTGAGTCCTCCTGAAGCCCCTTTGACGCAAACGCCCCAAGCCACATTGCTGCTGATTCTTTTGTGTCATCAACTCCCCATAATTTCTTTTAAGAGCTCCTTCCCTAGCTCCTCTTTTTAACTTAAAATCCAATTATTTTCCAAAGCTTTCTCTTCCACGCTAGAATTTTAAAAACCCTTAATACACTTCCAAACACTGCCAAAACTCATGAATTATGCACGAACGCATAACCCCTAATCTAGGATGCTACAGGCCGACATCGGAAAAGGTTGAGGCTTGATTCGACAGTAGATCAAAACTCTTGTTGCCAAGGCGTCGCTGTCTACTCAGATTGAAGTTTTGGTAATTTCGAAACCTTTATTTCACCCCGATTCGTTCCTCACACATGGATCCATGAATTGGATCGCCGGATCTAATTTTATTCTGCTGCGCCATGGGGTACCGGCGTTCCAACAGTTAATGTCACATGGCACACATTGAAGGACGAAGTTACGGCAGTTAACACCACAAAAATGGCAAGTAACATTGGCTGTTTTCTTAAGGAGAGTGAGAAGGTGTTGATGGCCACTAAACGTAACAGAGGGAAACACCTTACAACAATCCAAGTGAAGGTTAAACTTACACTCAGATTTCCGACAGCTATATGCTAAGAGAGTTGAATCAATGCCCAAACAACATGCATTACAAGTGCGGATATGATCATTGTATGGAAGGGACGTAATGGTGAGAGGGTGTTCACGATGAAAAGGATGCTTAAATTTTACAGAGTTGTAAGGTAATTTAACATAGCATGATTTATGTAAAAAGAAGTGGTTGCATGATCTGCTACACCTGAAAGTTGGTGCGGGAGGTAAGCAAATCTGTGCACATGCTACACAACGAGGTTCGCTGCCATATTCTTCATGGTTTTGGACAAGAGCTAGTGTATGCGGGTGACAGAAATGTCGGATCTCTTTGGCATCTTCAGAGTCTATGGTGGGAAACATGGCACATTTGACATGGAGATCGAAATCACATGCTCGACAGCTGAACATCATGCGGGAGTCAATGCATTTACCACAACAGTCACAAGAGACACCAACGTAAGGATATGTAATGAATATGAGAGTGCATGGATGGAAGCGATGATTGATCAACTGTTGCGGAATGCTCTTCATGCAAGATTTATGAAGGAAAAACTTGCATTCCATGCAACCGTAGGTAGAAGAAGAAGAAGAAGAGCAGAACTCTTCACAAATGGAGCAGATCACTTCATCTTTCTGGTTGGAATCAACAAGTTTTAAGGGATGAAAATGAGTGAAATGTTGAATGGTGTACTCCTCATCTGAATATTCTAGTACTGGCTTTAGGGCGCATTCCACATGCGCTTGAAACCAACAACTTGCATTTATAGCCAAACTTTGAACCAAACTTTGAATTGACCATTGGTTCAAAACAAATAAAACAATGAACATAATGAAATTGAGTGGAGATGATAAGAAGGCATGGATGAAATAAACATTGAACCTCTGCTTTGTGCTTATCAAGACAAGATTTATGAATAAAATACTCACAAAGGTCGCAACCATAGGTCGGGCCGGTTAAGGGACACTTACAGCCGCTACACAATTCTCTTGTATTCCCCTCATCAATGAATAACATGGGGTGGGGATGGATGACATGTTGAATCTCCATTCTATTTTAATGAAATAATAGAAAATACATACATGGTTGCAATCATGTTATTGCAATATATAACAATCCAAAAGTGTAATTTTAAAATATATAATTTTCTCTTACTTTTCTTAATGCATAAGTCACCTCTAATTCTATGCTTAGACTAACATTGCAAGCAAATAAAACATTAAAGTAATTCCATCTTTTATTAATTAAATTAGTAAATTAATTGTTGAAGTTCAGTAATTGGAAAAAGAAGGAATTATAATATAATATATTTTAACTTTTATAGCAATTCAATCTGAATAACATTTCTTAATTCCAATTAGTTTTTATGAATAATAAAAATTACTTTAAAATCCGCTGTCATGAATTTCAAAAAAATTAATCTCTAAAATTTTTAAAACAAAGGTAAAATAAATATCTTAAATTCAATCCCCAAAAAGTTACTAACACAAAACCAATATTCATAGAATCTAATCTTTTTATCAAACAAATTTATATAATTAATTCATTTTGGGATAAAGCTCAAAACTATATATGAATTTTGGTTTAATGTGTAATTTTATACCTGAAATTTTGATTTGACCTAGTTATCGCAAATTATTAACACAATTATTGATATAGTATCTTTTTATGTTTATATATTGTATACACAAATAATTATGTTTATCCAATATAAAAATATATTGATGCATTTATTTCTTTAAATGTGTGCGATTGAATCAAAATTAAACACATTTGAACCATAATCAAAGTTTCATATGTATGATTGCAACAAACTAAAGTTTATATATCGAATTATACATTATGTCCCTCTTTTAAATAGAAAAAATTAATAGTTTACATCATAAAATTAACCGCCTATATACACACAATGCATTAAATATAAAGCAATTATTCATATAGCATCTTTTTATGTTTATATATTATGTACACAAATAAATTATGTTTATCCAATATAAAAATAAATTGATGTATTTATTTATTTAAATATGTGTGATTTAATCAAAATTAAATGCATTTGAACCACAATCAAAATCTCATATGTCTGCTTGTACCGAACCAAAGTTCATATATCGAATTACACGTTGAATTAAAGTTTATGTATAATTTCTAAAAAATTTCTCCCTTTGTTTAAGAAAACAAATATAGTAGCTTACATCATAAAATTAACGGTCTATATACACACAATGCATTAAATATAGCTAGCCTCTCTACAATAACCACCCACGATAACAACATTTTGTCATAACAACAATCGAGTTTCTAATATAACCATTTTTTTTTTGTGTTTTATTCTAATCTTCTATAATAACTTTTCCCATATAACAGCAATATCCATGGTTAGAAGGTGCATTTTTTTATTAAATTAGTTATCTATAACAACGTATTAATTAAAATTTTAAGTAAATTTCCAATTATTTCATATAAGCAAGCTTATTAATTATAAATTATTAAATAAAATGTTTAATTTTAACATGAAAAATATATTAATTAAGTGTAGGTTTGAATGGGCGGTGCTAAATGATGTGGTGTGGTGCGTTTTAGATTATTGCTCGAGTGACATTATTAATTTCTACATCAAATGATTCATCCTTGGGAAGCAATCGCAACACTTGATTCACGTACAATTTAAACAATAAGATAATTGTATGTTTAATGTTTATACATATTAATCTTTCTTCTTCTTCTTTGATTCAATATAAGTAGTAATCAGTACTAGGGTAGATATAAGATTGTTAACTACTAACATTTATGTTATTCGAATATTCAAGTATATATCAATATTATATGAGAATATGTGTTTGATATAAATATTGTTTTTAGATATTTTCATAGAAATTAGTATACTATTAGTAAAGATTTTAAATTTCACAAATAGGGTTGGGTTGATAACAAGTGTCCAATAGAATACAATAAAATATTTTAAAAAGTTAAAATAGAAATGTATGTATGTTAAGGGGAGAGATCTACTTACATCGGTGTAAAACTTAAGAGATTTTATATCTTTCCATAACTTTTTATATGATTGATATTTTAACAATATAACCGTCATATTTCATGATTTTTATCTGAAGCCAAATCCTAATGTTAACATCATTTCCTCTTAAAATTTTAATCTAATCTTCCGAATGCAAGTATTTTAAAAGATAAACATTTAATTAAAAGAATAGAAAAGATCCACTTACACCAGTGTAAAACTTAAGTGGTTTTAGACCTTTCAATAACTTTTTATACGATTAATAATTTAACAATCCAATTATTGAATTTATCAGTATATTCGTAGTTTTCATGTATGTAAAATTTTTAATCGATATGATATTTCTATCCTCGTATTATAAAATATTGTGTATATTAATATATATATTTTAACGATTGAGATTTTTTATACATAAAACGAATAGTTATAAAATTTTAATTTATACCAAATTTGACATACATAATAGAGCATGAAATATGATGGTTGAATTGTTAAAATATTAACCATGTAAAAAGTTATAGAAAGGCGTAAAATCTCTTATATTTTATATCAATCTAGTATATCCCTCACCTTAAAAGTAACTCAATTAAATGTTAAATTCAATAATAAAAATATACTAACCTCATAAACCATGCACTTGACTTCAGCAATAAATTTGAACTTCGCACAATAGTAAATCAACTCTCTTTGGTTTCCTTTTTGCTCACAAACATCACAATAAAATCGTCATTTTCTTCGTTTGATTTCAACTCATATTCAAAAGGAGACTTTGTGAGGGTTAAAGGATGGAGATGAGATTTGTGCTTTGTTGTTTTAGGTGCTGAAGGAAGACATTGGAGGTGGATGTTAACGTCACATGGCACACATCGAAGGACGAAGATACAGCAGTTTACACCACAAAAATTGCAAGAAACGTCGGGTGCTTTCTCAAGGAGAGTGAGAAGGTGTTGATGGCCACTAAACGTAATAGAGGGCAGAGGCTTTTAACAATCCAGGTGAAGGTTAAACTTACACTCAGATTTCCGACAGCTAAATGCTAAGAGAGTTGAATCAATGCTCCCGAAACATGCATCACAAGTGCGTATATGATCATTGTATGGAAGGGATGTAATGGTGAGAGGGTGTTTAGGATGACAAGGATGCTTAATATTTACAGATTTGTAAGGTAATTTAACAAAGCATGATTTATGTAAAAAGAAGTGGCTGCATGATCTGCGACAACTGAAAGTTGGTGTGGGAGCTAAGCAAATATGTGCACATGCTACACAACGAGGTTCGCTGCCATATTCTTCTTCGATTTCGACAAGAGCTAGTGTATGCCGGTGACAGAAGTGTTGGATCTCTTTGGCATCTTCAGAGTCTATGGTGGGAAATAGGGCACATTTGACATGGAGATCGAGTTCACATGCTCTGCAGCTGAACTTCATGCCGGGGATAATAAGTTTACCACAATAATCACATTCGACACCACTGTAAGGAGATGAGATGAATATGAGCGTGCATCGATGGATGCAATGATTGATCAACTGTCGTGGAATGCTCTTCATGCAAGATTTATGAAGGAAAAACTTGCATTTCATGCAACCATAGGTCAAAGAAGAAGAAGAGCAGAGCTCTTCACAGAAGGAGCAAATCATTGTATGTTTCTGGTTGGAATCAATAAGTTTTAAGGGATGACTATGAGTGAAATATTGAATGGTGTACTCCTCATCTGCATATTCTACCAATGGCTTTACAGCACATTCCACGTGCGTTTGAAACCTACAACTAAACTTGCATTTATAGGAAAAGTTTGAAGTGATTGTCAATCATCCAAACCAGAATCAAAACCATAATAATCCAAATAAACCATAACTAAAATGGGGGGAGATCCTAAGAAGGCATAGATGAAAGGAACTTTGAACCTCTTTTTTGAACTCATCAAGACAAGATTTATGAAGAAATTACTTACAAGGTTTGCAACCATAGGTCGGGCCAGATAAGTACGTCCAACATACTTTGCACCGTTTCACTCTATTCCCCTCCTTAATGAATGAGAAGGGGTGCTCATGGATGAAATGTTGAATCTCCATTCTTTTCTTTTCTTTTTTTATGAAACAATACAAAATGCATACTTCCTTGTAAACATGTTATTGCAATATATAACAATCGAAACATACAACTTTTTAAAATATTGCTATACATAATTTTTTTAATATAGTTTTTTCCTTTCACCCGCAATGAATTAAATTTTTATATGCTTTAATTAAATTTTAAAAACGACCTTTAAGATATGTTTTCCAAATTAATGAAAAAAAAAAAAAGTGATACATTGGTTCAAGCAAAGATAGGAGTGGCTTATGGCTGTTATCAATTTTAGTTTTAATGTTTATATTTTTTCTGTCAATTTGAAATATTTAAGAATGGAAGAGGAAAACAGACTCAAATCACATTCAATCCTCTTCTTTTGGCATTGGCGCTGAAATTTGCAGCAAAGTAAACCAATGAATAAAAATTTAATAAATCTTAGCAATCAATTTCTGCATGTTAGAAGTTATGAGCCATGTGTACCACAATTTTCAGCAAAACTACCCCTTTTAAACGTTCCCTTATCTAATAGATCTCATAATATCCTAACTATCCCTTATCTAATAGATCTCATAATATCCTAACTAAGGCATAAATAGGAAGCCAAAAAAAAAAAAGCCCTGAGTTTTCCCCCATTACATATCCAAATAAATTAATTAATCAAGTACTCAATATAATAAACTAGGCAACCGCATATAGAAGGAATGAACCTTGTATTCAAAACAGACACAAAACCCATGCTTTAAATTTCCCTTCCTACAACAGTTAACCCAAATCCCCCTACTTTAAATAGAAAGGAAACAAAACCCTAATCCCAAATCAGCCATCGTCAATTGCGAAACCCTAAATACAAACTTCAAAACAGAATAAAGAAAGAAGAAGAAAAGGATAAGAAACTAACGTTGTACGTAACGTCAGGCTTCTCGGACTGGCTAAGCAGAGAGATACTGGAATCGGCCTCGGGAGGCAAAACGTCAACTATAGCGTTGGAGTGACGGTGAAGAGCCACCGAAGCCGGCGGCTTTAGAAGCTCTCTGTTGATGGTGCTCAATATCCTTACATAATAATTGGATCCCGTTGTGGAGCCAACGATTCCATTGTTTTGATCGACCATTTCCATGAACTGACCTATGACCAAGGGCACCGACTGGATCCTCTTGACTTCCTCCTGAGCCCTCAACAGCTCTCTCTTGAGATTCTTCTGTTCGTCTTTCACATACTCTTCTTGGATGTCTGTGAACTCCAACTGCCTTTGAAGGGATTTCAACCTGCAGTCCAGATCGTCCTCCTCGGCTCCCATTGGGTCCACCATCGGGTACTGTCCAAGGTCGGATCTTGTGGCGGGAAAAGGTGGCTCCGCCGAGGGTTTGGGTTCCGCCAAAATTGCAGAGGCTGCCATTTGTTTTCACCGACTCAGGGTTTGGATTGAAGAGCAAGAAAAGGGAAAACAGTAACAAAAGAAAAGAAGCACAGCTCCGCGAGTGTATTCCTCGGGTATTTTTTTTTTTTTTTTGTTTTAAACACGTAATTGCCCCAAATGACGTCGTTGCCAATATTATACAGAATTACATAAATAGCCACTCAATGATTAGTAAATTTTTAATCGAATCACTTAACTTTAAAAAATAAAATTATAAAATAATCACATGAGTTATCAAAATTTGTTTTGAGTCCATTTTTGTTAAATCAATAACATAATGGTGACATGATTATAAATACATGACTTGAAATTTTAAAATAAAATGAAGTTACACATAATTTCCATGTAACTTAGGGAAAAAATAAATTCTAAAATAATTAAAAATACAAAACTCATCGATTTTGTCCTTTAAAAACCTAAAAAATAAACATCCACTAATTCATTTCCCAAAAAATTGTTAAATAACCATATAGGTCCTTGAACATTTTCAAATTAAAAATTCAATAGTGATTAAATTTTTACAATTTAATCCCTACACTTAATTAACTATTTGTCATAACTTAATTATTCAATCCATCCTTAATATATTTTCACACTAACTTTATAAATACTTCTATTCATACTTTCATCAACTCAGTTTACGAAATTGGATTCTGAAATCACATTTTTCAACAAAGGCTAAAGTTAAGTCCTTACACCTAAGACTTATATTTTGAGCTTAAATGTGTTTAAAATTTGCGTTATTATCATTTGAAATTCGTTGATGTGTTATGAAGGTGTTTTGGATATATTTTGAAGTGTTTTTAGGCTACTATACTATAAAATCATGACATTGTAATTCAGAGAGTGAAGTCGCGATATTATCCCATTGCAATGTCTTTTACTTCATTTTTTCTAATATCTACAAACATGTTATTGAAGCCGCCAACATTTTGATATTGTTGGTTAAAGTGGAAGTTTTGAATCGATTTAAATTTTGTCATGCACAATTACACGGTGTAAATCTCTAGTTTTAATGCCATGAATTTGTAAATGTAAAACTTAAAATAATAATAATAAATGCTATTCAAAGTAAAATTACATATTCTAAATGTATCTTAATTATTATTATATAATATAAATTTAGAATGTTGTTGGGTAAGATTCATTATCTTGATAAATATAAGTTTAAATCAAATTAAATTCATTACTTAATTTTGCAAAAAAAAGTCTGCCGTCTTTAGCGCGTTTTCTCTTTGCCGTTCTTGGCACGTTTTAGGGGTTTTCCTAATCTTTGAAAAATTTTCCTTGTCGTTAGTTTGCAAATCTCAAATTATTGCTTGCGGTGGGGGAAAGATTGTCTCATACTAAGTAATGGAGAAAGGCATCGAAAAATTACACCTGAAAGAGGAAGAAGATGTTGCGTTTTCTTTGCCAGAAGAAATAGAAGCACAATTTTCTGCTAATAATTTATGTTTGGTGGGCTATTTCCTTACTGTTAGCGTCGTACTTTCCAGCCATGAGGAACACTCTGGCAAATATTTGGCGCCCTCTGGAAGGGGTACAAATATTAAATTTAGGAGAGACGTTTTTTGTTCAAATTCTTCAATGAAATAGATATCTCTCGGGTTATCAATGGGGCTCCTTGGACTTTTAATAATCATCTTTTAATTTTCAAACGAGTTCAAAAGAATGAGGACCTAATGTCTGTTCCGCTTGTGTATACTGACTGGTGGGTTTAAATTCACGAATTGCCTACAGGTTTTTTTAGGGAGACAATGGCAGTTCAGTTTGGGAATTTCGTTGGTAAATTTCTGGAGTATGATACGAAGCAGGTTATTAATGGATACAGGAACTTTATGCATATTCGGGTGCAAATAGATGTCCAAAAACCATTGAAGAGAAGGAAAAAGCAGATGATTTCCGAAACAAAGTCATCATATGCAAAATTCAAGTATGAAAAATTAACTTTGTTCTGTTTTTTGTGTGGATGTTTGGGACATGGTGAGAGTTTTTGCCCGATGAGATTACGAATAGGAGTACGAGAGGTTGAGTTTGGATGGGACCTATCGCTAAGAGCATCGACGAGGAGGGCATCCATGACTAACAGTATATGGCTAAGGGATGAGGAAGACAGAGGTCGCTTTGGGAGGGCTAGGTGAGGGCAGCAAGGTAGATATGATTTAGGCCATGATAAAGAATGTGAACAATGAGGAACCGTTAATGATGTTCTTGGGATAAATTTGGAAGGTTACAAATCTAATGAGATACCACATGATACTTAGGAAGAGGAGAAATTTTGTCATACAGGGGGAAAAAGGATGGAATATAAGTCGGGCCAAATGATGGAATGAGATTCAGAGGACGTTCCAATCAGTAATGAGGAAGGAAATAAAAGACAACGCTTTGACTCGTTAACCTTCAAAGTTTCTAATGGACAAGATTCGGTGGAGGTTGGTGTGGACCCTTCTGGCCATAATTATCAAACATCGGCAGCTGCCTTGGGGCAAGCTGGCCGGGAGCAATGAAAATCCTATGCTGGAATGTTCGTGGATTGGGGAGTCCACGAACAGTTAGAAGACTTCAGCATATGCTGAAATTTTATCATCCCAAATTGTCTTCTTCATGGAGACAAAATTAAATACTAGCAGAATGGAAAAAGTTTGGAGATGATGTGGTTTTTTCAATGGTATTGATGTGGCAACTGAAGGTTCTCGTGGAGGTTTATGTTTAGGATAGAATAGGGGACAGTTAGTTAACTTGAAGAGCTTTAAAAAAAAAATCACATAGATGTGGAGATTAAAGAAGAAGAAAATCATCAATGGCGATTTACGGGATTCTATGAAAACCCAAAGGTTAGAAATAAATTAGAAACATGGGATTTGCTCTGACAATTAGGGGGAATAACACATTACCTTGGCTGGTTGGAGGTGACTTTAATGAGATTCTTTATGCACATGAGAAAAAAGGAGGGAGTCCAAGGGAGAAGACTAGAATGGAGGTGTTTCGTAGAACGTTGGAAGATTGCTCGTTAGGCGATATCGGTTTTTCAAGAACCTGGTTCACTTGGGAGAGAGGTAGAACTATTGAGCGAAATATTAGGGAAAGAATTGATAGAGGAGTTATGACGAATTCTTGGCTTCAAAATTTCCCAAACTACTCACTGAGGCATCTTCCACATTCTTTTTTAGACCATTGTCCTCTACTTATAGAAACGGAGATTGAAAAGAGAAAGAAGACTTAATCGATTCCGTTTTGAATCTTGGTGGGTTCTCGAGGAAACTTGTGAATATGAAATACAGAAGCTATGGGAAGAAAGCTCAGGACCATATCCTAATCGTATGAGTTATCTTGCAAATAGTCTGAAAGTCTGGGGGAAAAACTGCAAGTCAAGCATAAAGGCGAGATACAACGGTTAAATAGAAGAATTGAAAAACTGAATGGTGAAGAGAGCTCAGAGGAGACGCTAGCGAAATTATTGGAGGTAAAACTTCATTTAAATATGGAACTGGATAAAGAGGAGTGATATTGGGAACAACGTGAGAGTTAATTGGTTACAATAAGGGATAAGAACACTTCATTTTTCACAAGAGTGCTTCACAAAGAAGGAGAATCAATCAAATTTGAGGTCTTCAAAGAATTGATGGGTTTGTTGCGACAAATGAGAAAGAGATTGAGGAGATTGCACGAAGATACTTTACTGATTTATTTGAATCGAGGGGAGTTGGAGATATAACACACATTCTATTAGGAATAAAGTCTTGCATCTCAGAAAGCATGAATCAAAAATTGATGGCTCCTTACACGGAATCAGAGATTCTTGAGGCACTGAAGGGGATGGGTCTGACGAAGGCTGGTAGTTTTGATGGTTTTCCGGTGATCTTTTATAAAAAATTTTGGCACATAGTGGGAAGGGATACTAGCGAATTTTGCTTGGAAGCGCTGAATAATGGAAATCCGCTAGATGAGATTAATAGAACACTAGTGGTGCTGATCCCGAAAACTGTGACCCCCCACAAATCTAAAAAATTTCCGTCCTATAAGCCTATGTACAGTGATTTATAAAATCATCGCAAAGACTGTCGCTAATCGATTAAAAATGGTGCTGGAAGAATGTATTGATGACTCTTAAAGTGCATTTGTTCCTGGAAGACTTATTACTGACAATGTGTTGCTTACCTACGAGGTTCTTCACTCTCTTAAGAATAAAAGAACGGCGTGGAAAGGTTTTATGGCTTTAAAGCTTGATATGAGTAAAGCCTATGACAGGGTGGAATGGCCATTTATAGAAGGAGTTATGTCCAAGATGGGTTTTACAGAAAATTTTATTCATCTCATTATTCGTTGTCTTAATTCTGTCCGGTATACTATTTTAATTAATGGGGAAGAAGGATCGAGCTTTAGGTCCACAAGAGGATTACATCAAGGAGATCTATTAAGTCATTATCTTTTTCTATTTTGTGGTGAGGGATTATCAGCACTAATGAGATTGGCTTGCAAAGAAAATAAGATTAAGGGCGCAAAGGTGTGTAGAGGCTCTCTAACAATTACTCATCTTATGTTTGCAGATGATTGCATTCTATTTGGGAAAGATTCAAATAGAGGAGTGGAAGTATTCAAAGATATTCTCACGGAATATGAAACATGTTCGGGGCTGTAACACCCCTCACCCGTATCCAACTCCGAGACAGGGTTCGAGGCGTTACCAGACTTAAACTTTCACAATCATACAGAACTGGGTTACCAAATTTCGCCCAATATTAAAACTTTTCAAACACATGCATTGGACCTTATCATCTATTTAATCACTTATACCATGGACAAATAGGCTTACAAGCCAAAATCATTATAAGCCACATCTCATGGCTATAATCAACAAATCAATATAAGCCAATACATTTGGCTAATCACAACAACATCCATCATAGAAAAACTAAGTCCCTATACATGCCACTCACTGGAAAACATTTAGCATGCACATGCCAATTCTCCAAGGATAATAGCTCGATAGTGTGATGCTGCCTCCGACGATCTCCAACCCTAAGCTGACTTGACAAAACTAAAAGAAATGGAAAGGAGGGAGTAAGCTTTACGCTTAGTAAGCTCGCATGAAAATAATAAGCAATGCACTAACATGCTATTTTCATATTCTTCCTATTTATTCAAATTCAAGTTAAGCTGTTTTCTTGAGTCACAGTCAATAAATTATTTATATCTATAGCTACGGAACTCCAAATTAAGATCCGTTAATTTTCCCTGAAACTAGACTCATTTATATTCTTAACATAAAATTTTCAGAATTTTTGGCTTAGCCAATTAGTACAGTTTATTCATTAAAATTTCCCCTGTTTCACTGTTCGACTATTCTGACCTCTCTTCACTACGAATCAATTTTATCCTTATACAGAATTTATATTGCCTCCTTGTTTAGTTCATTTGAAACTAAACTCATTCAAGATTTCAGGCATATAAACTATATCTCATAATTATTTTTGTACAATTTTTAATAATTTTTCCAAGGCAGAATAGGGGATCACGTAATCATTCTGAACCAGTCTCACAGAAATTTAAATATCTCAAAATATGAAATTCTTTTGTTTACACCATTTCTTTTATGTGAAAATAGACTCATTAAGATTTAATTTCATATCTTATTCAACCTCTAATTCAATTTTCACCATTTTTAGTGATTTTTCAAAGTCACACAACTGCTGCTGTCCAGTACTATCTTCATGCTAATTTCACTTTTTTCATGATTTTCTTGTATTCACTTTCATTTTTACACATATGCACAAAAACATAGTATAACTTAGCATATAACTACCATTTGATCATAGGAACATCTCACTCATTTGCATCCTTACAATTGATGCATCATAACCCAAACACTTTATTCAACATATAAATCATACAATAATAATTTCATACACATACCTGTATAATTTGTTCATACGATTCTCTACTTAGTTTCATACATGCACTTCACTTATACAAACAATTTCATATTCACACTTGCTCACATAAATGCATCAAACACAATGTTCACTTTCACATTATTATCACATAATTAAATCCTTTTCACATTCAATCACTTTTCATTATATCAATTCAATACCCGTTGAACCATACGGAATACTAAAGGATACGCGGAATAAGGCACAGAGTGCCACACTATAATATATCCGAAGCTATCACTGTAATGTAGCCGAAGCTACCACTGTAATGTAGCCGAAGCTACCACTGTAACACTGGGGTTACCCTCGGGCCTGCTCACACAAGCTGTCAGTTCAAGGTTAATATACAATGCTGCTCACACAAGCTGTCAGGTGTCTGCAACACATGCACGATCACCCAGCCACTGATATAACACAATGAACCAGCACCCGGGGAACACTTTCACACTGATAACACTGAAATTCCTAGTGACATGTCACTTGTATCCTAATCGTTTCCTAAGGTTCAATCGGGACTTTTTCACGCTTGTTAACACTTAGTCAATATTCACTTAATCACTTGTCTCATGATAACACTAATTCACAATTACTCATAACATTCAAAATCATAGGAGTCACATTTAAGTACAATATTTCAATGCATTTCCATGTACCATAGACATATTTTAAATCAATTTATAAACTTGACACATTAAACATTTAATTCAACATAATTCACTTAATTCACTAATTTAGCTTTCAAATATAAATTACAACATTATTGCATTATTATTAACACACCAACTTACTTATCGAAATCTCATCAGGTATAACCGTGTAGCAACTCACACAACCCATGTAATATTAATTTAACATTCAATTCATATAACATTAATTTGCCATTCAATTTCACATGGTACAACAAACATCACATTTTCCATACCATACATACCATCCATCAACTTCTCCTAAACATATTAAATCATACAATTTATGCCATATCAATAGAGAATTACAATTCAAGTATGCTATTGCATTGTTATTAACACACGAACTTACCTCGGATCCGGAAACGGCAATTTACCAACTTTCCCAATTTTCGATTTTCCTCCCATTCTAGGTCCAAATCTCGTTTTGGGGGGTCTAAAACATCACATTTCACTTATTTAATTAATGTACTGCTCAAAACAGTTCCTATCTCAAACTTTGAAAAAATTACAATGTTGCCCCTGAACTTTTGCATAATTACAATTTTGCCCCTAGGCTCGAAAATTAAACTTTATTCATTTTTCTTATGTTTTATGACATGCTGAACATTTTTCCCATCTATAGCAACTTCAAATTCTTACTATAACACATAATTATAAACAATAACAACTTTTACCAATTAACTCGTTTTACTCGTTTTCACCAAAAATCACTTACTAAAAATCGTTTCTCTACTCATAAACATGCATAATCTACCAAAATTCATCAAAATACACAATTATTCAACATGGGTCAATTTTTAAAATTAAACTCTAGCTCAAAATAATGGTAGAAATAGCTAAACTAAGTTACCAGGATTTCAAAAATACGATGAACATTAAAAACGGGGCTTAGAAACACTTACTGTGAAGCTTGAAAAGCTTGAAACCCTTAACCATGGAGTCTAGAAATTTTCGGCAGCAACTTGAAGAAGATGAGCAGATTTTTTTCTTGTATTTTGTCTTTTTTTTATTCATTAAAACACTAAATGACTAAAATACCCTTAAGGCTTTTCTTTCAATTTTGTCCTATTCATGCCCATTTTTGTCCATCAAGTTATCCAATGGTCTAATTACCTTTTAAGGACCTCCAATTTAAAACTCATAGCAATTTGACACCTTTAATATATATAGAACTCAACTTTTGCACTTTTTACAATTTAGTCCTTTTGACTAAATTGAGTGCCCAAACGCCGAAATTTTCGAATGAGATTTTCACGAAATCTTTCCGTGAAATCGTAGACCATAAAAATATAATAAAAATATAATTTTCCTAGTCGAATTTGTGATCTCGAAACCACTATTCCGATTAGGCCCTAATTCGGGATGTTACAGGGGCAGTGTGTTAACTTTAAAAAATCAACGGTGTTCTTTAGTTCAAATGTTAATGACCAGGATAGAAATCTGGCGGTTCAGATTCTTAGGGTTCGATGTTCAAACGATTCGGAGAAATATTTAGGCCTTCCGAACATGGTGGGACGTAAAAGAAAATGGGCTTTTCAAGTTTTAAAAGATAGACTAAAGCAGAGAATCAATAATTAGAGCATAAAGCATATTTCACAAGGAGGTAAGGAAGTTTTTATAAAAGCAGTGTTACAAGCTATTCCGACTTATACAATGTCTTGCTTCCTTTTGCCAAAATCATTATGTTCGGATTTAGAAAATATTATGAGTTCATTCTGGTGGGATAAAGACAACGATAAGAGAGGAATGCAATGGTGTTCTTGGAAAGCGTTGAGCGTTTCAAAAGAAGCAGGGGGATGGGATTTCGTGATTTAAATTTTTTTAATATTGCTTTACTAGCCAGACAGGGTTGGCGATTATTACGTAATCCTAATTCATTACTAGTGCATACTTTGAAGGCTAAATATTACAAAAACTCAGATTTTTTCAAATCAGAATTGGGTAATTTACCTTCTTTTACTTGGAAGAGCTTGTGGGCGGCAAAAGGCCTTATTTCGCAAGGGATGGGCTGGCGGATTGGTGATGGAAAGACAATATCTATTTGGAACGACAAATGGCTCCCTGGGAACGAAACGCTCAATAGTCAGAACTCAGATATAAACACAATATACGGAGATGGGATGAAGTTTTAGTTTGCAATACCTTTATTGTGAGAGTTGCTAAGAAGATCTTAAGTATTCCACTATCCCGAAACCTTCATGAAGATTTTGTTATCTGGTAGGAAGAACCGACGGGGGAGTTCTCAGTTCGAAGTGGGTACAGACTACTCTCACAAAATGGGCAGACTCAATTACAAGACATTTTCAACAAATTTTACAAACGCCTTTGGATCTAGATCTACCAGCAAAAATTAAAATTACAACTTGGCGAAGCTTCTGTAACTATTTGCCTAACTACATTAGTTTATATCACAGAAGATTAATGGGGGCTGTCGATTGTCGAAGATGCCAGATGGAAGCGGAAATGAGGGAGCATCTCTTTAGAGACTGTCCTGTTACAAAGGAAATGTGGGAAAAATTAGACATTGTTGGACCTGTTCCTGAAGAAAGTATGGTGTACAATGAATGGGTAGGGAATTTTTTTGAAAATAATTCGATGAATAGGTACAGAAAATTCGTATGTGCATTATGGGGGATTTGGTCATTCAGGAACAAACTCATTCATGAAAATGAAATAAAAATAGGGCAAAGTTCGTATCAAATTATTTAAGGGAACTGGATGGGGTAAAACAGATACTACCTGATAGATGCGCATACACGAATAAGTGGGAAGCTCCTGCATGGATGATTTGGAGGATTAACTTTGATGCGGCTTTCAACAGACAAAGTAATGAATCATGTTCTGGGTTAGTAATTAGAAATGAAAGAGCAGAGGTATTGTGTTTAAAGACTATATTTAATAAAAACATACCGACTGCGTTTGCTGCTGAGGCACTAGCATGTTTCCAGGCCATTGTTCTGGGAATCCAACTTGATCTACGGGATGTGGAAATCGAAGGAGATGCAAGGACGATGATAAAAAAACTACAAGAAAAAAGGGAAGACAGGTCGGAAATTGCGACATATATCAAAGACTCAAAAGAAATGGCTCTACAATATAGACGTTGTGTTTTTCAATTTTTACATAGAGAAGAAAATGAGGTTGCGCATAAAATTGCTTCTGAGGGTTTTAAAAAGAGGGAAAATACTTATCTGTTGAATAAGGTTCCGACTCGAGTTGAATCGGCGATGATGGCAAACCGCAGGCAAACGAAAACTAAGAAAGAACAAATACGATGAAGCTGTTAAAGGAGAAGATAAAAGGTTAAGAGAAGAGGATGATGGGTGTCTGAGGGTTTCTCTGTTGAGAAGAACTAAAGAGCTTTCGAAAAAGAAAATGTGTCTTTTTGGAAATGATGGGAACCATTAATTGCGTTCTTGATAACTTCTCCAACACCGTTTGGGTTTTTCAAGATGGGGTTTATTGTGGTAAATAGATGGGACGCAATTCCCGAATAGCTCCCCTATCGTTTCTGCTGCTGAACTTAGGGTGGGTTTGGATGGGCGGTGCGTTTACCTGCGTTTAGTGTAAAAATAGCGGTGGCGGTGAGATTAGATACTATAGCGATACTGTAGCGTGAGACAAAAAGTAAGCTAAACGCACCGCACCGCACTCAATCGCCCATCCAAACTCACCCTGGAGCTTGGGCCGATTTGTTTTAAAGTGTTTGGTTTTTTTAAGTTCCATTCTGTTGCTTTTAGTTTGGGCTTAGGGGTTTATTTCAATTTAGTTTGCTTTAATTTTGCTGACGCTTGTTTTTTCTTTATGTTTTCGGACTCTGAGTTGGCCCAATTTTATGAAAGTTCAGTACATTATTATCAAAAAAAAAAAGTTTAAATCCAATTGACAGTACCTTTTAATAGGTTTGAACTATCATCCACTACTTTGGCTTAGTTTGCATGGGTGGTGTGTTTACTTCCGGTGAGGTTAAAAACAGCGGTGGCGGTGAGATTAGTTACTGTAGCAGTAAGATTGGATACTATAGCGGTGAGATTAGAAGCAATGATGGGATGTGTGTTTGGATTTAAACGCAGCTGTAACGGTGAGATAAAAATAAGAAATGACCATTATAGACATTAGTTTATAAGTATTTATAATAAAATAAAAATTAAATTTATATTAATATTAAACAATATAACATTAAATAAATTGTATTTTTTATAAAATGATAATTAAAATATTAAAATCATATGCAATAAAATTTAAATATTTTAAAATTATATTCATAATAATAATAATAAACATTTAAATTATTTTATATTAAATAATAATTAAACTTATATAGTTATGACAATAAATTTATATATTTATTAAATTGTTATATAAAAATTATATAATAATATCTAATAATATTTTACTTTCTATAAAACTAAAAAAAAAAAAACAAAGAACAATGGTAATAAAGAAATTAACCTCAGCTTTTTCTCCACTGACACTTTTGACTCCAGTGAAAATTGAGAGCAGCAGTATGGTGAGAATGCTCAATTGCACTGCATTTCAAATCTTCCAAACAAAAAACCAGTGCAGTGAAAAGGAATATTCACCATCTCACCAAAGGTGAAATCTGATCCAAAGGAGGCCTTTGTCTGTCATGTAACAAACCTTCTGTCTTCTCTCTTTCTTTTGTCACATCCTCCAATTCTCCTTCCAATTGCTTTTTTTTTGCTTCTAATTCTTCTTCTCTTTCACGTAATTTGATGCACCTTTCTTGAAGATATTCCAAATGATATTTTTGGATTTCTATTTCAGCGATTTTCTCTTTCGAAGTTTCTTCTTCAAATGATCTATCCTTGGAAATTTTTTCTTCAAATGATATACCCTTGAAAATGAATGGCCATAACACCTAATTCACGCACAATTTAAATAATAAAATAATTTTATGTTTAGTTGTTATTCATATATTCAAGGATCAATATTATATAAGAATATGCATTTGATATGAATACTATTTTTAGATATTTTCATACAAAAATATTTGTTACATTATCAATGGAATTTTTAAACTTCATAAGTACGATTGGATTGATGACAAGTGCTCTATGGAGTATAGTAAAATATTTTAAAAAGTACAAATAAAAATGTATGTATGTATATATACAGGGAGAGATCCACTTATATCGGTGTAAAACTTAAGAGGTTTTATATTCTTCCATTAACTTTTTATATCATTAATATTTTAACAATTCAACCGTCATATTTCATGCTCTATTCATGTAGATCATACATGTCAAGTTTGACATAAATTAAAAATTTCTAGTCATTCTTTTTTATGTAAAAGAAATTTCAATCGTTAAATAAATATACATGTAGACAATATTTTAGATTGATATGATAGATATATGAGACTGATTAAAAAATTTATATGCACAACAAATACAAATTTATTGATAAGTTTAATGGCTGAATTGTTAAAATATTAATTTTATAAAAAAGTTGCGAAGGATTATAAAACCGCTTAAGTTTTACATTGGAATAAGTGAATCTCATATATATATATATATATATATATATATATATATAAAGCAAGTAGTTAAAACTCTATGTTAAACATTTAATTAAAATAACAGGAAGAATCTATTTACATCAGTGTAAAACTTAAGTAATTTTACACCTTTCAATTACTTTTTACACTATTAATAGTTTAACGATCCAACCGGAATTTATCAATATATTTATACTTTTCATGCATCTAAATCTTTTAATCGATCTAAATTCTCTATCATATTGATATAGAATATTGTGTATATTAATATATATTTTAATGATTGAGGTTTTTTTTACATAAAATGAATAGTTATAAAATTTTAATTTATACCAAACTTAACATACATGAATAGAGCATGAAACATGACTGGTTGAATTTATTAAAATCTTAACATGCAAAAAGTTATAGAAGGGTGTAAAACTTCTTAAATTTTATATTGTATATCCCTCCTCTTAAAAGCAACTCAATTAAATGTTTAAATTGAATAATAAAAAATATACTAACCTCTGAAAGCACGCACTTGACTTCAGCAATAAATTTGCACTCCTCACAATAGTAAATCAACTCTCTTTGGTTTCTTTTTTGCTCGCAAATGTCACAATAAAATTCATCCTCTTCTTCGCTTGAATCTAACTCATATTCTAAAGGGGACTTTGCAAGGGTTAAATGATGGAGATGGGATTTGTGCTTTATTGTTTTAGGTGCTGAAGGATGACACTGAAGATGGATGCTAAAGTCACATGACTTACATCGAAGGGTGAAGTTGTGGCAGTTAACACCACAAAAATGGCAAGTAAGATTGGCTATTTTCTCATGTAGAATGAAAAAAATGTAAACATGGCAAACGATGATGGAATTCTTTTCCAGTCCCAATGTAAAAGGTTGCGTGGTGTTCGATATCTTTAATCGTCATTCTTTTTTAATGAAACAATAGAAAATACATACATGGTTGCAAACATGTTATTGCAATATATAATAATCGAAAAGTAATTTTAAAATATATAATTTTCTCTTACTTTTCTTAATGCATAAGTCACCCCTAATTCTATGCTTAGACCAACATTGCAAGCAAACAAAATATTAAAGTAATTTAATCTTTTATTAATTAAATTATTAAATTAATTGTTGAAGTTCAGCAATTGGGAAAAAAGAATTATAATATAAACAATCATTTTATTTACAATATGTTTTACCTTTTATAACAATTCAATCTAAATAACATTTCTTAATTCCATTTAGTTTTTGTGAATAACAAAAATAACTTTAGAATCCGCTATTATGAATTTCAAAAGAATTAATCTCTAAAATTTTTAAAACAAAAGTAAAATAAATAACTTAATTCATTCCCCAAAAAATTACTAACACAAAACCAGTATTCATAGAATCTATTCTTTTTTATTAAACAAATTTATATAATTAATTCATTTTGGAATAAAGTTCAAAACTATATATGAATTTTGGTTTAATGTGTAATTTCATACATAAAATTTTGATTTGACTTAGTTCTCGCAAATTATTAACACAATTATTGATATAACATCTTTTTTATATATGTTTATATATTGTATACATAAATAATTATGTTTATCCAATATAAAAATATATTGATGTATTTATTTATTTAAACATGTGCGATTGAATCAAAATTAAACACATTTGAACCACAATCAAAGTTTCATATGTATGATTGCACCAAACTAAAGTTCATATATTGAATTATATATTGTCACTCTTTTAAATAAAAAAATTTAATAGTTTACATCATAAAATTAATCGTCTATATACACACAATGCATTAAATATAGCCAGCCTCTCTATAACAACCATCCACTATAACAGTATTTTTATATAGCAACAACAACAACCAAGTTTCTAGTAGAACTAATTTTTTGTGTCTTATCATAATCCTCTATAACAACTTTTCACTTATAAGAGCAACATCCATAGTTAGAATGTGCATTTTTTTTATTAAATTAATTATCTATAATAACATATTCATTCGAATCTAATATTTTTACTAAACAAATTTATATAATTAATTCATTTTGGGATAAAGCTCAAAGCAATAATTTTAAACATCAAATTTGATTTGACCATGTTTGTAATACCCATAATTTGCCCAGTCCAATTTTATAACCCATAAAACCCAATAAATCAGCCCATTACCAAAAAAAAAAAAGAAAGAAAAATACAAAACAAAAACCCTAGCCTAAGTGCTTCGGCCGCCGCCTCCACTCACCTCTGTCTGCCATCGCCGCCGCCCCACTCACCACTTCCACTTGCGCCACTAGTCTACCTACAGGGAGAAGAAGACAAGACAAAAACAATAAAAAAATCGTGTAAAAATGGCTATAAAGCCAAGCAAAAATGAATGCAGAAGATACTTTTTTCTTTCAGATTTATCAATACAATCAAGAGAGAGTTAAAAAAAAAATCAGAAACAATAGCAAGCAAATTAAACACAAGAAAGCGAAAAAATCTAAAAATCTACTAAAAATCCAAACAGTAGTAGAAGGTGATTTCGTTACCTTTTATTTTTATTTTTTCGAATTTTTTTTTCTTTTCGACATATATACATATACATATATATTTTAAAAAAAAGAAACACAAAATTTAAATTTTCCGGCAACCGTGCGTGGTGGCCGGCGGCGGCGACGGCGGCGACGGCGAAGCCACGACGGCCGGCAATCGGCCGGAATCCCCACTCTTCAGACCTGCAGAGAGCAAAGAGAGAAGAATCAATTTTTTTTTTAAATAACAAAGGAGATATGATTTTTTTTAAGAAAATTTTACCTTATATAGACATTACAAAACGACGTCGTTTTGGTCGGCGTCCATAAGCCCCAAAACGACGTCGTTTCGCCCTACCCGACCCGATCCGACCCGCTCCAGCTTAGGATCCGCGTGTTTTTCATTGGAGGGGCTAATTTCGCTTTTAGCCCCTCCGTCCTTTTATGATTCTGCAATCAAGTTTTCGATTTTCTTAATTCTGCCGCAAACGTTTATCCTGATTCCATTTGGGTCTCCTCACTGCTGTGCGTTTTTAAGGGAGGGATTATTTCCTATTTTGGTCCCTACACTTCTCTAGCGCATTACAATGAGGCCCATTTTCCCTTTTATTTTATTTCAAATCAGCCCCAAACTTCCATTTTGAATTCAATTTCATCCTTTTCGGTTATTTTATAATTTTTAATATACTAGGGTTATTATTGCTATTATTACATTATTATTTTTGTTATTCGTTTCTTAATGACCATTGTTGCTACTATTATTATATTATTTTTTAGCATCATCGTTATTATTACTTTATTATCATTACTTCTTATTTTATCATTTTTATTTCCATTATTATTATTATTATTTATTGTATTTAGCTTAATACTATTTCTTGTACATATCATTTTATTCATTATATTTCTATGTTATCTAGCACCATGTTATATTATGTATTATATCTAAAGTTTTAATTCATTTATATTATCTAATCTATTTTATTTATATTGTTTATATTATATATAATTTTATGAGGTGTATCATACATATATATATATATATATATATATATTATTCATCATTTTATTTTGTTTAATATTTTTTATATATTAGTTATTAGATTATATTTTTTAAAGATTTTATACCTTGTATAGTATTATTAAATCATATTTTTATATAATATATTTATACTGAAAAACATGTTTCATTTATATTGTTTATATTGTTATATAATTTTTTTATCATTATTTTCATTTTTATACATTGTTTATATTATTTATATGTATGTTTCTTTACCTATTATTTAAACTTGCATGAAATATGTTCATATTTATTTTTTATTGTTTATTGTATTTGTTGTATTATTATTATTATTTTTTTATTACCTATCTTAAATGTTAGTATTTTATAATTGTTTTTAATATTATGTTCGATAATGTAAATGCAATATCGTTACATGGATTATTGTTTTAAAATAAAAAAAAACTTTTTTTTTGCAAAATTAATATTTTATTTAAAGATTTATTAAATAAGGCAATGTTCGTGTTTGGAAATCCAAGAGATCGTGCTCTAACGTGCTGGGTTTCAATTTTTTGTTTAACCAAATAACCGAATATCCTTTTTAGATTCCATTCGTGTTTTCTTAGCATAAAAAAAAGGCAATATTTTGTGTTTGGGATTTCGAGAAATCGTGCCCTAACGTGCTGGGTTTCGATTTTCCGTTTGATCCCAAATAACGAAATACCCTTTTTAAAATCTTAATGCATGAGTTTTAGGAATTTTAAGATGATCGGGAATTTGAAGACTTAAATTGTCGCATCCTAACGTGTTGAATGTGATATTTTATTCCTTCGGAACCAGATAATCTTAATGTTCAAACTCGAACATTTTCAAATGGGTCAAAAAAAAAGAGTCATAATTTTAAAATCTTTCAAATTCTCGACATCAAGACATTAATTAATCAATTTGCTACCAATTTTGGGCGTTGCGAGGGTGTTAATCCTTCCTCGTACGTAACTGATTCCCGAACCTATTTTTGTAGACTTCGCAGACCAAAATTATTGTTTTAAATAAAAAAATGTTTTATTAAAATAACTCATCTCAAGGCGATCCGATCACGCTTAGAATAAAATATCGGTGGCGGCTCCATTTGTTTTTTTTAAGTCGATCCCCGCTTTTTCAAAACTCGAAAAAATTTGTTTCGACAATGTTATCACAAATTATTAACACAATTATTGATATAACATCTTTTTATATTTATATATTGCATATACAAATAATTATGTTTATCTAGTATAAAAATAAATTGATATATTTATTTCTTTAAATGTATGTGATTGAATCAAAACTAAATACATTTGAACCACAATCAAAGTTTCATATGTATGATTGCATTAAACTAAATTTCATATGTTAAATTACAAGTTGAATTAAAATTTATATATAATTTTAAAATTTTTCCTTTTTTTAAATAAAAAAATTTAATAGCTTCCATCATAAAATTAACGTCAATATACATACAATGCATTAGATAAAATTAGTCTCTCTATAACAACCAATTTTCAAGTAGAATTAATATTTTGTGGTTTATTTTAAACTTCTATAACAACTTTTCACTTATAACAGTAACCTCCATAATTAGACTGTGAATCCTTCATTAATTCAATTCTTAATAACAACATATTATTTAAAATTTTAAGTAAAATTATAATTATCTTTTGGGATTTTAAATGGGAAACTATATTTTATATGCTTTAATTAAATTTTAGAAAGGAATAAGTAAGGTGATGCCTTACTTAGCTTGGTGATACATTGGGGTCAAGCAAAGATAGGAGTGGCTTATGGCTATATAGGAAGATTAAATACTTAGCTTAGTTCTAGAAATAACAAAATTCTTCATTTTAAGTTATTCTCATAAAACACCTTCAAAGGTTCGTATTGATAAAACACATTTTATTCAAAAAAAAATTGAATAAAATATCCTTACTCTCTCACGCCACAATTCCCTTTAAATGTCCAAAGTCAAGAATTGCAGTTGAGAATTTCAAATTTTGTTATTTTTATAATAGTCTATGTTTATATTTTTATCAATTTGGCTCTTACAATTTTAGTAAAATTTGACCTTTAACATTTTAAAAAAAGTCAAATTTAATTATTATTTAAAAAAAAGAGTTAGATTGTTTCTTTTTAATAGAAATACTAAAAAAACATTAAATTTTTATATTTTTTAAATTATTTATTGACATGATATATAAGACATATAGTGCCATGTCAGTATGAAAATACAGTTTACCATACCAATATCATTAAAAAATTAATATTTAATCAATATTTCTATTAAAAAAGAATGATTTAACTCTTTTCTGAAAAATTAAAAATTAAATTTAACTAAAAATAAATAAATATCAAATTAATAAAAAAGATAAATGTTTAAAACTAAATTTCACGTAACATATTTTAAAAATGAAGGCTAACCTCAAGGTAAAAAAGGGATGAGGCCATTTAAGGGGATAGGAGTAAAGGAAATTGAGCAACGTGGGGGCATCACCAAAGCAGAAAAATTTCTGAAAGCATTGGGAGAAGTTATAACACAATAAAAGCATATAAAATTTTAAATTAGTAATAGTAAATTATATTTGATTATTTTAAAAATAATAAAAATTAATATAAATCTTTAAAAAATTACTAATATTATATTCTTACTTTCATAAAAATATAAAATTTAATTTCACTCGAAATTTTTTTTCTAACTTTACCCTTCAACAAAAGAAAAAGAGACGAAGAAAAAGGTCATGAAAGTGGATAGAAAACCCTCCTTAGGTTATAATTTGCCTTTATGGAAATGCATGTGATAAAGATTGTCGTAACTATTTTTGAGAAACGAGAATCGACTTGGATGTTTGAAAATGAAAATAAAAAAAGGGGAGTCGCCACCGATTTTTATTTGGTGTGATCGGATCACCTTTGTTTTAATAAAACATTTTTGGTTTACTAAAATAATATTTTTGGTCTACGAAGTTTTGAGAAATCGGGTTCGGGAGTCTGTTACGTGCGAGGAAGGGTTAGCACCCTCGTCAAGCCCAAAATTGGTACCAAATTGATTAATTAGTGTCTTAATGTCGGAAATTTGAAGAGATTTTAAAATACAGATCCTTTAGAAAATGTTTGGATAATTTGGGCCAAAATTAGATATTTCTTTGTTCCGAGAGGATACAAACATCACATCCAGCACGTTAGGACATGATATTTTAAACCTTCATAATCAAAGCTATCTCATGATTTACGAAATTAATTGAAAAGGATGTTAAGTTATTTAGTCAAACGGAAAATCGCAACCCAACACGTTAGGGCACTATTCCCCGAATTTTTAAATACGAAACATTGCCTTATTTTAAGATCTTTAGATAAAATGTAGTAATTTTACAAAATGCATAGTATCATGTTAAACTAAGAAAATAAGCATAGAGACTTGAGCCAAAATTTCAGATTTCTTTGTTCCGAAAGGAAATAAACATCACATCCAGCACGTTAGGACATGATATTTTAATCTCTCGTAATCAAAGTCGCCTCATGATTTACGAAGTTTTGTTAAAAGGATGTTAGGTTATTTAGTTAAGCAGAAAATCGCAACCCAACACGTTAGGGCACTATTTCCCGAATTTCTAAATACAAAACATTGCCTTACTTAAAATTTTTAGATGAAATACGATGGTTTTACGAAATGTATTTTATTTGATGATGAATATAGGAAAAAAAATACTAATAATAATGATAATATTGAATAATAATAATAACAATAATAATGAAAATAAAATAACAATAGCGCTGATAATAATAGGATTATAATAATAAAATAAGAATAATGACATACGAAAAATAATGATAATAATAATAATATAATAATAATAATAATAATAATAATAATAATAATAGGATATAATATAATGTAATAATAAGGTTAAAAAGATATAAAATAAGAATGATAATTGTAACACCCCAAACCCAGCCCAAACACCACGACCGGATCTGGCATGTCACTAAGAAGATTTAGTAAAACATGTCGTATTTTTTTTTTCCAAAAGCATAGTTTTAAACGGTTATACGGGGAAACTTAATAATTTGATAATTTGTAAAAGAAATAAATTTTAATTAATGCCTTAATGAGTAAAAACCGAAATTTTGCCTCGGAGTTTTATTAATTAAACACATGCCTTAGTTTCAATTAATCATAAAATCTAAGTGTATGGAAACCCGAAAATGGAAACATAAAACCAATAAACAATAGCCAGTGGCCTTATTACAATAAAATATAAAACCAAACATATTGAAAATATTAAGGAAAAATAATAAAAACAACGTCCTTTATTGAGTCAAAATAAATCCACGCATGGCCACCTTACGCTCCTTTCCAGCCCGGTCCGATGCACTAAGTGCTACCTGAAAAATGTTAAACAACGGGGTGAGTCACAAGACTCAGTGTGCAATCCCTCTTGCACCATCAGACTGAGCCTTAGCCCCACAGAACAGAATAACAGAATATCACATAACAGAATTAAGCAAAGCCCATCCCAATCCTAGATCCATCCGCTACACACCACCCTTACCTGCCAATCGCACCAATGGGGATTTCTACAATCACCCTCACCGCTACACACCACCGATGGCAGTCATGCTGCAGTTAGCTGCTCATCGTCAGATTTGTGACATAGTCACCAGAACAGATCGTGGCAGAGCCACTACAACAGATCGTGGCAGAGCCACTGCAACAGAACACTTCCCCTTTCATTAATCACCCAACCCCGTGCATACATAGAAATCGGCACACATATAAAACATATCATCTCAACAGACACACTCACTTAAGAATGACAGAAATCACTAACCTGGTGGTTCGCCTTTACCCTCCTCGGGTTTTCAACAGCCTTATCGGGATTTCGGCATTTAACAGAATATAAATAGATTTATACACATACTAACAGACAATCTAAATGGTGTGAGAAGTTACACACCTGATAAATACGTAGGACTACCCTCTACGTCGATACCCTCGCTAATCGGATCTACTGCCCTTTGTCTACAACTTTGCTCAAAAGCCGGAAGAACGCGAAGATAAAGCTTCCCTACATTCGGCCAAGGATTATTATTTACCCGAATTTATATGTTTAAATAAACAAATCTCCTTACCTAAATCGATTAGATCCTGGAAGTAGGATGATTCGAGTGCTACCGATTTAGAAACCTAAGCGATTAGATCTCCTTTAAATCCCGGAATGCCGCCATGAAAGAAAACACAAGATCAGTTTCCATATAGCCATTCGGCTAGGGTCTCTAAAAATCGGAAAAAGATTGAATCACGCGAATCGACACTTACCTTCAGTTTCCTTCAAGATTCAGCAATCACAGGAGGTGAGATCTAGGGATTTCGGCTTTTAAGAAAGTCTCGGAAAAGATGAACAAGAGAAATACTGATGCGTTTTCGGCTTTTAGAAGAACAAAGAATTGAAAAGATAGGCAAGGAATAGATAGAGAGATTCGGCCAATGAGTATTAAAGAAAAGAGAAGGTGAATGGCAGGGTTTCGGCAATTGGTGAGACCTTAGGGGTTTCGGTTTCTGACAGAAAAGAAAAAGAAGAAGAGATGATTCTTGTTTGTCGAAAGAGAAAATATCTAAAGGCTATTCTCAGAGAAAACAAATGAAAAATTTGGCACATCCCCTTGCCTATACTAAACCGATTCTCTCCCCCTCCTGTGTTTGATTTTCGGCCAACTCTGCAACCAAAGGATAGCTCCTATCTTTCTTCCTTATCTTAATCTACTAACTCCACAAAAAGAGCCCTAATTAGCACCAACTCCTCCCTCCTTTATCAGCATAATATCACATATTTTAAAACATTAAAAATCCCTATTTCCTAGCCTTGATGCCGTCCCCCTTGCTCCCTTTTAAGTGCCGAAATTGGCCTAAAAACATGGGCTCCAAGCGGCCAACACTTGGGCCCTCCTCATGCACTAGTGACGCCACCCTCTGCCTTCCTTGTAGCGCCACCCACATTGGGCCACAAGCCCACTTTGCTACTTTTAAACACAGATGCCTACCTTTAGAGCACTAGAGTGTCTACACAGGCATTTAGTCAAGGCCTCAGCCCCTTCCTGAGCCCAATCTGCACCCCTAACCCTCAAATTAACAAATTAACTTACAACACACAAAATGCACAGGCCCACTAATTCAGGATGTTACAGTTCTGCCCCCTTAAAGAAATTTCGACCTCGAAATTTACCTGATCAGAAGAGATGGGGGTACTGTTGTCGCATAACATCCTCTGACTCCCATGTCGCTTCCTCTGCGCCGTGGTTTCGCCACAACACCTTGACCAAAGGGACAGACTTCCTTCTTAACACCTTTACGTCTCGTTCTACAATTTGCACTGACTCCTCCTCAAAGGACAAGTCTGGCCTTACTTCAATCTCTTTCACTGGCACAATGTGCGATGGATCAGAACAATAACGTCTTAGCATCGAGACATGAAACACGTCATGTATCTGCTCTAACTCTGGAGGCAACTCCAAACGATACGCCACTAGCCGCACACGTTCTAGTATCCGATAAGGTCCAATAAACCGATGACTTAGTTTGCCCTTCCGACCAAACCTCATCACATTTTTCCACGGTGAGACTTTCAGAAAAACTTGATCACCCACCGCAAATTCCAACTCTTTCCGTTTTAGATCCGCATAAGATTTCTGCCGATCAGATGCTTCTTTCAATCGAGCCTGAATTAACTTAACTTTCTCTTCCGTTTTCGAAACCAGTTCTGGACCCAACACCTGACGCTCACCCAACTCTGTCCAATAAGTAGGGGTACGACATCTTCGTCCGTATAACGCTTCATAAGGCGCCATCTGAATACTAGATTGGTAGCTGTTATTGTACGTAAATTCTGCCAGAGGTAAATACTCCTCCCAACTACCCCTGAAATTAATGATGCAACCTCTTAACATATCCTCCAAGATCTGGATTACCCTCTCAGACTGACCATCAGTCTGCGGATGGAAAGCGGTACTGAAGTCTAACCTTGTTCCCATTGCCTGATGCAGAGCCTTCCAGAATCGTGACGTGAACCGAGGGTCTCTATCCGATATGATCGACACAGGTATCCCATGCAGTCTCACAACCTCAGCCACGTTCAACTTAGCCAACCTTTGCAGAGAATAGTCAACACGAACCGGTATGAAGTGAGCAGACTTTGTCAGCCGATCAACAATCACCCAAATCGAATCCTTCTTATTGGGCCTAAGAGGTAACCCACTAACAAAATCCATCGTGATTCTTTCCCATTTCCACTGCAGAATCTTCACCGACTGCAATAACCCCGAAGGCAACTGGTGTTCTACCTTTACCTGCTGACACGTCAAACATTTACCCACGAATTCTGTTACCTCTCGCTTCAAACCTGGCCACCAAAATTACTTTCGCAAATCCCGATACATCTTAACCCCTCCAGGATGCATAGAGTATGGGCTACTATGCGCTTCCTAAAGAATCATCTGCCTTAACCCAACATCATTTGGAAAACAAATTCTCTTACGAAAACGCAAAATCCCATCACCATCCAAACCATAGTCTCTTCCTTCGCCATTCTGCACTTGCCAGAGTCGAGCACTCAAGACATCGTCTAAAAGCTACTTCTCTTTAATCTGACTTGTCCACATTGGATTCACTTGGAGTTCAACTACCAAACTGCCATCCTCATACAGACTGAGATGAGCAAACATCGCCCTCAAATCCGCTATTGCCTTCCGACTCAACGCATCTGCCACCACGTTAGCCTTGCCCGGATGATATTCGATCGAACAGTCATAGTCCTTCAAAAGTTCAATCCACCTACATTGTCTTAGATTCAACTCCTTCTGGGTAAGAAGATACTTCAGACTCTTATGGTCGGTGTAAATAACAGACTTCTCCCCATACAGGTAGTGTCTCTAGATCTTCAGAGCGAACACTACCGCCGCCAATTCTAAATCATGTGTGGGGTAGTTCAACTCATGCGGTCTAAACTGTCGGGATGCATACGCAACAACCTTTCCATCTTGCATCAACACACATCCTAAACCCGTGTGTGACGCATCACAGTAGACGGTAAACTCTTTTCCTGCCTCTGGCTGAATTAACACCGGTGCTTCTGTCAAAATTTTCTTTAACTTCTCAAAGCTCTCTTGCTGTTTGTCGGTCCAAACAAACGATACTCCCTTCCTTAACAACTTAGTTAGAGGTGCCGCAATTAATGAGAACCCCTCAACAAACCTTCTGTAGTATCTTGCCAATCCCAAGAAACTTCAAATCTCTGCCACAGATTTTGGCAGTTTCCAATCCAATACAGCTTCTATCTTCCGAGGGTCAACCCTAATTCCCTCTGCAGAAACCACATGTCCTAAGAAAGTTACCTCCTTTAGCCAGAACTCACACTTATCGAACTTAGCGAACAGCTGCTTCTCCCTCAGAACTTGCAACACCACACGAAGATGTGCATCATGCTCCTCCTCGGACTTGGAATAAACCAGGATATCGTCAATGAACACCACAACAAACTGATCAAGGTATGATTGGAACACTCGATTCATCATATCCATAAATGCCGTGGGCGCGTTCGTTAACCCGAACGGCATTACCAAAAATTCATAATGACCGTAGCGAGTTCGAAACGCCGTCTTATGAATGTCCCCTTTCTTTACCTTTAACTGATGATAACCCGGCCTTAAATCAATCTTAGAGAAAATCGAAGCTCCTTTGAGCTGATCGAACAGATCGTCGATTCTCGGCAGCGGGTACTTGTTCTTAATCGTTAACTTATTCAGTTGATGGTGGTCCACACACATACGCATGGATCCGTCCTTCTTCTTCACAAATAAAACTGGTGCTCCCCACGGAGACACATTCGGTCGAATAAAACCTCGATCCAACAGTTCTTGAATCTGATCCTTGAGCTCCACCAGCTCTTTCGGCGCCATTTGGTAAGGAGCAATGGACACCGGAGCCTTACCCGGAAGTAGCTCTATTCCAAACTCCACTTCACGATCTGGAGGTAACCCTAGCAACTCTTCAGGAAAGACATCTACGAATTCCTTTACTGTTCTTACCTCATCGACAGTCACCTCCTTAGCGTCCAAAGCACTGATAAAAGCTAGAAATACATTGCATCCTTTCCGAATCATCTTAACAGCCTTCAATGCAGATACTACATTGGACAAATAATCCCTTCTTTCCCCCAGCACAACCACCTCCCCGCCTTCCGGGGTACTCAACACCATGCGCTTAGTCTCACAATCCAGCTTAGCACGATGTTTAGCCAACCAATCCATTCCCAATATAAGATCAAACTCCCCAAATGGTAATTCCATTAGGTCTGCCGGAAACAGTACCCCTTGAGTCTCTAAAGGTACACTCCTAAATAGTTTGTCCACTATCCTAGATTGTCCTAGCGGGCTAACCACAGCCATATTCCTAGTTGTTATTTCAGGTTCTATACTTAAAGTCTCAGATACCGAACATGCAACGTAAGAGTGGGTTGATCCAATATCGATCAAAGCAAGAAATGGCTTATCAGTAATAAGATACGTACCGGTTATGACGTCCGGTGCGTCACCATCCTCCCGCCGACGAGCTGCATAAACTAGACCTGGTTGTCTTGCGTCCACATTACTTGCACCCCTACCAGGTACTCCACGACCCCGACCAGACCCATTTCCTCCTCTGTCTGGCCCACGACCCCTCGGTAATGGCTGACCATCGCTCCTAACCTGATCAGAACCTTGTCCAACTGGCTGTACCTGATCCACCCGTGGACAGTCTTTTACCATATGATCCATAGACCCACACCTGAAGCATCCACCAGTTCTCCTTCTGCACTCCCCGAAATGTACCTTCCCGCACAAGTTATATGATTGATTCTGATTCCCCGCAGCAGATGTCGGAGCACGAGCTGGCCCATCAGACCTAGGCCTTTTCTGAAAACTCCCAGAACTCGTCGGCCCAAAATTTCTCTTATTCCTATTCCGATCCTTATCCTTATTTTGCTTCTCAGTCCGCTTCACCTCCTCAGATATTTTAGCTTTCTCGACCAGAACGGCAAAGTCCCATTCTCGCTGTGGTGCTATCAACACTCTCAACTCATCCCGTAATCCATCTTCGAACCGTACACAATGCTCATAGTCAGACCCTACAATTTCTCGAGCGTAACGGCTCAATCGCAGAAATTTCGCCCCATACTCGAACACAGATTTACTTCCCTGCACCAAATTTAGGAATGCCTTCCTCTGTGCATCCACATAGCTGGCCCCAATGTATTTTCCCTGAAATGACTCCTTAAAGAAATCCCAGCCAATCCGGTCTGCGACAGTTCCCTCCTTTACCATGAGCCACCACTGGTAAGCCTCGTCTCGAAGGAGAGACACGACCCCTTTCAACTTCTCCTCCACCGTGAAGTCCAGGTTATCCATTATGCGCTCACTCGCTTCTAACCAATACTCAGCTGTGTTAGGGGCTACGCCAGAAACACCCCTGAACATCTCTGCTCCGTTGGCTCGGAGTCGTTCAGACACAAATTTTTGAGCTCCTGAACCCCTGCCTGCCCCAGCAACTCTCTCAAGGACCCACAACATTGCCTGAGATACCGCATCATCTCCGGCCGCCTGGTCCCAAAATTCTCCCTCCGCAACCGGCAGATCCGACATCTCGTTTCCTGACCCGTGGCCAGACCCTGCTGGCTCTGACACGGTCATTCTACCCCTACTACGACCACGTGGCGGACGTCCTCGACCCCTTGTACTCATTCTTCCGATTGGCATTTTTCTGATTAGAAATTTTATGAATTATTAGTTTTCTTCCACTGACTAACCACGAACAGTCTTATGAATAGTAGTTTAAGAGTGGTTCTTTCGAATTCGAACCTAACTACAGTTTCAGTCTCAAGTTCATCTAGAAACCACATACATTCAACAATCAGCATACAGACAACATCCATGAACCCACATTCAACACATAGGGTATTTTCGTAATTTCACTTTCCAGGGGTATTTTCATAATTTTATCCTACAGGGTATTTTCCAAAATAAAGTATCTTGGTGATTTTCTTTGAATTGATTTTTTTTGAAGTAGAGATATTTGGATGTTGTTGTTTTTTTTCAACGAGGGTATTGTGATAATTCTATAAGGTTCAATAATTCTGTAAATCTTGAGTTTTATTCTTTTAAACCGGGGGTGTTTCGATGATTTTAAAAATTTTCGTAATTTTACAAATCCAGAATATTCGGGGAAATTTTCACAAATCAAGGGTGTTTTGGAAATTATGCAAAACTTGGAGGTACTTCGGGAATTTTGTAAATTAGGGTTCATTGGTGATTTTGTGAAATAAGGGTATCTTGGTAATTTTGCAATCCGGGGGTATTTCGGTCGTTTTATAAATCAGGGGTAATTTAGTGATTTTACAAACCAGGGATATTTTGGTCATTTTACAAATCAGGGGTAATTTAGTAATTTTACAAAATAGGATGGCTGGTCCCTTTCGGGTTTTAATTATAGATTTTGGTCTGTCAAAAAATCCTCGTAGCTAGAGTGAACAGTCACTATGCACCAGGTAGGATTCCAGCGAAGAGGAGGTGAGCCACTAGGACTGCTTAAGTACCAAGCTCTCCCTGAATCCAATCCTAGACATGCGTATGCCTGTTGCCACACCCTAATCTCGCGACTTGTTTACAGGTTTGTTTGGATGGATTAAGTCTTATGAGATTTAAGAAGTTGTTTAAGCTAAGCCTAAAGTCCATCAAGTTCTAATTAAGATAATCTACGTCCCTTAAAGCCATCAAGCCCACATACATATATAACACACAGTGAGTTCTGAATACTTACCTGACGGACTTGGGCCAGAGACGTAGGTGCCATGCTGAGAAAACCATCCTGTATTATTTATAAACATGCATGTTTCTAAAACCCATCTTTAGAAAACGTTTTGAGCCCAAAAACCCCAAAGTCGAGTTTTGAACCGGGCTCTAATACCAATTTGTAACACCCCAAACCCAGCCCAAACACCACGACCGGATCTGGCATGTCACTAAGAAGATTTAGTAAAACATGTCGTATTTTTTTTCCAAAAGCATAGTTTTAAACGGTTATACGGGGAAACTTAATAATTTGATAATTTGTAAAAGAAATAAATTTTAATTAATGCCTTAATGAGTAAAAACCAAAATTTTGCCTCGGAGTTTTATTTATTAAATAATGCCTTAGTTTCAATTAATCATAAAATCTAAGTGTATGGAAACCCGAAAACGGAAACATAAAACCAATAAACAATAGCCAGTGGCCTTATTACAATAAAATATAAAACCAAACATATTGAAAATATTAAGGAAAAATAATAAAAACAACGTCCTTTATTGAGTCAAAATAAATCCACGCATGGCCACCTTGCGCTCCTTTCCAGCCCGGTCCGATGCACTAAGTGCTACCTAAAAAATGTTAAACAACGGGGTGAGTCACAAGACTCAGTGTGCAATCCCTCTTGCACCATCAGACTGGGCTTTAGCCCCACAGAACAGAATAACAGAATATCACATAACAGAATTAAGCAAAGCCCATCCCAATCCTAGATCCATCCGCAACACACCACCCTTACCTGCCAATCACACCAATGGGGATTTCTACAATCACCCTCACCGCTACACACCACCGATGGCAGTTATGCTGCAGTTAGCTGCTCATCGTCAGATTTGTGACATAGTCACCAGAACAGATCGTGGCAGAGCCACTACAATAGATCGTGGCAGAGCCACTACAACAGAACACTTCCCCTTTTATTAATCACCCAACCCCGTGCATACATAGAAATCGGCACACATATAAAACATATCATCTCAACAGACACACTCACTTAAGAATGACAGAAATCACTAACCTGGTGGTTCGCCTTTACCCTCCTCGGGTTTTCAACAGCCTTGCCGGGATTTCGGCATTTAACAGAATATAAACAGATTTATACACATACTAACAGATAATCTAAATGGTGTGAGAAGTTACACACCTGATAAATACGTAAGACTACCCTCTACGTCGATACCCTCGCTAATCGAATCTACTGCCCTTTGTCTACAACTTTGCTCAAAAGCCGAAAGAACGCGAAGATAAAGCTTCCCTACATTCGGCCAAGGATTATTATTTACCCGAATTTATATGTTTAAATAAACAAATCTCCTTACCTAAATCGATTAGATCCCGGAAGTAGGATGATTCGAGTGCTACCGATTTAGAAACCTAAGCGATTAGATCTCCTTCAAATCCCGGAATGCCACCCATGAAAGAAAACACAAGATCAGTTTCCATATAGCCATTCGGCTAGGGTCTCTAAAAATTGAAAAAAGATTGAATCACGCGAATTGGCACTTACCTTCAGTTTCCTTCAAGATTCGGCAATCACAGGAGGTGAGATCTAGGGATTTCGGCTTTTAAGAAAGTCTCGAAAAATATGAACAAGAGAAATACTGATGCGTTTTCGGTTTTTAGAAGAACAAAAAATTGAAAAGATGGGCAAGTATTAAAGAAAAGAGAAGGTGAATGGCAGGGTTTCGGCAATTGGTGAGACCTTAGGGGTTTCGGTTTCTGACAGAAAAGAAAAAGAAGAAGAGATGATTCTTGTTTGCCAAAAGAGAGAATATCTAAAGGCTATTCTCAGAGAAAACAAATGAAAAATTTGGCACATCCCCTTGCCTATACTAAACCGATTCTCTCCCCCTCATGTGTTTGAGTTTCGGCCAACTCTGCAACCAAAGGATAACTCCTATCTTTCTTCCTTATCTTAATCTACTAACTCCACAAAAAGAGCCCTAATTAGCACCAACTCCTCCCTCCTTTATCAGCATAATATCACATATTTTAAAACATTAAAAATCCCTATTTCCTAGCCTTGATGCCGTCCCCCCTTGCTCCCTTTTAAGTGCCGAAATTGGCCTAAAAACATGGGCTCCAAGCGGCCAACACTTGGGCCCTCCTCATGCACTAGTGACGCCACCCTCTGCCTTCCTTGTAGCGCCACCCACATTGGGCCACAAGCCCACTTTGCTACTTTTAAACACATATGCCTACCTTTAGAGCACTAGAGTGTCTACACAGGCATTTAGTCAAGGCCTCAGCTCCTTCCTGAGCCCAATCTGCACCCCTAACCCTCAAATTAACAAATTAACTTACAACATACAAAATGCACAGGCCCACTAATTCAGGATGTTACAATAATAATAATAAAGACAATGGTGATAGTGAAAAATAATAGTAATACTTGATAATAATAGTATATAATAAAAAAATAATAAAGAACAATGACAATGAAAATATAAATAATACTAATAATAATATATAATGTATAAATAGTAATGAAAAATAAAACAAAAGATAAAGTGATAATAGCAATAGTAATTAATAAATAATATCATATATGCGAACGAATAAGCAAATATATATTATCATATATAATAGTAATAGTAGAGATATAGTAATAATAATAATAATAATAATAATAATAATAATAATAATAATAATAATAATAATAATAATAATAAGGGATTGGGGGGCTAATCGAATTTTAAACGAAAGTTTGGGGCAAAATATGAAATAAAAAATGATTAGAGGATCTATTTACACGTTCGAAAGGACTGGAGGGGGCAAAAGGGAAAATACTCTCGCCTTTCAAAACGACGTCGTTACCACGGGGACTAAACTGAAATACGCAACAAATTACAGGGAGCGAAATTGAAGACAAAAAAAAACCTGATTGGAAAGCCATAAAAGGGCGGAGGGGCTAAAAGTGCAATTAGCCCCTTCGATGAAAAACACGCGGATCCTAGGAGTGGGTTGGGTCCGTGCGCGGGTTTGGTCAAAACGACGTCGTTTTGGACGTTAAGGCCAGCCCCAAAATGACGTCGTTTTGGTGGCCTATTTAAGGCAAAAATTTTCAAAAGCCCTCATTTTCACCTGCCTGTTTTCTTTGAAAAGCTTTTAACCCTTCTTTTTTCTCTGTAGGGGTCTGCTCTCCAGTGGGATTTTTGACAATTCGCCGTCATGCCTCTGCCGCCGTCAGGCGCCGGCGACCGCCGTACACGGCGGCGCCCGAGGTAAAAAGAATTCCTTTTTCGACCTTCCTTTTTTAGGCATTTGTTTCCTCTATTTTTTACTTCATATTTTACACATGCATAAACAAAAGGAGAAACAGATTCGTAAATAAAGAAGAAAATAAAAATTACCTTAGGCTTCCGATTTCGATTTTTCTTTTGGTATTTTGGTTCCCTGACTTGGGGATATTTGCTTAGTTTTTGTAGTATTTGTGTCGTTTAATCTATAGCTTGTAATTGAAATCTTTTGTATTCTATTGATTGATAAAAAAAAACTTTACAATGGTTTAAAAATCGGCTTTTATAGCCGTTTCCTATAAACCCTTTCTGTCATTTCCGTTTTAATGCCTGCAGGTGCTCTTGGGCGGTGCAAGTGGAGGCAGTGGCAGACTCTGACAGTGGCAGAGGGCGGTGGCCAGAAGGCAAAGGGCCCTAGGTGCGGCGCACCTAGGGTTTTGTTTCTTTGGTTTTTCTTTCTTTGTTGGGTTAGGGTTGTAATTGGGCCTGATTGGGTTTAATGTGTTTTGGGCCTTTATTGGGTCGTACTGGGCTTATTTGCCCCGGGCAAAATTGGGCTATGACAAAGACGTTATTTTAAAATAACACAACGTATTTATTTATTTAGAACTAATGATATATATTACGATTTTTCCTATTTACTATAGAGAAAGAATTATATAAAATAGAGATAAATATAATTTGAAATTTAAATGGCATTGCCTTCATAAGAATAAAAGATCACAAGTTTTAAAAATATTGTGACAATACACTCATTTTTCAGGAATAACCATTAATTTTATTTATTTCATATATTTCACTTAATATAATATGCTTAAATAAAATGTATTTTATTATTTTCATATTTATATTTACAAATATTTTAATTATTATTACCAATCCGGCTACTAATATTATTTTCGTTAGGATCATCATCATCATCATCATCCTCGTCGTCGTTGACATTGTCTCCATCCGATTCATCGTCACCGCTATTAGTGGAACCACCATCGGGACTACTCCCCCAATTCCTCTAGTGATGATCTGGTGAGCTACAAAGGTCTGCGAAGGTACCCCCCACCGTAGATGTTGGAGGAGTGGAATTCTTGACAATTGTCATTACCAATCCAGTTGATCATCAAACCTTGATTCTTGGCACGATTGGACAAATTAGCAATTGAGAGTTATTTTCCACTAGTTCGATTAAAAAATCTGAGCTACCTCCCACTAGGTTGCCTAATATACCTTTCGTCCTCGTTATCTCCTTTCTCACACCATCCATTTCTCCTTTTAACTGCTTCATTTTGGCTTCTAATCTAATGCACTTTAGTAGGAGATTTTCCGCACGCCATTTTTGAATTTCTGGATAAAGTTTAACTTTTTGAGTCACATAATCGTTTGAAATTCTTTTTTCAAATGAATTGTCCTCAAAAAGTAACGATAACACCTGATTCACATACAATTTAAATAATAAGATAATTTCACATTTAATTGTTTATACATGCTAATATATTTTTTCTTTGATTCATTATAAGTACTAATCTTTACTGGGGTAGGTATAAAATTGTTAGCCAATATCATTTATATTATACATGAATATTTTTTGGGAGGGTGAAGAGGGATCCATTTACACAGTTATAAAATTTAAGTGGTTTTGTGTTCTACAACTTTTTTGTACAATTAATATTTTAACAATCTAATTGCAATATTTTATTCTCCATTCAGGTAAATCATGCATGCCAAATTTGGTATAAATTAAAATTTTCAAATTATATGTTTTATGTAAAAAATAAATTTTAACAGTTAAATAAATGTATATAATATTTTAGATTGATATGATAGGAGATATCGAATTGATTTAAAATTTAACATGTTTAGCAAATACAAATATATTGATCAGTTTAACAGTAGAAAATACATACATATATAGTTTACCACAAGAGTAATTTCATCTTTAGTTAATCAAATTAATAAACTAATTGCTGAAGTTCATCTTAATAAGCAACTATTTTATCACATCGGAAAGAAAAGAATTATAACAGATCATCATAAGTATAAATTCATTGTAATATCCTAAAAAAATTAGATAAAAATATCAAATTACACGTGAACTTTTGATGTGTAACATGATAAAGTAGATTTTACTTTGATGCAATTATATATTTAATAAATAAATAATTTTAATTATTTTCAAGTTAAATAAATACAGTAGTTTACGTTAAACAGTTTTACGGTAACTGGCATTTTAAAGATATATTTTCAAATTAAAAGAAAGGTTGATACATTGGGAGAAGCTGAGATGGGTATGTTGGAAGAATAAATACTTAGCTTGGTCCTTTATGAAACTACTCATTAAAACATTGAAGGCTAAATTACTCTATAGGTCTTTTACGAATAAAAAAGTTACCAGCACAAAACAAATATTCATCAAATCTAATCTTTTTACTAAACAAATTTATATATGAGCTTTGATTTTGTGTAATTTAAAACATGAAATTTTGATTTGACTAAGTTATCACAAATTATTAACACGATTATTGATATAAGTTTTTTTATGTTTATATATCGCATACACAAATAATTATGTTTATCCAATATAAAATTAAATTGATGTATTTATTTATTTAAATGTGTGTGATTGAATCAAAATTAAATGCATTTGAACCACAATCAAAATTTCATATGTATGCTTGTACCAAACCAAAGTTCATATATCGAATTACACGTTGAATTAAAGTTTATGTATAATTTCTAAATTTCTCCCTCTGTTTAAGAAAAAAATTTAATAGCTTAGATCATAAAATTAACAGTCTATATATGCATTAAATACAGCTAGCCTCTCTACAATAACCACCCACTATAACAACATTTTGTTATAACAACAATCGAGTTTCTAGTAGAACCAATTTTTTTGTGTTTTATTCTGATCTTCTATAACAACTTTTCCCATATAACAGCAATATCCATGGTTAGGAGGTGCACTTTTTTTATTAAATTAGTTATCTATAACAACGTATTAATTAAAATTTTAAGTAAATTTATAACTATTTCATATAAGCAAGCTTATTAACTATAATTTATTAAATAAAATGTTTAATTTTAACATGAAAAAAATATATTAATTAAGTGTAGGTTTGGATGGGCGGTGCTATATGATGTGGTTTGGTACGTTTAACTTATTTTTTGTCTTAAACTATAGGATCGTTACAATATCTAATCTTATTGTTACCGCTGTTTTTACACTAACCGCAAGTAAACACATCCCCATTTAAATTCACCCTAAAAGATCTCAAGTTTTCAAAAAGATTTATTACAATACATTCTATTTTCATAAATAAGGATTAGTTTTAATTAATTATTTTTATTGTCCAAATTTTTTTTCTAATTTTGCTCCTCAACAAAGAAAGAAGAAGAAGAAGAAAAGGTCATGAAAATTGGCAGAAAAGCTTTCTTAGGTTATAATTTGTGTTGGTTCATGGAAGAAGAAGAAGAAGAAGAGCAGAGCTCTTCACAAAAGGAGCAGATCACTGTATGTTTCTGGTTGGAATCAACAAGCTTTAAGGGATGAAGATGAGTGAAATGTTGAATGGTGTACTCCTCATCTGAATATTCTACCATTGGCTTTACAGCGCATTCCACATGCGTTCGAAACATACAACTTGCACTCATAGGAAAAGGTTGAAGTGATAATTTCACAACAAACATAACAATAAGTATTATAAACAAATCTTTCAGTGGAGATCCTAAGAGGGCATGCATGAAAGAAACATTGAACCTCTGCTTTGTGCTCATCAGGACAAGATTTATGAACAAAATACTTACAAGTTTTGCAACCATAGGCTGGGCCAGATAAGTACATCTCACATCCTTAGCACCATTTCTTTGTATTCCCCTCCTTAATGAATGACAAGGGCTGGTGATGGATGACATGTTGAATCTCCATTCTTTTTTAATGAAACAATAGAAAACACATACATAGTTGCAAACATGTTATTGCAATATATAACAATCCAATTATTTTCTCTTACTTTTCTTAATGTCTCTAATTTTACGCTTAATCTAACATTGTAAGCAAACAAGACATTAAAGTAATTCCGTCTTTTATTAATCAAATTAGTAAATTAATGGTTGAAGTTCATCATAGTAAGCAACTATCTTATCACATCAAGAAGGAAAAAAAAAATAATAGATAATATAAACAAATTATTTTATTTACAATCTATTTTAACTTTTATAGCAAATTGTCATGGTTAATTATTTCTTAAAATATTGCTATACATCATTTTTTTTTAAAAAAATTAACATAAAATTTCTTTTCGCGTGTATTTCAAGTATAAATTCATTATAGAATTACAGTTTAAAATCTCAAATTACACGTAAACTTTTGATGCTAACATGATAAAGTAGATTTTACTTTGATGTAATTATATATTTTTCTTAATTAATTTGCGCAAGGAATACAAGAACAAGCATCTATTCCTTGCTTTTAAATCCCCATAAGAAAACAACAAAATTCTTGCGTAATGATAAAGCACCTTATATTTTTAAGAGAATTCAGATTCGAATTTTAAAAACGATATTCTTGATGAAGCTACCATAAACTGCAAAATAAATAATATCTAAACACTTAAAAACAAATATAGAAAATACCTTACTTCAACCCTAAAATAAATCATCATCGTCTTCACTGATATAGTAATCATCAAATTCATCGTAGGTGTTGATGTTGGAGGAGCGAAATTCTTGGCAATTATTATTACCATTCCAGTTGACCATCAAACATTGATTCTTGGCACTATTGAACAAATCTCATAATTGAGAGTTATTTTTCGCTAGTTGAATTAAAAATTCTGAGCTACCACCCACTAGGTCGCGTAATATGCCTTTTGTCCTCTTCATCTCGTTTGTCACACCATCCAGTTCTCCTTGTAAGTGCTTCATTTTGTCTCCTAATTTGATGTACTCTAGTAAGAGACTTTCAACATGCCATTTTTGAATTTCTGGATAAAATTTAACTTTTTGAGTCACATCATCTTTCAGAATTCCTTTTTTAAATGAATTGTCTTCAGAAAGTAATGATAACACCTGATTCACATATAATTTAAACAATGAGATAGTTTCATATTTAATTGGTTATACATACTAATCTTTTTTTAATTCATTATAAGTACTAATCTTTTCTAGGGTAGGTATAAAATTGTTAGCCACTATCATTTATATTATACATGAATATTTCTTTGGGAAGGGTGAAGAGGGATCCATTTATACAGGTATAAAACTTAAGTGGTTCTCTGTTCCATAAATTTTTTATAAAATTAATATCTTAATAATCTAACTACTATATTTTATTCTCTATTCATGTAGATTATGCATATCAAACTTGGTATAAATTAAAATTTTCTAACTATTTATTTTATGTAAAAAATAACTTTCAATCGTTAAATAAAAAAATAAATATAGATAGAGACAATACAAATATATTGATAAGTTTACTGGTTAGATTATTAAAATATTAATTATAAAAAATTACTAAAAAAATATAAAATCACTTAATTTTACACTAAGTCAAATAAATCCCTCCCGTATATAAATAATACTAAAATATACATGCCAAAAGCTCAGACGAACAAAGGAAGAAGTAGTTAACTCTTTGTTCGCACTTAAAGTCTAAGGTCAAATCAAAATGTTAACATCACTTTCTCTTAAATTTTAAAGTAAGCTTAATAGTTGGTTTCTTTTTTCCTCGCAAGCATCACAATAAAATTCATCCTTTTCTTCACATGAGGTCAATTCATATTCAAAAGGAGATTTTGTAAGGATTAAAGGATTAAATGTGATGAATATGAGAGTGCATGGATGGATGCGATGATTGAACAACTGTCGCGGAATGCTCTTCATGCAAGATTTATGAAGGAAAAACTTGCATTCCATGCAACCGTAGGTAGAAGAAGAAGAAGAAGAGCATAGCTCTTCACAAATGGAGCAAATCACTTCATCTTTCTGGTTGGAATCAACAAGTTTTAAGGGGTGAAGATGAGTGAAATGTTGAATGGTGTACTCCTCATTTGAATATTCTACTATTGGCTTTAGGGCGCATTCCACATGCACTGGAAACCAACAGCTTAACTTGCATTTATAGGAAAACTTTGAAGTGATATGTTCAAAACAAACATAACACATATTATAAGAACCACTAGTGATGGTAAGAGGGCATGGATGAAAGAAACATTGAACCTCTGCCTTATGCTCATCAAGACAAGATTTATGAATAAAATACTCACAACGTTGGCAACCATAGGTCGGACCGGATAAGTACATCTCACATCCTCTGCACCGTGCTATTATACTCCCCTTTTTAATGAATGACAATGACAAGGGGTGGCGATGGATGACATGTTGAATCTCCATCCTTTTTTAATGAAACAATAGAAGATACATACTTCCTTGCAAACATGATATTATAATATATAACAATCGAATCATTTTCTTCTACTTTTTTTAATGACTAATTCACCGCTCTTTCTATGCTAGCCTAACATTGCAAGCAACCAAGACATTAAAATAATTCCTTCTTTAATTACTCAATTTAATAAATTAATTGTTAAAGTTTATCGTAACAAGCAACTATCGTATCCCATCCAGAAGAAAGGAATTCTAACAAATAATATAAAAAATTATTTTATTTACAATTATTTTTGTAAAAGTTATTTTTAAAGAATTATTTCTTAAAATATTTGTATACATCATTTTTTAAAACATAAAATTTCTTCTCTCCCTGTATTTCAAGTATAAATTCATTGTAATATCCTAAAAAAATTAGATAAAAATCTCAAATATATTTACTTTGATGCAATTATACATTGAATAAATAAATAAATTCAATTATTTTGAAGTTAAATAAATATAATAGTTTTGGGAATTGGCATTTTAAAGATATATTTTCAAATGAAAAGAAAAGTTGATAGATGGGGTCTGTAGGAAGAATAAATACTTAGCTTGGTCCTTTAAGAGGAATTATGAAAGTATTCATTAAAATAAAATTTATGTATAATTTTAAAATTTTTCTTCTTCTTTTTTAAATAAAAAAATTGATTAGATTACATCATAAAATTAATCATTTATATACACACAATGCATTAAATATAGTCAAGTTGTCTATAACAACCACCCACTATAATAATATTTTGCTACAACAGTCAAGTTCTTAGTAGAATCAATTATTTTGTGTTTTATTCTAACCCTCTATAACAATTTTTCACTTCTAACAATAACATCCATAGTTCTCTATAACAACATATATTGTTTAGAATTTTCAAATAGGTAAGCCTATTAACTATAATTATTAAATAAAAATTATATTAATTAAAATATTATTTTATTTAATTTCATGTGAGAAAATATATTAATAATTTTATTAAATAAAAATAATAGTTAATGATTAAAATTAAATATATCAATTTAATAAACTATTAAATTTCTTAAATAAATATATCAACTCAATTAACTATTAATAAACTTTAACTTTTTTGTGTCTTAATGATTGACGAAAGGTGCTTATGGATTGACATGTTTAATCTCCATTCTTTTTTAATGAAACAAATATACATTATTGCACACATCATGTTATTGCAATATATAACAATTGAATCATTTTCTCTTACTTTTCTTAATGCCTAATCACCATCGACTCTATGCATAGCAACCCCGACATTAAAATAATTTTATCTTTAATTGATCAAATTAGTAAATTAATTGTTGAAGTTCATCGTAGTAAAATTTATTAATTTCATTTATTTTAATGAATAATAAATACTCAAAGGCATGCACTTTTATCTTTTGGGGATTGAATATGCTTTAATTAAAATTTAATAAATACTCGATCTTTGCTTGTTTTTCTTCTGATTTTCTGTTGCTTTTGTTTGAACCTCTTGGTATTGTATTGATCGAAAAGAAAAATCCCCTTGTTTGTATTGATGATCGAAAAAAAAAATGTCGAATCTCCGTTTTTACAATGTGTTTCAATGGCGTTTTATAGCCATTTTGAAAACTATCTACTGCTATCTTTTTTTGCTTTTGCAGGTGCAAGTGGAGCAAGTGGAGGGCGTTGGCGGCCAGAGGCGGTGCTGACGCGACAGTGGCGGTGGCCGGCGCAGATGGGACGTTGGACAGACCTAGGTGTGGTGCCTAGGGTTAGGAAAAATTAGGGTTTTGTTGTTTTATTATTTGGGTTTGGGCTTCTGGGTTTACTGGTAGGGTTTGTTTAGTTAGTGGGTTGAGGGTTTTGGGCTGCACTATTGGGCTTCAGGTTTGTAATGGGTCTTTGGCTTAATCTGTTGCGTTTTAATTGGGCTGGGCAAAATGGGTTTCTACAATTTTAATTCAGAGAGTGAAGTCGCGATATTATCCCATTGCAATGTCTTTTACTTCATTTTTTTCTAATATCTACAAACATGTTATTGAAGCCGCCAACATTTTGATATTGTTGGTTAAAGTGGAAGTTTTGAATCGATTTAAGTTTTATCATGCACAATTACACGGTGTAAATCTCTAGTTTTAATGCCATGAATTTGTAAATGTAAAACTTAAAGTAAAAATAATAAATGCTATTCAAAGTAAAATTACATATTCTAAATGTATTTTAATTATTTTTTATATAATATAAATTTGGAATGTTGTCGGGTAAGATTCATTATCTTGATAATTATAATTTTAAATCCAATTGACAGTACCTTTTAACAGTTTTAACAAACCTTCTGTCTTCTTTATCTCTTTTGCCACATCATCCAATTCTCCTTCCAATTGCTTCATTTTTGCTTCTAATTCTCTTCGTCTTTCATGTAATTTCATGCACTTTTCTTGGAGATTTTCCACATGCCATTTTTGGATTTCAGTTTCAGCGATTTTGTCTTTTGAAATTTCTTCTTCAAATGATCTATCCTTAATAGTAACACCTAATTCACGCACAATTTAAATAATAAATTAATTTTATGTTTAGTTGTTATTCATATATTCAAGGATCAATTATATAAGAATATGCATTTGATATAAATACTATTTTTAGAAATTTTCAGAGAAAAATATTTGTTATACTACTAATCGAATTTTTAAACTTCACAAGTACGATTGGATTGATGACAAGTGCTCTATGGAGTATAGTAAAATATGAGATCGATTAAAAAATTTACATACACAACAAACACAAATATATTGATAAGTTTAATTGTTGGATTGTTAAAATATTAATTTTATAAAAAAGTTGCGAAAGATTGTAAAACCGCTTAAGTTTTACATTGGAATAAGTGAATCTCATATATATATATATATATATATATATATAGCCAAAAATTCAAAGAAACAAATAGTTAAAACTCTATGTTAAACATTTAATTAAAATAACAGGAAGAATCTATTTACATCGGTGTAAAACTTTAAGTTTTACATTACTGTTTGAATTTAATAAAATATTAACATGCATAAAACTCTCCCCTTAAAAGCAACTCAATTAAATATTTAAATTGAATACTAAAAAAATATACTAACCTCTGAAAGTAAGCATCTGGCTTCAGCAATAAATTTGCACTCCTCACAATAGTAAATCAACTCTCTTTGGTTTCTTTTTTGCTCGCAAACGTCACAATAAAATTCATCATCTTATTCGTCTGAGTTCAACTCATATTCAAAAGGGGACTTTGCAAGGGTTAAAAGATGGAGATGGGATTTGTGATTTATTGTTTTAGGTACTGAAGGAAGACACAGAAGATGGATGTTAATGTCACATGGCTGACATCGAAGGACGAAGTTATGACAGTTTACACCACAAAAATGGCAAGTAAGATCGGCTGTTTTCTCAAGGAGAGTGAGAAGGTGTTGATGGCCACTAAACGTAATAGAGGGCAGCACCTTATAACAATCCAAGTGAAGGTTAAACTTACACTCAGATTCCCGACAGCTATATGCTAAGAGAGTTGAATCAATGCCCCGACAACATACATCACAAGTGCGGATATGATCATTGTATGGAAGGGACGTAATGGTGAGAGAGTGTCCAGGATGAAAAGGATGCTTAAAATTTATAGATTTGTAAGGTAATTTAACATAGCATGATTTATGTAAAAAGAAGTGGTTGCATGATCTGCTACACCTGAAAGTTGGTGCGGGAGGTAAACAAATCTGTGCACATGCTACACAACGAGGTTCGCTGCCATATTCTTCATCGTTTTGGACAAGAGCTAGTGTATGCGAGTGAGAGAAATGTTGGAAATCTTTGACATCTTCAGACTCTATTGTGGGAATCAGGGCACATTTGACATGGAGATTGAGATCACATGCTTCACAGCTGAACTTCATGCGGGAGACAATATGTTCACCACAACAATCACATTCGTCCCAGAAAGGAAATGTGATGAATATAAGAGTGCATGGATGGATGCCATGATTTATCAACTGCCGCGGAATGCTCTTCATGCAAGATTTATGAAGGAAAAAACTTGCATTCCATGCAACCGTAGGTAGAAGAAGAAGAAAAGCAGAACAGAGCTCTTCACAAATGGAGCAGATCACTTCATCTTTCTGGTTGGAATCAACAAGTTTTAAGGGATGAAGATGAGTGAAATGTTGAATGGTGTACTCCTCATCTGAATATTCTACCACTGGCTGGGCGCATTCCACGTGCGTTTCAAACCTACAACTTAACTTGCATTTATAGACAAAGTTTAAAGTGATTTGTTTAAAACAAATAAAACAATCACCATAATTAGATTGAGTGGAGATGGTAAGAGGGCATGGATGAAAGAAACTTTGAACCTCTGCTTTGTGCTTATCAAGACAAGAGACATGAATAAAATACTCACAACGTTTGCAACCATAGGAAACGTCGGTTAAGGGCCTCAGACATCCACTACACCTGTTGCTTTTACTCCGCAATCTCGGTTGCGGAGTGATACACAATGACAAGGGGTGGTGATGGATGACATGTTGAATCGACATTCTTTTTTAATGAAACAATAGAAAATGCACACTTCCTTGCAAACATGTTATTATAATATATAAAAATCCAATCATTTTCTCTTACTTTTTGTTAATGCTAATTAATTCACCGCCGATTCTATGCTAGCCTAACATTGCAAGCAACCAAAACATTAAAATAATTCCTTCTTTAATTAATCAATTTAATAAATTAATTGTTAAAGTTCATCGTAATAAGCAACTATTGTATTCCATTCAAAAGAAAGGAATTATAGCAAATAATATAAACAATTATTTTATTTACAATCTATTTTAACTTTTATTTACAATTATTTTTTATAAAAAATATTTTTAAAGAATTATTTCTTAAAAAATTTCTTCTCCGTGTATTTCAAGTATAAATTCTTAATATCCTAAAAAATTAGATAAAAATCTCAAATATATTTACTTTGATGCAATTATACACTGAATAAATAAATAAATTTAATTATTTTGAAGTTAAATAAATATAATAGTTTTGGGAATTGACATTTTAAAGATATATTTTCAAATGAAAAGAAAAGTTGATAGATGGGTATGTAGGAAGAATAAATACTTAGCTTGGTCCTTTAAGAGGAATCATGAAAGTATTCATTAAAATAAAATTTATGTATAATTTTAAAATTTTTCTTCTTCTTTTTTAAATAAAAAAATTTATTAGATTACATCATAAAATTAACCATCTGTATACACATAATGCATTAAATATAGTCAAGTTGTCTATAACAACCACCCACTATAATAATATTTTGCTACAACAGTCAAGTTTTTAGTAGAATCAATTATTTTGTGTTTTATTCTAACCCTCTGTAACAATTTTTCACTTCTAACAATAGCATCCATAGTTTTCTATAACAACATATATTGTTTAAAATTTTCAAATAAGTAAGCCTATTAACTATAATTTATTAAATAAAAATTATATTAATTAAAATATTATTTTATTTAATTTCATGTGAGAAAATATATTAATAATATTTATTAAATAAAAATAATAGTTAATGATTAAAATTAAATATATCAATTTAATAAACTATTAAATTTCTTAAATAAATATATCAACTCAATTAACTATTAATAAACTTTAACTTTCTTGTGTCTTAATGATTGACAAAAGGTGCTTATGGATTGACATATTTAATCTCCATTCTTTTTTAATGAAACAAATATACATTATTGCACACATGTTATTGCAATATATAACAGTTGAATCATTTTCTCTTACTTTTCTTAATGCCTAATCACCATCGACTCTATGCATAGCAACCCAGACATTAAAATAATTTCATCTTTAATTGATCAAATTAGTAAATTAATTGTTGAAGTTCATCGTAGTAAAATTTATTAATTTAATTTATTTTAATGAATAATAAATAATTCAAAGGCATGCACTTTTATCTTTTGGGGATTGAATATGCTTTAATTAAAATTTAGAAAGGTATAAGTAAGGTGATACTTTTAATATATATTTTCAAATTAAAAAAAAAAAGTTGATACATTGGGTCAAGCAAAGATAGGAATGGCTTACGTTGGAACCATCAACTCTTTCAAGAACAAAAGAATTATAACAATGTTTCAGCATAATTCAAGACTTTTGCATTACCAATTGGAAATTACAAGGAAATAGCAGAGGTTTAGAGGGTCAATAAAGCAACCAATTTATTCATTATTGTTTCAATCATTGTGAGGATTCACCATGTATATAATATTGTAACTTCAAAGTATATAATATTCTCCTACTTTTCTTAATGCCTAATTCACCATTGATTCTATGCATAGTCTAACATTGCAAGCAAACAAGACATTAAAGTAATTTGTCTTGTTGAAGTTGATGATGATAAACAACTATGTTATCACATCGGGAAGAATAAATACTTAGCTTGGTCCTTTATGAAATTACTCATTAAAACATTGAAGGCTAAATTACTCTATAGGTCCTTTAAGAATAAAAAAAGTTACCAGCACAAAACAAATATTCATCGAATTTAATCTTTTTACTAAACAAATTTATATATGAACTTTGATTTTGTATAATTTAGAACATGAAATTTTGATTTGATTAAGTTCTCACAAATTATTAACATGATTATTGATATAATTTTATTTTTATTTTTATGTATCGCATACACAAATAATTATGTTTATTTAATATAATAATAAATTGATTATTTTAATATATTCATATATTTCACTTAATTTAATATGAAAATGTATTTTATGTAGTATCTTAATTTTCAATCATTACATTTACAAACCATCTGATTACAAATATTTTTAATTACTTTCTTGAAGACATTAGTTGGATAATGAAATGTAGTGCAATCGAGAGTTATTTCAACTGTTTTGAGCTATCATCCTTAACAAATCTTTTGTCGTCTCTATCTCTTTTGTCAGATCATCCAATTCTCCTTTTAATGCTTTTAATTCTTTTAATTCTTTTTGTCTTTCACGTAATTTGATGTGCTTTTGCTGGAGATGTTCTGCATGCCAGTTTTGGATTATTGCTCGAGTGACATTATCTTCCGTAATTTCTTCATCAAATGATTCATCCTTGGGAAGCAATCGTAACACCTGATTCACGAACAATTTAAACAATAAGATAATTGTATGTTTAATGTTGAAAAATTTGGAAATCACATATATAATAAGGATAATTATATGTTATTATTTACTATCATGATAGGTTAGCCCAAATTAAAAGTGATCTAATTTGGTTAGAATTTTATTAGGCTTTTAATTATTAAATAAAGTATGAGTAAAATATGTATAGATACTCTTCTAATCAAATTCTAATTAATGATGGGCTAATTAGAATTTGATTAGAACTAATATGCTAAGGTTATAAATATTAGAGTTATGGTCCCCAAATTATACACAAGATATCTTTTCTAATATCCCATCATTAGGAAAGAGAGAACATATATTCTTTGAATTTTTTGTGTGCTAATTTGGAAGATCAAATCCCCAAGATCCGGCAAAACTTCAAGAAATTCATGGATTCAAGTACGCTTCCGCATTTAATTTTGTTCTTGATTTATTCTTGATGATTTGACATGATAGATCCTGGTTTATTAAGTTTTATTTCAGATTTATTTTAAAAATCTAACAAGTGGTATCAGAGCTTTGTCATGTTGAATCATTGAGAAAGAATTTATTCTTTATGGATTTGATATTTTAATCTTTGAGATTCTTGATAATTTTGGGTTTTGATTCTTTAAATAAAGTTTTAAGGTTTTATAAATCTAATCTAGTTTGATATTTGCAAGGCATGTTTTGGAAATTTATATATATATATATATTATCTTTCAATATTGAAAGATGAGATTAAGGTAAATATTTTGAAACAAATAAATTCAGTTTTTGGCTTTTAAATAAGGATGTCTAATATTTTAAATAAATTAGTTGAAATAAAATGCCGCCAAAGTGACCTCTTTTGTGTAGATTAGTTTATTTGAAATATTAATATGATTATATGTTTTTGTGATTCATGCGTTTATTAATTGACCCAAAGGTAAGTTAATATTTGGCAGAATTTCAACGACATCTGTGGTGATAAATGTGTGACAATTATAAGGTATTTTATGTGAGCAATAAGTCAGTCCAAAGATTAATTCATTGTTTGACATAATTTATTGTCAATGTTTGATTGCTACAACAAGAGTACCGCTTGCTGTTAATATTACTGTCCAAAGACTTGATATTAATGTTGTGTTTGGTATCTTGAGATGGGATTAGTCATTATCCTGAATTTATTGTTTACTCATGAATATTGATTTAAGCTTGTTTTTTTTGTTCTATATTCTGCTAATTCATCTTTTGCTGCCACAATATCTGCTAATATAAATTCTATACCCATGCTTAATGGGACTAATTTTAAGGAATGGAAAAGGCACTTACTTATAGTGCTTAGCTGTATGGACATAGACCTTGCACTAAGGGAAGAACAACCTGCACCTCTCACTGCGGAAAGCACCCCTGATGTTAAGAGGGATTTTGAGAGGTGGGATCGTTCAAATCGCATGAGTTTTATGATCATGAAACACAGCATTCCAGAAACCTTTAGGGGCACAGAATCTGAAGAGATACTCAGGCCAAGGGTTTCCTTGATGAAATTGAGAAACGTTTTGCTAAAAACGATAAGGTTGAGATGACATCACTTCTGACTTCTTTGATGTCTATGAAGTATAAGGGTCAAGGGAACGTAAGGGAGTACATTATGGACATGTTCCATACTGCTTCAAGACTTAAGGCACTTAAGATCGAGCTTTCTGAGGAATTGCTTGTTCTTATGGTTTTGGTATCACTTCCTGCACAGTTTAATGAATTTAAAATTAATTATAACTGTCAAAAAGAGAAATGGACCCTAAATGAGCTCATTTCTCATTGTGTGCAAGAGGAAGAAAGGTAGAAGTGTGATATGTCTGAAAGTGCTCATTTGGCCAATGCCCCTAAAGACAAGGGCAAGAAAAGAAAATATCAGAATGAAGCTGCTAAGGGTCCAGCTCAAAAGAAACAACAAGCAGCTACAGAAAGTTGTTTCTTTTGTAACAAGTCTGGACACGTAAAGAAAGATTGTACCAAATATCACGCTTGGCGTGCAAAGAAAGGTATAATTCTTAATTTGGTCTGTTCTGAGATTAATTTAGCTTCAGTACCTAGAAACACTTGGTGGATAGATTCTGGTGCTACTACTCACATAAGTGTTTCTATGCAGGGTTGCCTGAGTTACCGAAAGCCAAGTGATGGTGAAAGACACATCTTTGTGGGCGATGGAAAATCGGTAGAAGTGGAAGCGATTGGGCATTTTAGGTTGTTATTAGGAACTGGCTTTTATTTGGATTTAAAAGACACTTTTATTGTACCGTCATTTAGACGGAATTTAGTTTCTGTTTCTTCGTTGGACAAATTTGGATATTATTGTTCATTTGGAAACAATCAATTTAATTTGTCTTTAAATTCAAATGTTATTGGAACTGATTATTTAAATACTTATGACAACCTTTATTTGCTAGAAACAGTTGCATCCTATAATGAAACCTTGCATGTGGAATCACGTGGTATTAAACGCAAATTGAATAAGGAAAATTCAGCATCATTATGGCATAGGCGCTTAGGTCATATCTCAAAAGTTAGAATTGAACGCCTTGTGTCTGATGGTATTTTAGAGTCCCTTAACTTTACAGACTTTGATGTCTGTGTCAATTGCATTAAGGGAAAACAGACCAAAACCAAGAGATTGGGTGCCAACAGATCTTCAGACGTCTTAGAATTAATTTATATAGATATTTGTGGGCCATTCCCTACGGCATCTTGGAATGGTCAACAATATTTCATAACATTCATAGACGATTACTCACGACATGGGTACCTATATCTTATTCATGAAAAATCTCAGTCTTTGGACGTGTTCAAAGCTTATAAAGCTGAAGTTGAGAATCAACTTAATAAAAAGGATTAAAAATATCAAATCTGATCGTGGTGGTGAGTACTACGGTAGATATGATGGCTCAGGTGAACAATGTCCAGGACCATTTGCGAAATTCCTAGAGGAATGCGGTATTGTCCCACAGTACACCATGCTAGGATCACCTAGTATGAATGGTGTAGCTAAAAGACGAAACATAACTCTTAAGGATATGGTAAGGAGCATGATTACTCATTCTACCTTACCAGAGTCCCTCTGGGGAGAAGCATTAAAGACAGCAGCTTACATTCTAAACAGAATACCCAATAAAGCAGTTGCAAAAACACCTTATGAGCTCTGGACAGGTCAAAAGCCTAGTCTAAAGCACTTTCACATTTGGGGATGTCCAGCTGAGGCAAGGCCTTATAGGCCACATGAAAAGAAATTGGACTCTAAAACAGTAAGCAGCTACTTTATTGGCTATTCTGAGTGATCTAGGGGGTATAAATTTTATGATCCCATAATAAGGAATATTTTTGAGACGGGAACTGCAACATTTTTGAGGTTGTTGAGTTTGGGGGGGAGAAATAAGGTTAGAGACATTGCTTTTGATGAGGAATTGGATTCTAACTCAATTCCTACTGTCACTTTTGACAATGTTCAGGTTCTTATACCTATCATTGATCAAGAAGTGAATCAAGAACCTCTGCAAGACAATGTTAAACAACTCCCCATTCAAAATGAGGTAATTGTTCCAGAAGAACAAACTCAACAACCTCAAGAACAAGTGCCATTAAGGAGGTCCACAAGAGAAAGGAGAAATGCTATTCTAGATGATTATATTGTATTTCTCCAAGAACATGAGGATGATAATGGAATGATGGAAGATGATCCAATCAACTTTCATCAGGCCATGAAAAGTTCTAATTCTCAAAAGTGGATTGATGCCATGAAAGATGAGTATAAATCTATGCAAGGCAATAAAGTTTGGGAACTTGTCCCATTACCTGAAGGTGCAAAACTAATTGGTTGTAAATGGATATTTAAAACCAAGAGGGATGCAAATGGTAATGTGGAGAGGTATAAAGCATGTAACATCCCGAAATTGGGCCTAGTAGGATTGGGCCTTGGGCGTAGGAGTGTTTAAAATTTTTGAGAACAAGAGAACAGAATTATTTCAAGTTGGATTTATTAGGAAGGTGATTTTAGAAAATTACGGGGTTCTATGAAGTTTCGGGTTCAAGTTGAGCCTTAGTAAAATTTTGTGTTTAAGCCTATTAAGGAGAGATAATAAGAGGCATCAAAGCTTATGGAAATAAGTGAGTAAATAGCTAGCATAAATGAGCTATTGGTAAAGAGGTTATGGCATCAAGTGAAGGACTTTAAGGGAAGAGGTTCAAATCCCATCAAGTGCAAAATTTTGACTACTATTTTTGTACTTGGTGGAGCCTTAATATAATAAGGCTATGGATAGCACTTAAAAGAAACAAGAATTGGTGGGATGGTTTAAGGATAGGCATGAGTTGATTTTTAAACTCAAATGGATGCATAAGTGGACATGAAATTTTAAAATTCATAAATGGTAATGGATGGCCATTTCAAGAAGATGATGGTGGGACGGCAATACCATTAGAAGGCCATGATGAAATTAAAAAAAAAAGGATAATAAAGCCATACTTGAAAGTAAGTCAATGGAAAACAAAGAATAATGGGACACTAGTTTAATGATTGAATATGGACAAAATTAATGGGATCCTAAGGAAAATGGAGGAGTTGAAATTTGAATGGAGACAAACTTTCATGCTTGGACGGCTACAAAAGATGAGAGGTTGAATTTGTGGCATGATTTGTAGGATAATTCTAATGAAAGGGGCTGAATTTAGAGGCTAGTTAGGCCAAAATCTATTTGGCACTATTTTGTGTTTTCTCCAAATCTTTTGTTTTGCTATGTGCCAAAATTTACAAACCATTAATGAGTTTAGTTTTTCTTCTCTTTTGTTTGGTCAAAACATTCATCTTTTGTTCATCTTTCATTGATAGCCGAATCACCTAACATCCATCCAACCTTCCATTCTTTTCTTTTAACCATTTCTTCAATCTTTCCTCTTCTCTAAAAGTGACACCACTATAAGATCACATCTTCTTATTTGATTATCCTCCATAGCCGAATATCAATATTCATTTTCTCTATAGCCGAACCCATTATCATCCTAATTCTTCATCACTTCGTTCCCTATCGTGTGGGAAAACCTCATCTTGATCGAATCGGACTTTCAACAAGGTGAAGGAGCACAAGTGATTGTATTAACCAAATCGTTATCGTCGACTCGTCAAGTAAGTGGGATAAGAACGTTGTTATAAGATTTGTTTTAGCCAAAGGTGGGATAATTACTAACAACTCTCTCGTTCACCAAATATTGTTAGGACGGGATTTCAGTAGCCAAAGGGTAGGATCGAGGGAGATCACATTAGTGGTGTTGAAATCGGTGGAAAGCACAACTCATTATTAAGGTGTGTAATCCCGTACCTTTCGTATACATATCTGAAATGGTGTGTAATCTCATACCTCTCTGAATGTTTGCATAAAATGTTCTGTGATTCGGTCGACAGACCGAAAAGCCAGAAACCAGCATTTGTGACCACTCGGGCGTGCGTATGATCGTAGTGGTAATCGTATTTTGTAATAAAACAGTTTCGGTTAGAAGCAGTGACGTGTATTTGAAAAATTACAAAAAAAAGGAGAAAGGGAATTAGAAGGTTAATAAGATATAAAATTAAAGCTTACTGTGTCTATTTTGATATGGAAGAAACGGAGAAGGAAAATGAATTTTATATTCTGAGATATCTTAATTTTAGTGAGACTGGTTCTGATTAACTTCGTGGTTCACTGATCTATTTTGAAAAAATCATATAAAATTTTACAAAGTGAATTATGGGTTATAATTTATATGTATGGATTCCTTAGTGAGCCTATTTTCATTAGAAACAAGTGAGAGCAACATAGGAAAAACGTACAGTGAGATATTTGAATTAAGATAAGAGAGGTCAGAATCGTTGGACAGTGAAACAAGGGAAACTTTAAGGAATAAACTGTACTAAATGGCTAGGCCAAAAATTTTGGAAAAATTAAAGTAAGAATATATATAAGTCTAGTTTCAAGAAAATTTTACGGATCTAGATTTCGAGTTTTCTAACTCTACTTATGGTCAATTTAGTTAGTATGACGCAGATGGACAATTTTAAATTGTTATGCCCAAATTAGTAGTTAAGTTTGGATTGCGAAATTACCGAATTACCCTTGGTGGGTAAAATTACTAAAATACCCTTGGAGGGTAAATTACCGAAATACTCCTGGGTTGCAAAATTACGAAAATGCCCCTAATGGGCCAAATTACGAAAATGCCCCTAATGGGCCGATTTGATAGATTGTCTTAATGGGCCGATTTGATAGATTGCCTTAATGGGCTAATTTGCAAAGTGTTACAATGGGCCAAATTTTTGTATTGAATCTTTGAATTAATTGTTGTTGTTTATATTTGTAAATATCATGATTTACTATGTATGTTGCATTTGCATATTTTGCATGGGATGGGATAATGATGAAGAGAAGTTCTGGTGGCTATGCTACATAAATCTGGTGGCTCTGCCACAAATCTGAAAAATGGCAATGCCATGTAAATTCTGTTAATCTGGTGGCTTGTCCACAAATTTGATATAAAAATGGCTTAATGCCTATGTTTGGTGTGTTGGCGGGGTGGGTGACTAAAGCTCCCCATAGATGTGTTGGCTGGTACGGGTGGTGTGTAGCGGATGGAAAACTAGGATTTGGTTTGGGAATTGCATATCATATGCATATTATTTATGATACATTTATATTGTTGTAAATGGGCTTAGGCCCAAAATATTGCTAAATGGATTTTGGCCCAATGGATTGCGGTAAGGGGATTTCACACTGAGTTCTTGTAACTCACCCCCCTTTTTCTCTTACTCCCTGTAGGTAATGCTCAGCGACGTGGACTTGGGCCATGGATGACTCGGGTGGAGGCCATACTTTAGAAATGGTGTTTCGAATTTTAAATTTCTACTTCCGTTTATTTTATTATTTTGCTATTTTGGTTTAAGTTGTAATAAGGCCTCTGGTTTATTTTATATTGCTTTATGTGTGACGTATTTATATTTTGCTCAAATTACTTTAAATGGGATTTTTCTAAAAACTCAAATAAAGATCTTCTAAAATGGATATACAAGGGATTTCATAATAAACTTCAGAAAAATTTCAAAAGTTACGGTTTGTAAAATCATTAGTTCAAATTTGTTGATTTATCAATCTATTTTCGAAGTTAGTAATATTTTTTCAAATATTTAAAGTAAATTATTTTTCTTAATTTTTAACAAAGCAATATTTTTTTTAGTACGAATAAAAATGGTTTAACATGTTTTGCTTGTGTGACATGCCAAATCTGCTCATAACGCATGGGTCGGGTTTTGGGTGTTACAAAGCATGTTTTGTAGCTAAAGGATATACTCAAAAAGAAGGTATTGATTTTACAGAGACTTTCTCTCCAATTTCATCGAAAGACTCATTTAGGATAATTATGGCGCTTGTTGCTCATTTTGATCTTGAGTTACATCAGATGGATGTTAAAACTGCATTTCTTAATGGCGACATTGAAGAAACAATTTATATGGTGCAACCAGAAAATTTTGAGTCAAAAGACTCAAAGAATATGGTTTGCAAATTGACAAAATCCATCTATGGACTCAAATAGGCTTCTCGTCAATGATACCATAAGTTTCATCAAATCATTGTCTCGTTTGGTTTTGAGATAAATATTGTTGATGATTGTGTGTATCACAAATTCAATGGGAGTAAGTACATATTTCTAGTTCTATATGTTGATGACATTTTGCTTGCCGCTAATGATATAGGCTTATTGCATGAAACCAAGAGGTTTTTATCTAAGCATTTTGAGATGAAATATCTTGGGGACGCCTCTTTTGTTTTAGGAATTTAGATACATCGAGATTGATCTCGAGGTATTCTTGGATTATCATAAAAGAACTATATCGATAAAGTACTCAAAAGGTTTGGCATGCAGAGTTGTAGACCAGGTGACACCCCTGTCGCTAAAAGAGACAAATTTAGTCTTACTCAATGCCCTAAAAGTAACCTTGAAATTCAGGAAATGCAAAAGATTCCCTATGCATCAGCTGTTGGGAGTTTAATGTATGCTCAAGTTTGTACGCGTCCAGACATTGCGTACATTGTTGGGATGTTAGGCATATATTTAAGCAACCCTGGTATAGACCATTGGATAGCAGCCAAAAGGGTTATGAGATATCTTCAGAGAACAAAAAATTACATGCTTACTTATAAGAGATCAGATCTTTTGGAGGTCATTGGGTATTCTGACTCTGATTTTTCTGGATGCCAAGATAGTAGGAAATCTACATCAGGCTATGTTTACCTGATAGCTGGAGGAGCTATATCTTGGAAAAGTGTCAAACAGACACTTGTAGCTTCATCCACTATGGCAGCAGAGTTTGTAGCATGCTATGAGGCATCAAACCATGGAATATGGTTGCGAAACTTTGTCACAGGGCTGCATATTTTGGAGAATGTAGAAAGATCACTCAAATTATTTTGTGACAATAAGTCAGCAGTGCTGTATTCCAATAGCAACAGGAGTTCATCTAAGTCAAAGCATATTGACATAAAGTTCCTAGTTGTAAAAGAAAGAGTGCAAAATGGTCAAATATCCATAGAGCACATTGGGACAAACTCCATGATAGCGGATCCGCTCACAAAAGGTCTACCACCCAAGGTCTTTCATGAGCACACTGCTCACATGAGGTGTTACATTGTTTGAGGATATCATGATTTAGTGGGAGTTTATATTTTATTTGTTTTCAGACATTTATGTATTTGGTTTCTTTCTGATCAGAAATAAAGTATTCAGTTTATTCACTCAGTTTATTGTTTTTGAAAATGACCTCACTTAAGTTTAAAGAGGACCAGTTGGAAATAGGCATGTTTAGATCATATTGCATGTGATTTCCATGCTACACATCCGTACTTGATCTATGTCATTTGGTTGTGTTAATATACGTGATCATGGATGGATTTAGTTACGATATATGTAACGAAAGTCGCCTTGGTTCTATGTTAACATAATTAATGGACGAGATTGTTCGGAATACCTTTTGGATATGATAGTAAAATTTTGAGCTCATAAGGTTATATAATGACATGTAATTATAAAGTAATTAGTATATATATATGGTCCAAGTGGGAGATTGTTGGAAAATTTGGACATCACATATATAATAAGGATAATTACATGTTATTATTTACTATCATAATAGGTTAGCCCAAATTAAAAGTGATCTAATTTGGTTAGAATTTTATTGGGCTTTTAATTATTAAATAAAGTATAGGACAAATATGTGTAGATACTCTTCTAATCAAATTCTAATTAATGATGGGCTAATTAGAATTTGATTAGAACTAATATGCCAAGGTTATAAATATTAGAGTTATGGTCCCCAAATTATACACAAGATGTCTTTTCTAATATCCCATCATTAGGAAAGAGAGAGCATATATTCTTTGAATTTTTTGTGTGCTAATTTGGAAGATCAAATCCCTAAGATCCGGTAAAACTTCAAGAAATTCATGGATTCAGGTACGCTTCCGCATTTAGTTTTGTTCTTGATTTATTCTTGATGATTTGACATGATAGATCCTGGTTTATTAAGTTTTATTTCAGATTTATTTTAAAAATCTAACATTTAATTGTTTATACATATTAATTTTTTTTCTTCTTCTTTGATTCAGTATAAGTAGTAATCAGTACTAGGGTAGATATAAGATTGTTAACTACTAACATTTATGTTATTAGAATATTCAAGTATCAATATTATATAAGAATATGTGTTTGATATAAATATTGTTTATAGATATTTTCATAGAAATTATTACACTGTTAGTGAAGATTTTAAATTTCACAAATAAGGTTAGGTTGATAACAAGTGTCTAATAGAGTACAGTAAAATATTTTAAAAAGTTAAAATAAAAATGTATGTATGTATATATAAGGGGAGAGATCCACTTACATCGGTGTAAACATCATATTTCAACAATCCAACCGTCATATTTCATGCTTTTTATCCGAAGCCAAATCCTAATGTTAACATAATTTCCTCTTAAATTTTAATCTAACCTTTCGAATGCAAGTATTTTAAAAGATAAACATTTAATTAAAAGAATAGGAAAGATCTACTTACACCAGTGTAAAACTTAAGTGGTTTTAGACCCTTCAATAACTTTTTATATGATTAATAATTTAACAATCCAACCATTGAATTTATCAATATATTTGTAGTTTTCATGTATGTAAATTTTTTAATCGATTTGATATTTCTATCATATTATAAAATATTGTGTATATTAATATATATATATTTTAACGACAGAGATTTTTTATACATAAAACGAATAGTTATAAAATTTTAATTTATACCAAATTTGACATGCATAATAGAGCATGAAATATGACGGTTGAATTGTTAAAATATTAACTATAAAAAGTCATAGAAAGGCGTAAAATCTCTTATATTTTATATCGATCTAGTATATCCCTCCCCTTAAAAGTAACTCAATTGAATGTTTAAATTCAATAATAAAAATATACTAACCTCAGAAACCATGCGCTTGACTTCAGCAATAAATTTGCACTCCGCAAAATAATAAATCAACTCTTTTTGGTTTCTTTTTTGCTCACAAACATCACAATAAAAATCGTCATTTTCTTCGTTTGAGTTCAATTCATATTCAAAAGGAGACTTTGTGAGGGTTAAAGGACGGAGATGAGATTTGTGCTTTAATGTTTTAGGTGCTGAAGGAAGACATTGGAGGTGGATGTTAATGTCACATGGCACACATCGAAGGACGAAGATATAGCAGTTTACACCACAAAGATGGCAAGAAAGGTCGGGTGCTTTCTCAAGGAGAGTGAGAAGGTGTTGATGGCCACTAAACGTAATAGAGGGCAGCGGCTTATAACAATCCAAGTGAAGGATAAACTTACACTCAGATTTCTGACAGTAAATGCTAAGAGAGTTGAATCAATGCCCTCAAAACATGCATCACAAGTGCGGATATGATCATTGTATGGAAGGGATGTAATGGTGAGAGGGTGTTTAGGATGAAAAGGATGCTTAATATTTACAGATTTGTAAGGTAATTTAACAAAGCATGATTTATGTAAAAAGAAGTGGCTGCATGATCTGCTACACCTGAAAGTTAGTGCGGGAGCTAAGCAAATCTGTGCACGTGCTACACAACGAGGTTCGCTGCCATATTCTTCATCGTTTTCGACAAGAGCTAGTGTATGCGGGTGAGAGAAATGTTGGATCTCATTGGCATCTTCACAGTCTATGGTGGGAAATATGGCACATTTGACATGGAGATCGAGTTTACATGCTCCACAGCTGAACTTCATGCCGGGGACAATAAGTTTACCACAAAAATCACATTCGACACCACTGTAAGGAGATGAGATGAATATGAGAGTGCATCGATGGATGCAATGATTGATCAACTGTCGTGGAATGCTCTTCATGCAAGATTTATGAAGGAAAAACTTGCATTTCATGCAACCGTAGGTAGAAAAAGAAGAAGAAGAAGAGCAGAGCTCTTCACAAAAGGAGCAGATCATTGTATGTTTCTGGTTGGAATCAACAAGTTTTAAGGGATGAATATGAGTGAAATGTTGAATGGTGTACTCCTCATCTGAATATTCTACCAATGGCTTTACAGCACATTCCACGTTACAGATTTCATACAAAGTATCGTGAGAGATTGAGGAGAACCCAAAATTGTGGAATTGTTGTTAATTCTTCAATTACAAGTTATGCTAGTGCTAGGGACAGTAATCCTGTCGAGGGGAATCTAGAGTATTACGGACTTCTTATTGACATAATTGAGTTGGATTATTACGGAAAATGGAAAGTTGTCTTATTTCGAGGTGATTGGGCTGATGTGAACACGGCTCGCAGAATTAAAAATGATCAATATGGTTTTACAATAGAGAATTTCTCTCGATTGATTCACACTGGAGAACAACTGATAGAAGAGCCGTATGTATTTTCTTCTCAAGTGAAACAAGTTTTTTACTCGAAAGATCCAACTGATGAGGGTTGGTACGTTGTACTTCGAAACACCCCTAGAGACTTGTTTGACATGGGCAATGGAAGTAGAGATGACATCGTCGAAAGATCAGAAACTTTGCCTTTTCCAGAACAAAACTTAAATGAAAATATCCCTAGTACTAATACATAATTTCAATGGGTTCGTCAGGACGTGGACGAAAATATTTACGAATTATAATGTAGTAAGATTTTACTATTTTTTATTTATATGTAATATTATAATTTTAATCTTGGTCATTTTATATAATTTAACTATTTTATATGTATCATTATTGTTGTTATTTGTTACTAAAATTTTAACTATTTTACGTGTATTGCAGGAAAAATGAGTAAAAAAAGATTACGAGATTTAAATATTGTACAGAATACTCCAAATTCGGAAGAGGGCAATAGTGAACAGCAAACAGTTGTTGGATCTTCGAATGTGCCTGACATAGATGATGAGCCTGCAAAATTACAAAGTAATGTTAAGTTTATTTTACATGCATGTTGACTTTTATTATTGATTCATTTTTTCAATTTTAATATAACAATAATAAATCATTGTCCAGCTAAGAGTGGTGGGACGCGCAGAGGTCGCAGACGTACGCTGCTTAGAGATTTATACGAATTAAATCCTGTCGAGCGTGTGAAAGTAAGGAGAAACAGTCATGGCCAGCCTGTTGGCCCTGAAGCTCGACTTCTAGCAGGCCATTTGGGCATTATTGCATAAAATGCAATTATGTTGCCCATCAATTATGAGTCATGGCATCACATGCCTGATGGAAACAAAAAGCAATCTCTCGATAACATTAAGGTAACAAAACGTGAATGTAATTTATAACACTTTGGTTGAAGTTTCATTTATATTTACTTTCTAAACGTATGTTTTTTTAGGAGAGATTTGCTTTGGAGGTCTCTGATGACTATATAAAGAAGACATTGGGAAAAAAATAGAGAGACCATAAAAGCATATTGAAAAAAGAATATTTTAAGAAAGAAATAAGCCTCGAGGATAAATTGCAAAATGTCCCGCTGGGAATGTTGAGGTATCAATGGGAAGATGCGGTTAGATTTTGGAACTTAAAGAAAGGAGAGGTATTACCTAGTTCTAAACTCTTATAAATTTTTCGGTTTATAGTATTTACTATATACGTAATAATAATTTCATTATGTAGGACCGTGAGCGTGTTGGAACGAGCAGCAGGCAGAAATAAAAATTCACGCACACGGCAGGGTCGAGAAGTTTTGCTTCTGTAGCTGAGGCCGAGGTATTATAATTTATTTATTCTGTCAAATATTAATGACTTCATACTATTAAATTATATTTTTACTACTACACTGTAGGTAGCCTCATCTGGTCAAAAAGTTGGACGCGTTCAGCTTTTTGAAATTACGCATAAGAAGAAGGATGGGTCTCCGATGACATCCGAAGCTAGAGAGATTATGGTATATTTACTTAATAAAATTTGATTTATTATAAATATTTATAATGTTTAATTATAATAGTTTAATTCTTCGTTAGTAGTTATAAATTAATAATGTTATGTTCTATTCTTTCTTCTTGTATATTTCGTTTCTAACTATTTAATTGATTTATTAGGAGAAACTAAAAGAGAAGAAGGCAGAGTATGAAGCGGCTGCTTCGACTGATAGTTCTGTTAATCTTGAGGATATCGATAACAGAATTATTACTGATGTTTTGGGTCCTGAAAGGTATGGTCAGAATTTTTATGCTACATTTGCTATTTTTTGGCTGGAATTATATGCTACATTTGCTGTTTTTGATTACTGATGTTTTGGATCCTGAAAGGTATGGTCAGGTTCGATTTCAAGGATCTGGTGTTACCCCGACCCAATATTTTGGATCTGGCTCCCAGCAATACATGCCTTCCGGGAGTCAATCTCGAGCTAAAGTTTAGAGGCTAAAAGATCAGATAGCTCATATGCAAGCAAGCACAGTTGAGCAAATTGCTAATGTTCAAAGAAAATATGAAGAACTCCAGCAATAGCTTAGAGCGGATGCGGAAGCGGCAGCAGCGAGAGAGGCAGCGGCAGCAGCGAGGGAGGCAGCGGCCGCTGCGAGAGAGGCAGAGGCAGCAGCAATGCTAGCAGAGCAGAACAGAAAGTACGATGAGCTCCAGCTACAGCTCCAGCATATGATGCAGATGTTTCAGCATTCGCAGATGCCGCTATCTTAGACATTTAGTTTCTCGTTGTAAGAATATTTTAACATTATTACATTTAATATTATTGTAAGAATATTTTCAGTTATAATTCATTTATTAATTTATATCACATATCTTTTATTGAATTTGAAGTATCATTTAGAATTAATGCATTTGGTGTGATTTTTATGCTATATTGGCTGTTTTGGGTTGGAATTATATGCTACATTTGCTGTTATTGGTTGGTTTTAGTGTAGGAGGGGTATGATATTGGACAAATTGTACATTGCAAATCTGTACAAATTAGCGGCGTTTATGTGAAAAGAGCCGCTAAAAGTCACGACCTTTAGCGGCGTTTGTGGGAGAAGTGCCGTTAAAAGTCACGACCTTTAGCGGCGTTTTTGGTACAAGTGCCGCTAAAAGTCATGACCTTTAGAGGCGTTTTCGGGAGAAGCACCGCTAAAAGTCACGACCTTTAGCGGCGTTTTCGGGAGAAGCACCGCTAAATGTCTCGACCTTTAGCGGAGTTTTTGGTATAAGCGCTGCTAAAAGTCAATACTTTTAGCGGCGTTTGTTGGGTAAGCGCCGCTAAAGGTTATGAATTTTAGCGGCGTTTGTGGGGAAAGCGCCGCTAAAGGTCATGACTTTTAGCGGCGTTTGTTGGGAAAGCGCCGGTAAAGGTTATGACTTTTAGCTGCGTTTGTGGGAAAGCGCTGCTAAAGGTCATGACTTTTAGCGGCGTTTGTGGGGCAAGCGCCGCTAAAAGTCGTGACATTTAGCGGCGTTTTTTCTTCATAAACGCCGCTAAAGTTTGTGGCGTTTGCTTTAGCGGCGTTTTTTGTGGCGCTTCTAAAAGCACCGCAAATACTATTAGTGGCACTTATAAATGCCGCTAAATGCCTAAAAAAAGTCACTAAAAGTCTATTTTGCTGTAGTGTACGCGCCGTCGCCCACGGCGGCTCTTAGGTATGAAATCTCGTCCCTCTTTTATTTTAATATTGTTTTATAAATAAAACATGCACGAAACAAAATAAAAATAAAAATAATAGGAAAACAGAATATTAATCACCTTCGTAAACAAAAAAAATATTTTCTTGTATATTTTCACAACTGTTTGCGTATCTCTGTTTTTTGTGTATCCTGTCTGTATCGTGTCCATTTACAGGTTTTTTGTTGGGTTTATATAAACCCGAAAATAGATTTAAAACAGGAAATACATGAGTTTTGCCTATTTGCTTGCTGTTTATTTCCTTGTTTGTGCAGGTGGGAAGAGGTGTCCGGCACTGATAGCGTGCGCTGATTGTGGCGCAATTAGGGGCCTCGGCGTGAAAGCTGGATTCTGCTTGCGGTGCCTAGGGTTTTCCAGAAACCCTAGGTCTTCTGTTACCTGTTTAGGCATTGGGCCATTTAGGCCGCGCGAATTTGGGTCTGGGTAGTTAAAACCTGTTTTGGTTCTGGGTCAGTCTGTTTGGGTTATTTGTTTGGGTTTTAAGGCTAATTGTAATTGGGCTGCTGGATTAGGGTGTAACTGGGCTTGTAATAGGGACTGTAAAAATAAATTGAACATTTATTTTTGATTTTTGATTTTCTATTTTGGTTTTCAAGGGCCCGGGCAAAAATGGGCCTCTACAGTTATAATTTGTGTTGGTTCATGGAAGAAGAAGAAGAAGAGCAGAGCTCTTCACAAAAGGAGCAGATCACTGTATGTTTTTGGTTGGAATCAACAAGTTTTAAGGGATGAAGATGAGTGAAATGTTGAATGGTGTATTCCTCATCTGAATATTCTATCATTGGCTTTATAGCGCATTCCACATGCGTTCGAAACATACAATTTGCACTCATAGGAAAAGGTTGAAGTGATAATTTCACAACAAACATAACAGTAAGTATTATAAACAAATCTTTCAGTGAAGATCCTAAAAGGGCATGCATGAAAGAAACATTGAACCTCTGCTTTGTGCTCATCAAGACAAGATTTATGAACAAAATACTTACAAGTTTTGCAACCACAGGCCGGGCCAGATAAGTACATCTCACATCCTTTGCACCATTTCTTTGTATTCCCCTCCTTAATGAATGACAAGGGCTGGTGATGGATGACATGTTGAATCTCCATTCTTTTTTAATGAAACAATAGAAAACACATACATAGTTGCAAACATATGTTATTTCAATATATAACAATCCAATTATTTTCTCTTACTTTTCTTAATGCCTGATTTATCTCTAATTTTATGCTTAATCTAACATTGCAAGCAAACAAGACATTAAAGTAATTTCGTCTTTAATTAATCAAATTAGTAAATTAATGGTTGAAGTTCATCATAGTAAGCAACTATCTTATCACATCAAGAAGGGAAAAGAATAGAATAGATAATATAAACAAATTATTTTATTTACAATCTATTTTAACTTTTATAGCAAATTGTCATGGTTAATTACTTCTTAAAATATTGCTATACATCATTTTTTTAAAAAAAATTAACATAAAATTTCTTTTCGCCCGTGTATTTCAAGTATAAATTCATTATAGAATTACAATTTAAAATCTCAAATTACACGTAAACTTTTGATGCTAACATGATAAGGTAGATTTTACTTTGATGTAATTATATATTTTTCTTAATTAATTTGCGCAAGGAATACAAGAACAAGCATCTACTCCTTGCTTTCAAATCCCCATAAGAAAACAACAAAATTCTTGCGTAATGATAAAACACCTTATATTTTTAAGAGAATTCAAATTCGAATTTTAAAAACGATATTCTTGATGAAGCTACCATAAACTGCAAAATAAATAATATCTAAACACTTAGAAACAAATATAGAAAATACCTTACTTCAACCTCAAAATAAATCATCATCGTCGTCGCTGATATAGTATTCATCGAAAGGCCAGTTTGGCAATGCTTTTGAGAAGTGCTTTTGAAAAATTTAAGTGTTTGGCATTGCTGTCAAAAAGTACTTTTGAAAAGTAAAATGTCTATTTTAGACATGATATTATAAAGTAACAAATATGTATTTAAATAATGTTCAAATTAGTTAATATTATGATATTTTAGCAAAAATATAAAAAATAATTTATTATAATTTATTGTTAATATTTTAAAAAATAATTTGAATTTTAAATATTTCTAAGTAATTAATTATTTATTATTTATTAAATTTAATTAGAATATATAAACTATATTTAAATATTTAGATATAATATTTAAATTAACATGCAAATATATAAACTATATTTAAATATTTAAATATAGTTTATATTTTAGTCATACTAATAAGTTAATTTTGCATGTTAGAAAGAGTTGACTCAGTCTTTTTCTATGAGTTGTTTCTGCACTTATTTCCCTGCCCCTTTTCTTATGCGAAAGTGCACCTTTTTTCACTTTTTTTTTCCTTTATTTTTTTTTCCTTTTGATTTTTTTTCAAGGAGAAACCCTGCTTTTGAAGATCCCTGCAACCAAACCCAGAAAAATCATTTTCACATTTTCATAAACAGGATTCTCCCACAAACAACTCCCATCTTGAACTGCCACTTTCTCTAATTTCAGCGTTGGCTTCCCAACATCCTCCGGGACCAATGCTATAGTTACGACGGACTTTTTCAACCGTGGCACCTGAAAAAAAAAAACAAAAGAGGCTAAATCAGGCAAGAGATCTTTCAAAAACTCTAATAAATTTCTTAACTAAGAATCTAACTCAGTAGTACCTGAGTTGCCTGAAACTGCAATTGAAACACCACTTTGATTTTCTTCTTGTCGCTCTTCCATGCCTTAAACATGGTTTATTTTTTTTTCAGTAGTATATATGCTTTTAGTTTCTCTGTTGAATGTTTGCTGCTGAAGTGTTCAGAGAAGAAATAATAAGGATAAAAAAGTAAATTGGCTGCCAAAAGTCATTTTACTATGAGAAATGGAGAAATTTTTAGTTTCTTCGTCGGGCCAAAAGCACTTCACAAACATGGAAAAAACTTTTCCACTGGCCCTTGTTCTCTAATGCTTCTACAGCAAAAGTGCTTTTTTGAGCAAAAGCTCATAAAAAACGGAGTGCCGAACTGGCCCGAATTCATCGTCGGTGCTGATGTTGGAGGAGCGAAATTTTTGCCAATTATTATTACCATTCCGGTTAATCATCAAACCTTGATCCTTGGCACTATTGAACAAATCTCGCAATTGAGAGTTATTTTTCGCTAGTTGAATTAAAAATTTTGAGCTACCTCCCACTAAGTCGCGTAATATACCTTTTGTCCTCTTCATCTCGATTGTCACACCATCCAATTCTCCTTGTAACTGCTTCATTTTGTCTCCTAATTTGATTTACTTTAGTAAGAGACTTTCAACATGCCATTTTTGAATTTCTGGATAAAATTCAACTTTTTGAGTCATATCATCCTTCAGAATTCCTTTTTCAAATGAATTGTCCTCAGAAAGTAATAACAATACCTGGTTCACATATAATTTAAATAATGAGATAATTTCATATTTAATTGGTTATACATACTAATCTTTTTTTAATTCATTATAAGTACTAATCTTTTCCAGGGTAGGTATAAAATTGTTAGCCACTGTCATTTATATTATACATGAATATTTCTTTGGGAAGCTTGAAGAGGGATCCATTTATACAGATATAAAACTTAAGTGGTTTTGGACTCTTCAATAACTTTTTATACAATTAATAATTTAACAATCCAACTGTTGAATTTATCAATATATTTGTAGTTTTCACGCATATAAATTTTTTAATCGATCTGATATTTCTATCATAATAATGTAAAATATTGTGTATATTAATATATATTTTTTAACGATTGAGATTTTTTTAACATAAAACAAATAGTTATAAAATTTTAATTTATACCAAACTTGACATACATGAATAGAGCATGAAATATGACATTTGAATTGTTAAATATTAACCATGCTTAAAATTATAGAATGGTGTAAAATCTCTTAAATTATATCGATGTAAGTAGATCCTTCCCCTTAAAAGTAATTCAATTAAACGTTTAAATTGAAAAATAAAAAGTATACTAACCTCTGAGAACACGCACTTGACTTCAGCAATGAATTTGCACTCCACACAACAGTAAATCAACTCTCTTTGGTTTCTTTTTTTGCTCACAAACATCACAATAAAATTCGTCATTTTCTTCATTTGAGTTCAACTCATATTCAAAAGGAGACTTTGTGAGGGTTAAAGGATGGAGATGAGATTTGTGCTTTATTGTTTTACGGGCTGAAGGAAGACATTGGAGATGGATGTTAATGTCACATGGAATGCACCGAAGGACGAAGTTACAGCAGTTTACACCACAAAGATGGCAAGAAAGATCGGGTGTTTTCTCAAGGAGAGTGAGAAGGTGTTCATGGCCACTAAACGTAATAGAGGGCAGCAGCTTATAACAATCCAAGTGAAGGTTAAACTTACACTTAAATTCCCGACAGCTAAATATCCGACAGCTATATGCAAAGATAGTTGAATCAATACCCCGGTAACATGCAACACACGTGCGGATATGATCATTGTATGGAGGGGATGTAATGGTGAGAGAGTGTGGGAGATAAGAAGGATGCTTAATTTTATAAGAGTTGTAAGGTAATTTAACATAGCATGATTTATGTAAAAAGAAGTGGTTGCATGATCTGCTACACTTGAAAGTTGGTGCGGGAGGTAAGCAAATCTGTGCACATGCTACACAACGAGGTTCGCTGCCATATTCTTCATCATTTTGGACAAGAGCTAGTGTATGCGGGTGAGAGAAATGTTGGATCTCTTTGGCATCTTCAGAGTCTATGGTGGGAAATAAGGCACATTTGACATGGAGATTGAGATCACATGCTCCACAGCTGAACTTCATGTGGGAGACAATACATTCACCACAGGAAATGTGATGAATATGAGAGTGCATGGATGGATGCGATGATTGATCAACTGTCACGGAATGCTCTTCATGCAAGATTTATGAAGGAAAAACTTGCATTTCATGCAACCGTAGGTAGAAGAAGAAGAAGAAGAAGAAGAGCAGAGCTCTTCACAAATGGAGCAGAACACTTCATCTTTCTGGTTGGAATCAACAAGTTTTAAGGGATGAAGATGAGTGAAATGTTGAATGGTGTACTCCTCATCTGAATATTCTACCATTGGCTTTAGGGCGCATTCCACATGCGCTCGAAACCTACAACTTAACTTGCATTCATAGGAAAAGTGTGAAGTGATACATTTAAAACAAACAAAACACAGACTATAATAACCAGTAGTGGAGATGGTAAGAGGGAATGGATGAAAGAAACTTTGAACCTCTGCTTTGTGCTCATCAAGACAAGATTTATGAATAAAATACCTACATCTTTGGCAACCATAGGTCCAACCGAATAAGCGCCTTTTACATCCTTCGCAGAATGGTCTTGTTCTCCGCTCAATGAATGACAATGACAAGGGGTGATGATGGATGACATGTTGAATCTTCTTTCTTTTTTAATGAAACAATAGAAATTACATACTTCCTTACAAACATTTATTACAATATATAACAATCAAATCATTTTCCCTTACTTTTTTTAATGTCTAATTCACCGCTGATTCTATGCTAGCCTAACATTGCAAGCAACCAAGACATTAAAATAATTCCTTCTTTAATTAATCAATTTAATAAATTAATTGTTAAATTCATGGTAAAAAGCAACTATCGTATCCCATCCAGAAGAAAGGAATTATAACAAATAATATAAGCAATTATTTTATTTACAATCTATTTTAACTTTTATTTACAATTATTTTTGTAAAAAATATTTTTAAAGAATTATTTCTTAAAATATTTGTATACATCATTTTTTAAAACATAAAATTTCTTCTCTTCATGTATTTCAAGTATAAATTCATTGTAATATCCTAAAAAAATTAGATAAAAAATCTCAAATATATTCACTTTGATGCAATTATACATTGAATAAATAAATAATTTTAATTATTTTGAAGTTAAATCAATATAATAGTTTTGGGAATTAGCATTTTAAAGATATATTTTCAAATGAAAAGAAAAGTTGATAGATGGGGTCAAGCTGAGATGGGTATGTAGGAAGAATAAATACTTAGCTTGGTCCTTTAAGAGGAATTTATGTATAATTTTAAACTTTTTCTTCTTTTTTTAAATAAAAAAATTATTAGATTATATTATAAAATTAACCATTTGTATACACATGATGCATTAAATATAGTCAAGTTGTTTATAACAACCACCCGCTATAACAATATTTTGCTACTACAGTCAAGTTTTTAGTAGAATCAATTATTTTGTGTTTTATTTAACCCTTTATAACAACTTTTCACTTCTAACAACAACATCCATAGTTCTCTATAACAGCATATATTGTTTAAAATTTTCAAATAAGTAAGCCTATTAACTATAATTTATTAAATAAAAATTATATTAATTAAAATATTATTTTAACAAAATATTTAATTTCATGTTAGAAAATATAATATTAATATTTTATTAAATAAAAATAATTTTTAATGATTAAAATTAAATATATCAATTTAATAAACTATTAAATTTCTTAAATAAATATATCAACTCAATTAACTATTAATAAACTATAACTTTTTTGTGTCTTAATGATTGACAAAAGGTGCTTATGGATTGACATGTTGAATCTCCATTATTTTTTAATGAAACAAATATGCATTGTAGCACACATTATGTTATTGCAATATATAACAGTTTGAATCATTTTCTCTTACTTTTCTTAATGCCTAATTCACTATCGACTCTATTCATAGCAACCCAGACATTAAAATAATTTCATCTGTAATTGATTAAATTAGTAAATTAATTGTTGAAGTTCATCGTAATAAAATTTATTGACTTCATTTATTTTAATGAATAATAAATAATTCAAAGGCATGCACTTTTATCTTTTGGGGATTGACATTTTAAATGAGAAACTTTATTTTATATGCTTTAATTAAAATTTAGAAAGGTATAGGTGAGACTTTTAATATATATTTTCAAATTAAAAAAAAAGAAAAAAAAAAGTTGATACATTGGGTCAAGCAAAGATAGGAATGGCTTACGTTGGAACCATCAACTCTTTGAAGAACAAAAGAATTATAACAATGTTTCAACATAATTCAAGACTTTTGCATTACCAATTGGAAATTATAAGGAAATAGCAGAGGTTTAGAGGGCCAATAAAGCAACCAATTTATTCATTATTGTTTCAATCATGGTGAGGATTCACCATGTATGTAATATTCTAACTTCAAACTATATAATATTCTCCTACTTTTCTTAATGCCTAATCCACCATTGATTCTATCCATAGTCTAACATTGCAAGCAAACAAGACATTAAAGTAATTCGTCTTGTTAAAGTTGATGATGATAAACAACTATGTTATCACATCGGGAAGAAAGGAATTATAACAAATAATATAAACAATTATTTTATTTACAATCTATTTTAACTTTTATAACAAGTTGTCATGATGGTACAGGATTAGAGATTATTTTTTAAAAATATTTTAAATAATTATTTCTTAAAATATTCCTATACATAAGCTTTTTAAGATAATTTTTTCCTTTCACCTACATTGTTTTTATTTCAAGTATAAATCCATTGTAGAATTAAATTTGTATATGCTTTAATTAAATTTTAGAAACCACCTTTAAGATATATTTTTCAAATTAATGAAAAATAAAAAGTGATAAAAACACATTATATTCAGAAAAAAATTCAAATTTGAACATTGAAAACGATATTATTAAAAGTAACCACAAACTTTTAAAAAATTAAAATATGCGAACGGTAAAACAAATGTAAAAAAAAATATTTAATAAAAAATTACTCCTATCTTTTTACTAAATTAATTTATATAATAACAATGAGCCATATGCTAATATTTCACTAATTTTTTTAAATAAAAAATTTTAATACATTACATCTTATAATTAATTAATATGCAAGGTCGGATCTTGTGGCGGGAAAAGGCGGCTCCGCCGAGGGTTTGGGTTCCGCCACAATTGCAGAGGCTGCCATTTGTTTTCACCGACTCGGGGTTTGGATTGAAGAGCAAGAAAAGGGAAAACAATAACAAAAGAAAAGAAACACAGCTCCGCGAGGGTATTCCTTGGGCATTTATTTATTTTTTTAGCTTTAAACTCAATTGCCCCAAACGACATCGTTGCCAATATTATACAGAATTACATAAATAATCACTCAATGATTAATAAATTTTTAATCGAATCACTTAACTTTAAAAAATTACAAAATAATCACATGAGTTATTGAAATTTGTTTGGAGTCCATTTTTGTTAAATCAATAACATAATGGTGACATGATTATTAAATACATGACTTGAAATTTTAAAATAAAATAAAGTTACACATAATTTCCATGTAACTTAGGGAAAAAATAAATTCTAAAATCATTAAAATACAAAACCTCATCGATTTTGTCCTTTAAAAACCTAAAAAATAAACATCCACTAATTTTTTCCCAAAAATTTGTTAAATAACCATATAGGTCCTTGAACATTTTCAAATTTAAAATTCAATAATGATTAATTTTTTACAATTTAATCCCTACACTTAATTAACTATTTTTCATAATTTGATTATTCAATCTGTAACACCTCAAACCCAGCCTAGAAGTTAGGCCCGAATTTGGCGTGTCACACTGAAGAATTTTTCGAAAACCATGCTTTCATTAGAAACTCTTCTTAAAGAATTTAAAACTTTCTGCCATGTAAAACCTCAGATTTCGTTTGCTTATCTTCAAAACGTAGTTTATTAAAAGTCATTCTCTTGCAAAACATTATCACTTTCAAAACCTTGTTTGTTGCGGAAGTTTAATTCAAACATTTGCGAATACGTGATATTTTGAAAACAGTTATTGTCGTTTTAAGAAAATTCAGAGTTTAATCGTTTATAGTTTGAAATATAACTGAAATGGAATTTCAGAGAAAAATAAACTCCAATGGCCTTATTACACGATATTAAACCCAAATTAAAAATAATCTTAAAATGAAGCAAAACGAAAATTTACTAAAGTTCGAGGGAAATATCTCCGACGTATGGCCACTACCGAGTCCTCCGCGGCTCCAAATCCTCTATCGCTGAGGATTACCTGCGAGGTTTAAGGAAAATGGGTGAGTTACAAGAACTCAGAGTGTAATCCCCTAAACGATCACTGACTGGGCCCGAGCCCATAAGACATCAATATGGGCCTAAGCCCTATAATCATGAAAGTGCAGATAATGTAATGCAACCCAACCCAATCCAGCCAATCACACCCCCGTACCAACCAATCGTCACCTGTGGGGATCAAGTCAACCCACCCCGCCAATCACACCAATATTGCAGACAAGCTGCTAATCACAATATTTGTGGCTGAGCCACCAGAGTTATAGTATGTATATATGTGGCATAGCCACTAAAACAGTATGTGGCAGAGCCATCAGGCTACACTGCTCTTCAGTCATTAAACCGCCCCATGCAACATGATAAAATGCAATGTATCAACATATAAAAGTGCAATAAAAATCATACATACGATATTCAACCACGAATAAGGGTATAACGGTCATCTTTACCCCTTTGGGATGTTTCGATAATTTTACCCATCGAGGGTATTTTGGTAATTTCGCAATCCATGGGTAATTCAGTTTTTTACCCTCCAATGGTATTTTAGTAATTTCGCAACCCAAGGGTATTTCGGCAATTTACCCTCTAAGGATAATTCGGTAATTTACCCACCAAGGGTAATTCGGTAATTTACCCTCTAAGGGTAATTCGGTAATTTTGTATTCGACGGCCTTTCCAAAGGCCTATTGTCGCCTCAAGCGACACGAGACTCTTTTTGGTTTTCTACGGAACTATTGGGCCAAAAATCCATTTCAGGCCCAAACGGGCCCACACGCTTGTGTAGCCCAATATACACGATTTCGGTCACAGATTCGCAGATTTCTCAATCGAATATATCTTTTGGTAGTTTTCCAACAATTTTTCCCTAATGGGCTGGATAGCCCATTGGGCCCAATAGCCCATTGGGCCCATTTGGCCTGTTTCGGCTCGATCAGGTCCGTTACAGCCTCAATTTTGCGAGAGTGCTCGTGACACTCGCAACGACTTACCGTCATTAATCGTATTTCGATTTACCACTACAAACGTTTGCATGCTCGAGTGGTCACAGATGCCGGTTTCAGGCTATTCGGTCATTCGACTGAATCACAGAACATCACATGCAAACATTCAGAGAGGTGTGAGATTACACATCTGATTTGGAATAAGTAACACGATACTCTCCGAAGCACCCAAGAATATTAGTCTTCCTTCTGAAGAGGGTTTTCAATCCCCTTCTACCGTTCAAAGATCCGCCCCTCTAATGAAAGGAAAAGTGTTAGAATGCCAATCCAGATAGTAATAAGAGAAATGGCTTTTCGGCCCTAACGAAATCAATCCAAACAAGAGAACCATCACCCCTAGTCCGCCATGTCCTCAACTTACCAACAATAAGACAATATCCCGAAGCAGTTGAACCAACACGACACGAGTTTGTAACCTAGAGAATTCGGCCCTTACCAAAAAGGAAGAAAGAGGGTTTCAAAAATAAAAAGAGTAAGCAGATTCGGATTTAGAGAGAAGAGGAGAGAAAGAAAAGATGGAAAAGAAAAAGAGAAAAGATATTACCTTGTGAACACAGACGAATCGAATAAACAAGATAGGCTCGACGATCAAGAGGACACCAAGATTCAGACCAGCCAATGTTCGGCAATTAGAGAACGCAAGATGAATATGTTGGTGTAGGCAAGGTTCGGCTAGTAGAAAAATTCGGCCAATCAAAGTTTAGGCAATCATGAGAAAAGAAGAGAGTTTGGAAAGAAATTGAGAAGAAAGGAATGGTGAAGTTGAGGTTTTGGTTAGGAAAAATTGAAGACAAAAAGACCCGAAATGCCTCGAAAAGAAAAGCGACCTAAAAAAATGCGAAAATGCTAGAGAGAGCTAGAGAAATTCAGCATCCTTCCTATGCCAAGTCTCTTGGCCGAATTTTACCCTTTCACTTCCTCTTATTCGACCAACTCTACCTCTCACCCTCAATCCCTTAATTTCCTCCATGATTTCTCCCACTTGTTCCCTACTCCATGATTCCCTCCATGATTTCCTCCACTTGTTCTCCACTCCGTGATTCCTCCATAATTTTTCCTCTACTTGTTCCCCACTCCATAATTCCCTCCATGATTTCCCCACTCCATGATTTCCTCCATGATTTCCTCCACTTGTTCCCATATCACCTCTTTTCCTCTTTAAGCAAAATAAAACTCCATTGTTGCTTGTAAGATTCGAACCTCCAACCTCCTTGCACTCCCCTTGACGCCACACCACCTTGCCACATGCTCCATTGTGTTAGCAAGACACCAACATATTCCCTTAAGCCTTACTTCCAACAGTCCTCTCCCTTAAAGAGCCAAAAACCAAACTTTTCCCAGGGCTTGGGCTCGAACCCAAACCTCCCTAGGACCCCCAAACACACCCAAATAACAAGCTTAACAAGCACAATACATGCAATAATCGCAAAAATGCTGGACCCCTATTTTAGGATGTTACAGTTCTACTCCCTTTATAGAAATTTCGTCCTCGAAATTTACCTGATCAAAATAGGTGAGGGTATTGCTGTCGCATTGCCTCCTCAAGCTCCCACGTGGCTTCCTCTGAACCGTAATTACGCCATAACCCTTTGACTAATGGAACGGATTTTCTCCTCAACACTTTAACATCACGATCTAAAATCTACACGGGTTCCTCTTCAAATGACAGATAAGATCTAACCTCAATTTCCTTCACTGGCTCTATATGAGATGGATCTGAACGGTAGTGCCTTAGCATAAAAAAATGGAATACATTGTGTATCCGGTTCAATTCAGGGGGCAGTTCAAGCTGATATGCGACTAGTCCAACACGTTTTATTACTCGATAAGCTCCGATGAATCTAGGGCTTAACTTGCCCTTCCGTCCAAATCTCAGAATCTTTTTCTATGTTGAGACCTTCAAGAAAACATAATCTCCCATCGAGTATTCGATTTCTTTACGCTTAAGATCTGCATAAGACTTCTGCCTATCAGAAGCCTCTTTTAACCGGCCCTGAATCAACTTCACCTTTTCCTCAGTTTTCGAAATCAATTTTGGACCCAACAACCGTCGCTCACCCAATACTGTCCAACACGTAGGGGTACGACACCTACGACCATACAACGCCTCGTAGGGTGCCATCTGAATGCTAGATTGGTAGCTGTTGTTATACACGAACTCTGCCAAAGGTAAATAATCTCCTAACTACCTCTGAAGTTGATCACATAGCCCCTTAACATGTCTTCCAGAATCTGGATTACCCTCTTCGATTGACCATCAGTCTGTGGGTGGAATGCTGTGCTGAAGTCTAGTCTTGTACCCAGAGCTTCATGTAACACTTTCCAGAACCGAGATGTGAATCTGGGGTCCCTATCTGAGATGATAGATACTGGTACTCCATGTAGCCTCATAATTTCTGCCATGTATAACATGGCCAACTTCTGTAGCGAGTAGTCAATGCGAACCGGTATGAAGTGTGCGGACTTAGTCAACTGGTCAACAATTACCCAAACTGAATCTTTCTTAGTAGGCGTTAGGGGTAGCCCACTAACGAAATCTATTGTTATCCTCTCCCACTTCCAAAGTGGAATTTTTACAGGTTGTAGCAGTCCCGAAGGGAGCTCATGCTTGGCCTTCACTTGCTGGCATGTCAAACACTTACTTACAAAATCAGTCACCTCACGCTTCAGTCCTAGCCACCAGTACAATTCATGTAGGTCTCGATACATCTTGTTTCCACCAGGATGCATAGAGTATGGGCTACTATGCGCCTCTTGCAGAATCATCTGTCTTAACTCAGAGTCCTTCGGTATACAAGCTCTTCCACGGAAACGTAACACCCCTTCGCTATTCAGCCCAAAATCCACCGTCTCTCCATTTTTCACCTGCTAAAATCGAGAACTCAACAATTCATCCAACAACCACTTCTCTTTAATCTGACTAACCCACGTTGGTTTCACTTGAAGTTCTGCTAACAAGCTACCATCCTCATAAAGGCTGATACGAGCAAACATTGCTCTCAAGTCAGATACCACTTTTCGACTTAGCGCATCCGCCACCACGTAGACTTTACCTGGGTGGTACTCAATTGAGCAGTCGTAGTCTTTCAGCAACTCTATCCATCTCCGTTGCTTTAAATTCAGCTCCTTCTCGGTAAGGAGATACTTTAGACTCTTATGGTCAATGTAGATGATCGACCTTTCTCCATACAGGTAGTGTCTCCATATCTTTAGTGCGAACACTACTGCAGCTAGTTCCAAGTCATGTGTGGGGTAATTCACCTCATGTGGCCTTAATTGACGAGATGCATAAGCCACTACTTTCCCCTCTTGCATCAACACACATTCCAAACCTGTGTGCGACGCATCACAATAGACAACAAATTCTTTCCCAGCCTCAGGCTGAATCAACACCGGTGCTTCAGTCAGAATCTTCTTCAACTTCTCAAAACTTTCCTGCTGTTTATCAGTCCAAACAAATGGTACTCCCTTACGCAGTAACTTAGTTAGAGGTGCGGTAATCAAAGAAAACCCTTCAACGAACTGCCTGTAGTACCCAGCTAAACCCAGAAAACTTCAGATCTCAGATACTGACTTCGGCGACTTCCAATCCAATAAGACTTCAAGCTTCTGAGGATCAACCCTAATCCCCTCGGCAGACACCACATGTCCCAAAAATGTCACTTCCTTCAGCCAAAACTCGCACTTATTAAATTTGGCGTAAAGTTGATTTTCCCTCAATATCTACAGTACGACCCGAAGATGTGAATCATGCTCCTCCTCAGTTCTTGAATACACCAAAATGTCATCTATAAATACCACTACGAACCGGTCTAGATAGGGTTAGAAAACCCAGTTCATCATATCCATGAAAGCGGCTAGTGCATTCGTTAATCCGAACGGCATAACTAAAAATTCGTAATGCCCATAACGAGTTCGGAATGTAGTCTTGTGAATATCTGCCTCCTTGATCCTTAGCTGATGGTATCCTTGTAACACCCCTTACCCGTATTCGACGCCGGAACAGGGTACGAGGCATTACCAAAGAGTACAAAACACTTACAGATAATTTGAAATAATTATCTTTACACAAATAGTACACTTGAGGTGTACAGTTCTATAATTATGAATAAACACATTTATCAAACATGTTCCATGTTTTTATATATCACAATCTCATATTTTCATGTATCAAATACCACCATTTCCTCGTATTTCAGACAAATACGTGTAACAATTCATAGACACACAACTCACTAACTCTTTCTGCCAACCACAATTTAAATTGACAAATCACTTATTGAGTCCAATTTCAATGTTCACTAAACTCTATCATATAAGTTTGGATGTAAATATCCACCAATAGATTCCATGTACCGATATCATCATCTCAAATTTCCACAAGCATTTCCTTTCCACATTATGAACTCAATTAACATATACAAGATATACCAATGTATTTCAAGTACGATTGCATAATATTTCATATTAGAGCTTTTATCATTAACTCATTTGGAATACCAATTCATACGGATAATTCAATCAAGGGTGTACAAATATATAATCACAAATGAACTCATTCATCAATCAAGTTCTATGTTCATGTCTCATCAACTCGTATTTCCTTATATCACATAATTCCATGTAACACTTACCAAACTTTGTCAAATTAGTGAACGTCTTATAGAATTAGTCTGCTCACACAAGCTGTCGATCATGACAAGCTACACAGTGTTGCTCAGTGCCACATTTCACAACTCAGTATGGTTAATACCATACCTACGTTTCACACTTTGCCATGGATCACCCATGGTCTTATCCGTCAATTCATCATTTTTCACTAGAATGCCATAGCCCAGCTATGGTCTTACATCTTAAACACGTATCACATCAATGCCATATCCCAGATATGGTCTTACACAGAAACCACTTATCACTTGTAGCCGAAGCTACCACTATTCACTGATCAGGTAGCCAGAGCTACAACTTTTCACTGATCAGGTAGCTAGAGCTACCATTATTCACTGATCAGGTAGCCGGAGCTACCACTTTTCACTGATCAGGTAGCCGGAGCTACTACTTTTCACTGATCAGGTAGCCGGAGCTACCACTTTTCACTTTCATTTGTCCTTGATCAGATAAGTGTAGCCGAAACTATCATTTATCACTTGTTTCCATGGTTCAACCATAGTCTTTTCCGTCAATTCATCTTGTCACTGAACTGAAGTGCTCAAGTTGATCATTTATTCAATTTTCATGTTTTTACATTATTCACGATTTTATCATCAATACATATGAAATAACACATCATGAAGTTCATAAAATTAACAAATGATCACTAAAATTTAGCCATATAAATTTACAAGTTCAATTTTTGTATTGTAACGATAATCATATTTTCATAATAAATACTCTAGATAAAATATTATATCATTTCTAATTCAACATTTATCAATTATAATCGAGCATGTAATCAATTTATAGACAAGTCGTTCATATATTATTTTTCCTCCTCCTCCTCTCCATCCACATCCTTAGTATAAACAACACACTTATAAGTAACATTATCTATAATTTTCACTATTTACTTATGTGAATATTCAAGCTGTCCATCCGTGTCATAGTCACTAAATTATTTTTATCTTGAGCTACAGAACTCCAAATTAAGATCCGTTAATTTTATTTGAAACTAGACTCACATATATTCTTACTATAATTTTGACAGAATTTTTGGTGTGGCAAATTAGTACATTTTATTAGTTAAGTTCTCCCCTATTACACAGTCCAACAGCTCTGATCTCTCTTCACTAAAAATCAATTATCTCACAGTACGATTTTCATATAGTGTTTCGATTATTTCTAATAAAAATAGACTCACTAAGTAATACGAAAATATAAATTATAACTCATAATTATTTTTGTACAATTTTTAGTGAATTTCTAAAGTAAGAACAGGGGATCACGAAATTATTCTAAACCAGTCTTACAAAATTTTAAATATCTCAATATGTAGACTTCCTTTGCTTGCTATGTTTCTTTTATATGAAAATAGACTCAACAAGATTTAATTCTATATCTCACTCAATTTCTAATTCAGTTTATACCATTTTTGGTGATTTTTCAAAGTTAGACAACTATTGCTGTCCAAAACTGCTTTAGTATAACATGTTGATTTCTATTTTGTCCCAAATTCCACATTTCATACAATTCAATCCTTGCTCAATTAACCCCTCAATTGAGCTAATTTTCTCATTTAATACTTTTCTCTATCATTTTAAACTACTTCATAACCTTTGAAAATCAGAATTTTAACACTAGGCCTTAATTTCAACTCTTTCACAATTAGGTCCTAAAACCAATTTCCATCAATTTTACTTGATAAAATCATCATATAACAAAATTAAAGCTTCAATTAAATATTTATTCATCATATTATTCCAGCACTAATCCACATCAACTTTAAAAATTAACCATAGAATCAAAAACTAATGAATTAATAAGTTGGACCCAATTGTAAAAGTTCAAAAACATAGAAATTTTAAGGAGAAAGCAAGAATTAAACTTACATGAAGCTTGAGTATGAAAACCAGCTTGAACTCTCTCCCTTGGCTGTTTTTCAGCTGAAGAAAATGAAGAGAAATGAAAAGAATTCTCGATATTCCAATTTGGTCCCATATTTATTTAACTAATTTTGGCAATTTTCCAATTTTACCCTTATTTCATCCATTTCCTGATTTCCGAAATATCTCCTTTGGGCTTATTTTCACTTTAGGTCCTTCTTCATTTGATAATTAATCTATTTAATCCTTCTAGCAACTTTTACACACTTTTCAATTTAGTCCTTTTTATTTAATTAACCACCCAAACGTCAAAATTTTCTAACGAAATTTTAATACTACCTTATTGACATTCCGTAAATATTCATAAAAATATTTATGACTCGGTTTATAACATTGAGATCTCGATACCTCTTTTTCTCGATTTCTTGACCAAATAAATCTTTATAAAACACAATTTACTATTTTAAAAATATTTTAAAAGCTACATTTGGCTCGTAAGTATTAAATAATATAGTCTACGATTTCATTTGTCGGATTTGGTGATCTCGAACCATTATTTTTGACATCACTGAAATTTGGGCTATTACAATCCTGATCTTAAATCTATTTTTGAGAAAATCGAAGCTCCTCGCAATTGATCAAACAGATCGTCTATCCTTAGTAGCGGGTATTTGTTCTTGATCGTTAACTTGTTCAATTGACGATAGTCAATACACATAGGCATTGACCCATCTTTTTTCTTCACGAACAAAACCGGCACTCCCCATGGCGATACACTTGGTCTGATAAATCCTCGATCCAACAACTCTTGGATCTGAGCCTTTAGTTCTACCAGCTCCTTCGGTGCCATCCTATAAGGGACGATAGACCGGAGCCGTTCCCAGTAGTAGCTCAATTCTGAACTCGACCTCGCGATTCGGAGGCAACCCCGGAAGCTCTTCAGGAAATACATCTGAAAATTCCTTTACTGTCCTAACCTTCTCAACAGACAAACTCCCAGCATCCGTTGTGTTAATATAGGCTATGAACGCCTCACAACCTTTATGCACCAACTTCTTAGCCCTTAATGCTGTGATTACATTGGACAGATAATCCTTCTTTCTCCCATAACAATCACTTCCTCGTCCTCTGAGGTCTTTAATACCATACGCTTAGCAGCGCAATCCAAGGTCGCACGACGTTTAACTAGCCAGTCTATTCCTAGTATAAGAACAAATTCACCGAATGGCAGTTCCATCAAATCTGCCAGAAATACCACTCATTGAACTTCTAGAGGCACATCTCTAAACAGCTTATTCACTACCACAGATTGTCCTAAGGGACTAATTACCGACATACCTCTATCAGCAAACTCAAATTGTATACCCATAGTTCTAGACACAGTACAAGCAACATACGAGTGTGTAGATCCAATATCAATTAAAGCTGTAAATGGCACATCATGTATAAGAAACGTACTGGTTATAACGTCCGAACCCATTTCCCTCTCTGAGCGGACCACGACCTCTCGGTGGCTGCTGACCACCTCTTACTGGCTGCACAAATCTCTGACCTACTACCTGCGTCCGAACAGGCTCCCGAGGACAGTCTTTGAACCAATGATCCTTAGACCCACATCTGAAACACCCGCCAGTTCTTCTCCAGCACTCTCCCGAATAAAATTTCCCACATTCCACACAAGGTTGCAACCGAACCGTAGCAACTGGAACTTCAACTCGAACTGACCCATCAAACCTAGGCCTCTTATGAATTCCCCCTAAAGAACCTGAAAACCCAGAATCCCTCTTGTTCCTGCCCCTTTCCTTGTCACGATTTTGTCTCTTAGAACATTTCACTTCCTCGACAATCTTTGCCATTTCCACCAGGGAAACGAAGTATCTTTCTCTCTGCGGGGCTATCAATACCTGTAACTCATCCTGTAATCCATCCTCAAATCGTACAAAGCACTCATAATCGGCCGTAACTATACCTCGAGCATACCGGCTCAAGCGTAGAAACTCCGCCTCATATTCTGCTACGGACTTATTCCCCTGGACCAGATTCAAGAATTCTTTTCTCCGGGCATCCACATAACTTACCTAGACATATTTCCTCTGGAATACCATTTTAAAGAAATCCCAAGTCACCCGGTCAGCTGGTGTTCCTTCCCTTACTGTAAGCCACCACTGATACGCCTCATCTCGCAGTAGAGACACTGCTCCTCTTAATTTCTGCTTTACTGTATAGTCTAGATCATTTATGATTCGTTCCACAGCCTCTAACCAGTATTCCGCTACATTTGGGGCTACACTAGAGATGCCCCTAAAAACTTCAGCTCCGTTCAACCGGAGTCGCTCAGAAATAGACCCACGGGTTGTCGACCCTGTACTTACTCTAGCAACCCTTTCCAAAACTCGCAGCATTACTTGGGACAAAGAATCATCCATCCAGTCCGATCATGAGACCCTGTTTCTGCTACTGGCGATGCTGGTGCTTCTATTTTAGGCATATGCCCTGATGTTGAGGATCCAGCCCTAGCATTTCGGCCTCTACCACGGCCACGTGTACCACGTCCACGTCCTCTACCACGTCCACGTCCTCTCGTACTCATACTGCCGAATCGTATTAATCTGATTAAAAATTTTATGAATCAGTCTATAATTCCACTATTTATTAATAAATGTTTTATGGAAAAACAGATCTAAGAGTTGTTCTTGCAGATCAAATTTCCTAATGCCTCAGTCTCTATGATCTTAGCTCCTATATCTAACAGTTTTAGTGAATTACAACTATTTCTAGTAGTTTTCTCTCTTACAGACATTTCATCATATAATCAAACATAAAGTAAGAGGACTTACGGATTTGGTGTCGGAGACTCTGTGTGCCATACTTCCAATAATGGTATATATTTTCTAAATCATATTTCAAAAAAAAATTTTGAAAAATGTTTTCGAACCCATTTCACAGCCGAATTTTGCAACCCAGGCTCTGATACCACAAAATGTAACACCCCAAACCTAGTCTAGAAGTTAGGCCTGAATCTGGCGTGTCACACTGAAGAGTTTTTCGAAAACCATGCTTTCATTAGGAACTCTTCTTAAAGAATTTAAAACTTTCTGCTATGTAAAACCTCAGATTTCGTTTGCTTATCTTCAAAATGTAGTTTATTAAAAGCCATTCTCTTGCAAAACATTATCACTTTCAAAACCTTGTTTGTTGCGGAAGTTTAATTCAAACATTTGTGAATACGTGATATTTTGAAAACAGTTATTGTCGTTTTAAGAAAATTCAGAGTTTAATCGTTTATAGTTTGAAATATAACTGAAATGGAATTTCAGAGAAAAATAAACTCCAATGGCCTTATTACACGATATTAAACCCAAATTAAAAATAATCTTAAAATGAAACAAAACGAAAATTTACTAAAGTTCGAGGGAAATATCTCCGATGTATATAAACACACTTTCTATTCAATTCTTTCAATAAAATCAGTATATAAACAATTTAAAGTTCTAATTCCATGCTAAATCATCATATACTTCTAGAACATATTCATAGGAATTTTCAACTTCATTCATAAAATCTAAAACTAATGAATTCAAGAAGTGGACCTAGTTGTAAAAGTCATAAAAACACAAAAATTTCAAGAAATAATCAAGAATTGAACTTACTTGCAGTAAAAATATGAAAACACAGCTTAGGGAAACCGTTCTATCGTGATTTTGCTGATGATAATGCAGAAAAATAAAGAGAAATCTAGATAATTCCACTTTAGTCCTAACTTTATTAGTAAATTTTGCAATATTCCAATTTTGCCCTTAATTCTCCTCATTTTCTTGCTGATTTCATGCCCTTACCGTCCAGCCCAAATAGACCTTGGGTCTATTTTCCTTTTAAGCCCTCTTTCTTTTATCATTTAAGCTATTTAATCATTTCTCATAACTTTGCCTTTGTTACAACTTAGTCCTTTTTGTTCAATTAACTATCGAAACTTCAAAATTTCTTGACGAAACTTTAATACTAACTTATTAAAAACTCCATAAATATTTATAAAATATTTATGGCTAGTTTAAAATCTCTGAGGTCTCGATACCTCGTTTTCAATTCTAATTATTTTTTTTTTCTAGTACAATATTTACTATTTCGAAAATTTTTCCTAACTTCACATTTAACTTATACTCACTAAATTAATAATATTTTCTACTCACTTGTCAGATTTAGTGACCTCGAATCACCATTCCGACACCACTAAAAATTCAGGCTATTACAACTCTCCCCACTTTTTGGAAATTTCTTCCTCGAAATTTCGTACCTGTAAATAAATTCGGATACTGAAATCTCATCCATTCCTCCGTCTCCCAGGTTGCCTCCTCCGATCCATGTCGATTCCATAACACTTTAACTAGTGGTACACGTTTATTTCTCAACTCTTTAACTTCCCGAGCTAGAATTTTCACCGGTTCCTCTGAATAAGTCATGTCGGGTTGGAGCTCTATTTTCGTATGAGGAATTACATGTGATGGATCTGATCTATACCGTCTCAACATAGATACATGAAACACGTTATGAATCTTTTCAAGCTCCGGAGGCAAAGCCAATCTATAAGCTACCGGACCGATTCTTTCAGTGATTTCATATGGCCCGATAAATTGTGGACTAAGTTTTCCCTTTCTGCCGAACCGCAAAACTTTCTTCCACGGTGACACTTTCAAAAATACACGATCACCCGCATTAAACTCTATATCTCTTCTCTTCAAATCTGCATATGATTTTTGTCGATCGGATGCAGCTTTTATACATTCTCGAATAATACGAACTTTTTCTTCGGTTTCCCGAATCAAGTCCACTCCCACTAGTTTCGGTTTACTTAATTCAGACCAATATAATGGAGTTCTACACTTTCTTCCATACAAAGCTTCAAATGGTGCCATTTTAATACTAGCTTGATAACTATTATTATAAGCAAATTCAGTTAAAGGTAAATACCTCTCCCAGCTGCCGCCAAACTCAAGTATACAGCATCTTAACATATCTTCTAAAATTCGAATCACTCGCTCTGACTGCCCGTCTGTCTGGGGATGAAAAGCTGTGCTGAAATTTAATTTGGTGCCCAAAGCTTCTTGTAATTTACCTCAAAATCTCGCGGTAAATCTCGGATCTCGATCTGAAATAATAGATATTGGCACCCCATGTAATCTCACTATCTCTGACACATATAACTCCGCTAACTTTTCAAGCGGATAATCTACTCTGACTGGAATAAAATGTGCTGATTTAGTTAACCGATCAACAATCACCCAAATCGAATCTTTCTTCTTCGGAGTTACTGGTAATCCGGATACAAAATCCATCGTGACATGTTTCCATTTCCACTCTGGAATCATAATGGGCTGTAACAACCCTGTCGGCACTTGATGCTCAGCTTTCACCTGCTGACAAATTACACATCTTGCTACATACTCACAGATTTCTCGTTTCATTCTGGGCCACCAATACATTTTCTTCAAATCACAATACATTTTCGTACTACCCAGGTGAATAGAACACATACTACTGTGAGCCTCTGATAAAATATCATTTTTCAAGTCGAAGTTATTCGGAACACATATTCTATTACGATAATATAACATACCATTTTTATCAATGGAGTATTCCGAGCTTAACTCATTTTGAACCATCTGTCGTTTCAAAATCAACTTTGGGTCTTCATCTTGTAGCTCCCAAATCCGTTGAAAGAACACAGGTTTAGCTTTTAATTCTGCTAGTATAGAACCATCTTCATTAATAGATAAATGAGCATTCAATGCCCGTAATACAAATAATGATGATTTTCGACTAAGTGCATCTGCTACGACATTTGCTTTCCCTGGATGGTAGTCAATAACAAGATCATAATCTTTCAGTAACTCTAACCATCGTCTCTGTCTCAGATTTAGCTCTTTCTGGCTCATTAAATACTTCAAGCTTTTATGATCAGTATACACATAACATTTCTCACCATATAAGTAATGTTTTCATATCTTCAAAGCAAACACGATCGCTGCCAATTCCAAATCATGTGTAGGATAATTCTTCTCATGCGGTTTCAGTTGCCGAGAAGCATATGCCACCACTTTGCCTGGCTGCATAAGTACACAACCCAAACCATTCAGAGACGCATCACTATATACCACAAACGGTACACCCGATTCTGGTTGAGTCAACACTGGAGCTTCAGTCAACATCTTTTTCGACTGATCAAAACTTTGCTGACATTCACTTGACCATATAAATTCAACATTCTTTTGTAGTAATCGAGTCAACAGTAAGGTAATCCTTGAGAAATCTTTATCAAATCGACGATAATAACCTGCCAGTCCTAGAAAGCTCCGTACTTCAGTAACATTCTTTGAAACTTTCCAATTTATCACTGCCGCTACCTTACTTAGATCCACTCTAATTCCATCAGCTGATACAATATGACCCCAAAACGCAACTTCATGGAGCCAAAATTCACATTTGCTAAATTTTGCATACAACTGTTTCTCCCGCAAAACTTGTAATACCATCCTTAAATGTTGTGCATGTTCAGACTCTGTCTTTGAGTAAATCAATATATCATCAATGAACACAACCATAAATCTATCCAAATATGACTGAAAAATTCGATTCATCAAATCCATAAAGGCAGCAGGACCATTGGTTAAACCAAATGGCATCACCAAAAATTCATAGTGACCATACCGGGTTCGGAAGGTAGTTTTCGGCATATCACACTCTTTAATTTTCAACTGATAATACCCGGATCGAAGGTCTATCTTGGAAAATACTGCAGCACCTTTCAACTGATCAAATAGATCATCAATACGAGGCAAAGTATTTTATTCTTTATCGTTACCTTATTTAACTGCCTGTAATCTATACACAGTCTTAAAGAACCGTCCTTCTTTTTCACAAACATGACATGTGCACCCCAGGGTGACGTACTCGGTCTGATGAACCCTTTATCTAATAACTCCTGCAACTGCGTCTTCAACTCTCTTAATTCTGTTGGAACCATTCTGTACGGTGTTACTGAGATAGGAGCTGTTCCAGGAATCACATCAATTACAAATTTAACTTCTCTATCAGGTGGTAAACCGGGTAACTCTTCAGGAAACACATCAGAAAATTCATTCACCACTGGTACTTGTTCGAGCTTTAAATCAGAACCCCGAGTATCAAGAATATAGGCCAAGAATGCTTAGTTGCCTTTGCGTAATAACCTCTGAGCAGAGAGAGCTGAAATAATTTTGACTGTATCACCCATATTTTCAGATTCAACTGAAATTACATCTCCTGTTTGACATCTCAAACTGATATGTTTATCACGACAATTCACTACCGCATCATGTTTCATTAACTAGTCCATCCCCAAAATAATATCAAATTCCCGAAAAGGTAACAACATCAAATCAGCGGGGAATTCATAGCCTTTCACTATCGGTGGACAATTACGACATATCAAATTAACTGTTACACTTTGACCTAATGGATTTGTGACTTGTATATCAAATTCAGTGGACTCAACAGAAAGTTTCTTTTCAGATACTAGCATAGCACAAATATATGAATGAGTAGACCCAGGGTCTATTAATGCATAAACAGTAACATCATAAAGATAGAAAGTACCAGCAATTACATCAGGAGCCGTAGCCTCTTCCCTTGCTCGAATGGCGTAAGTACGTGCTGGTGCTCTATTCTCTGATCGACTAACTGATTCTCTCATACCCGAACGGATAGTCCCTGTAGCACTGCTCTGGCCTGAACGTCTACTTCTTTGGGGAGTGATTCTCTGTATTTCTTTCTGTTCCACTTCATCTTTTTTGCAGCTGGGGACAATTTTTAAATAAGATGATCAGTAGCCCCACATTTATAACAAGCCCCCATCTTAGTCCTGCATTCACTGAAATGATGTCTTCCACAATATTGACACTTAAGTCGGGGAGTATTCTGAACACTGCTCACGCTTGCTGCAGGTCTATCAAATACCTTGAAATCAGATTGTCTTGAACTACCCCTACCTGATTTTCCCGGCACTGATGCGTTTCGACTAGTTTCTTCTCTAAATTTCTTTACCGGCAAATCTGAAAATGATTTAAAAGCACCCCTTTTGAATGACTCTTTACTTTTTCGATCCCGCTGCATTTTTTTGTTATATACTTCTTCGAGCTTTTGAGCACGATCTGACAATACAACAAACTCCCGTATTTCATTGCCCCCAATCATCATTCTAATCTCATCATTTAACCCTTCTTCAAATCTGATACACATTTCTTCTTCAGTAGGTACAATGTCTCGGGCATATTTGCTGAGGTAGACAAATTCTCTTTCGTATTCAGCCACTGACTTATTTCCCTGCCGTAGATCAAGGAATTCCCTTTTCTTTTTATCCAAATACCGTCTGCCCACATATTTCTTCTTAAATTCATTTTGGAAAAATTCCCAAGAAGTTTTCTCTGCTGGTACCACGGCCTCAATCATTTCCCACCAACTATAAGCTTCTTCTTTCAGTAAGGACACAGCACATTTCAAATAGTCATCTGGTGAACAAGCCATTTCTTTAAAAATTCTTATCAAACTCTGTAACCAGTATTCAGCTTTGACGGGGTCATCATCAGTCCTTCCCCGAAATTCTTCAGCTCCAAGTTTTCTAAGCCTTTCCAATGGAGAACGCTTACTGAATTCAGTCGTTGTAGGAGGTGGAGGAGCAACCAAGGGTACCACTAATGGAGCAGCGGTGGGAGGAGGTGGCTGAGTCTGATTTCTTTCTTGCATCGTTTCAGTATACCACTGATTCATAATCCCATAAACCATATTCTTTAATTCTTGCTCTCGCATTAAGGAAATCGGAACATCACTGCTTGTTGCTCGTTCAGAAATTTGTATTCTACTGTTAACTTCTTCCTGCTCAGTACGTTCAGGTCTATCTGACATCTTTATAATTGGAGAGTATCTATAAAAATAACAAATATTAGATCGGATCATACACATCACACTATCACAGATTTATATGGCATGTATTTCTAAACACTTTATACATCACAATTGTTCCGAGAACCGGCTAAACCGAGCTCTGATACCACTAAATGTAACACTCCCTACCCGTATTCATTGTCGGAATAGGGTATGAGGCATTACCAAAGTTTAACGAATTAATAACTTTTTTATTAGGAACTCGATATAGTCCATTTATAAATATCCAATCTTCCCTGCAATTTTAAAGCTAATCAATCTAGTCCAATTCAATCAATTTGATACCAAATCATACATCTATTATAATTATATTATTTAGCATATTCATCACTCTTATTTAATACATATTCACTAAACAAGTTTTTGGTATTTATATAATCATCAAACACGTACATGCCATATAAATAAAAAAGGAAATTTACAAAAGCTACCAGAGATAATCTTGATAGTGTGATCCTCAGTGTTGATCCGATCCTCCGTATATTTATACGTCAATCTACATGAGACATTGAATACACTCAAGTAAGTTTATAGAAACTTAGTAAGTTCATAGGCATTAAATATAAATCTTACCAAACATTCATACACTTATACGTAATTCACAATTATTAAGTTCACTTGTCAACTACAATTTGGTGAGTCCTCTTGTATAAACTCATTACCACTTATCCATTTACCTCTTTTGGACCCTTTTTGTCACTTACCATCCTTAATCAAATTAGGGAACAGTTACGGAAAGTTGAGTACTTCACTTCCACTTTGCCATAGTATAACTATGGTTTTACATATGATCACTTATCACTGATCAGATAAGCGTAGCTAAAGCTACCACTTATCACTTGTCACTTGTAGCCGAAGCTAGCACTATTCACTGATCAGGTATCCGGAGCTACCACTTTTCACTTTCACTTGCCACTGATCAGAAGTACTCAAATCCGATGTTCCGCTCGATTTGATCATTTATTTGGTTTTCGCATTGTTGTTTTATTGTCAATTCATCAATACATATATCTCATCATACATTGTATAATTCATGAAATTAACATTTAATCATTAATTTACCTGAGTCGATTTGTAGAATTTGAGAAAATTCAGGGACTACTCAGCTACTTTTTCTTTTCCTCAACTTGCTTCGGGTTGTCGATCTATCATTGTAAAATCATTAACTTATCAGTATGATTTCACCTTTACTCTATTTCACATCTTTAATGATTATAACCCACATGTAAGTAACATTATCTATAATTTCGCTATTTACTTATATAGATATTGAAGCTGTCCATCGGTATCACAGTCACTAAATTATTTTTATCTTGATCTACAGAGCTTCAAATTAATATCCGCTAATTTTCCCTGAAACAATATCTTCTTATCATAAAATTTTCAGAATTTTTGGTTTAGCCAACAAGTACAGTTTATTCTTTAAAGTCATCTCTGTTCTGCTGTCTGACAGTTCCGACCCATCTTCACTAATAATTAATTATCTCCTTGTACGGGATTCGGATGATGTTACCGTTTATTTCTATTGAAAATAGACTCATTCATGATTTTATGAATATACATTTAATCTCATAATTATTTTTATACAATTTTTGATGATTTTTCAAATTTAGAACAGGGGAACCCGAAATCATTCTGACCTTATCTCACAAAACCTATTATATCTCATAATTTAAAATTCCATTGCTTACATCCTTTCTTCTATAAGAAACGAGACTCAATAAGCTTTAATTTAATATTTTATTTATCCTATAATTCGATTTCTACAATTTTTGGTGATTTTTCAAAGTTAGACTACTGCTGCTGTCCAAAACTGTTTTAGTGCAAAGTGTTGATTTCCATTTTGCCCCAAATTTCACAGTTCATACAATTCAGTCCTTGATTAATTAACCCCTCAATTAAGCTAATTTTTCTAAATTAATACTTTACGCAGTCATTATAAGTTATTTCACAACTATTAGAATTCAGAATTTCCACATAAAACCCCTAACTTCAAATTCTTTTAAAACTAAGTCCCAAACATTCACTTTCTATTCAATTCTTTCAATAAAATCAGTATATAAACAATTTAAAGTTCTAATTCCATGCTAAATCATCATATACTTCCAGAACATATTCATAGGAATTTTCAACCTCATTCATAAAATCTAAAACTAATGAATTCAAGAAGTGGACCTAGTTGTAAAAGTCATAAAAACACAAAAATTTCAAGAAATAATCAAGAATTGAACTTACTTGCAGTAAAAATATGAAAACACAGCTTAGGGAAACCCTTCTATTGTGATTTTGCTGATGAGAATGCAGAAAAATAAAGAGAAATCTAGATAATTCCACTTTAGTCCTAACTTTATTAGTAAATTTTGCAATATTCCAATTTTGCCCTTAATTCTCCTCATTTTCTTGCTGATTTCATGCCCTTACCGTCCAGCCCAAATAGACCTTGGGTCTATTTTCCTTTTAAGCCCTCTTTCTTTTATCATTTAAGCTATTTAATCATTTCTCATAACTTTGCCTTTGTTACAACTTAGTCCTTTTTGTTCAATTAACTATCGAAACTCCAAAATTTCTTGACGAAACTTTAATACTAACTTATTAACACTCCATAAATATTTATAAAATATTTATGGCTAGTTTAAAAATCTCCGAGGTCTCGATACCTCGTTTTCAATTCTAATTATTATTTTTTTTTCTAGTACACTATTTACTATTTCGAAAATTTTTCCTAACTTCACATTTAACTTATTCTCACTAAATTAATAATATTTTCTACTCACTTGTCAGATTTAGTGACCTCAAATCACCATTCCGACACCACTGAAAATTCAGGCTATTACAACTAAACAGTATGTGGCAGAGCCACCAGGCTACACAGCTCTTCAGTCATTAACCCGCCCCATGCAACATGACAATATGCAATGTATCAACATATAAAAGTGCAATAAAAATCATACATACGATATTCAACCACGAATAAAGGTATAACGGTCATCTTCACCCCTTTGGGGTGTTTCGGTAATTTTACCCATCAAGGGTATTTTGGTAATTTTGCAACCTAGGGGTAATTCAGTAATTTACCCTCCAAAGCCATTTTAGTAATTTCGCAACCCAAGGGTATTTCGGTAATTTACCCTCCAAGGGTAATTCGGTAATTTACCCACCAAGGGTAATTCTGTAATTTACCCTCTAAGGGTAATTCAGTAATTTTGCATTCGACGGCCTTTCCAAAGGCCTACTGTAGCCTCAAGCGACATGAGACTCTTTTTGGTTTTCTACGGAACTATTGGACCAAAAATCCATTTTAGGCCCAAACGGGCCCACACGCTCGTGTAGCCCAATATACACGATTTCGGTCACAGATTCGCAGATTTCTCAATCGAATCTATCTTTTGGTAGTTTTCCAACAATTTTGCCAGAATGGGTCGGACAACCTATTAGGCCCATTTGGCCCGTTTCAGCTCGACCAGGCCTGTTACAGCCTCAGATTCACGAGAGTGCTCGTGACATTCGCAACGACTTACCGTCATTAATCGTATTTCGATTTACCACTACAAATGTTTGTACGCTCGAGTGGTCACAGATGCCGATTTCCGGCTATTCGGTCTTTCAACCAAATCACAGAACATCTCATGCAAACATTCAGAGAGGTGTGAGATTACACACCTGATTTGGAATAAGTAACACGATACTCTCCGAAGCACCCACGAATATTAGTCTTCCTTCTGAAGAGGGTTTTCAATCCCCTTCTACCGTTCAAAGATCCACCCCTCTAATGAAAGAAAAAATGTTAGAACGCCAATCCAGATAGTAATAAAAGAAATGGCTTTTCGGCCCTAACGAAATCAATCCAAACAAGAGAACCATCACCCTTAGTCCGCCATATCCTCAACTTACCAACAATAAGACAATATCCCGAAGCAGTTGAACCAACACGACACGAGTTTGTAACCTAGAGAATTCGGCCCTTACAAAAATGGAAGCAAGAGGGTTTCAAAAATAGAAAGAGTAAGCAGATTCAACTTTAGAAAGAAGAGGAGAGAAAGAAAAGATGGAAAAGAAAAAGAGAAAAGATATTACCTTGTGAACATAGACGAATTGAATAGACAAGATAGGTTCGACGATCAAGAGGACACAAAGATTCAGACCAGCCAATGTTCGGCAATTAGAGAACGCAAGATGAATATGTTGTTGTAGGCAAGGTTCGGCTACTAGAAGAATTCGGCCAATCAAAGTTTAGGTAATCATGAGAAAAGAAGAGAGTTTGGAAAGAAATTGAGAAGAAAGGAATGGTGAAGTTGAGGTTTTGGTTAGGAAAAATTGAAGACAAAAAGACCCGAAATGCCTCGAAAAGAAAAGTGACCCAAAAAAATGCGAAAATGCTAGAGAGAGAGAAATTCGGCATCTTTCCTATGCCAAGTCTCTTGGCCGGATTTTCCCCTTTCACTTCCTCTTATTCAGCCAACTCTACCTCTCACCCTCAATCCCTTAACTTCCTCCATGATTTCTTCTACTTGTTCCCACTCCATGATTCCCTCCATGATTTCCACCACTTGTTCCCCACTCCATGATTTCCTCCACTTGTTCCCATATCACCTCTTCTCCTCTTTGAGCAAAATAAAACTCCCTTGTTGCTTTTGGGATTCGAACCTCCAACCTCCTTGCACTCCCCTTGATGTCGCACCTCCTTGCCACATGCTCCCTTATTTTAGCAAAACACCAACATATTTCCTTAAGCCTTACTTCCAACAGTCCTCTCCCCTAAAGAGACAAAAACCAAAATTTTCCTAGGGCTTGAGCTCGAACCCGAACCTCCCTAGGACCCCCAAACACACCCGAATAACAAGCTTAAGAAGCACAATACATGCAATAATCGCAAAAATGCCGGACCCCTATTTTAGGATGTTACACAATCCATCATTAATATATTTTCACACTAACTTTATAAATACTTCTATTCATATTTTCATCAACTCAGTTTACGGAATTGGATTCTGAAATCGCATTTTTCAACAAAGGCTAAAGTTAAGTCGTTACACCTAAGACTTGTATTTTGAGCTTAAATGTGTTTAAAATTTGCATTATTATCATTTGAAACTCGTTGATGTGTTATGAAGGTGTTTTGGATATATTCTGAAGTGTTTTTAGGCTACTATACTATAAAATCATGACATATAATTCAAAAAGTGAAGTCGCGATATTATCCCATTGCAATGTCTTTTACTTCATTTTTTCTAATATCTACAAACATGTTATTGAAGCCGCCAACATTTTGATATTGTTGGTTAAAGTGGAAGTTTTGAATCGATTCAACTTTTATCATGCACAATTACACAGTGTAAATCTCTAGTTTTAATGCCATGAATTTGTAAATGTAAACTTATAATAATAATAATAAATGCTATTCAAAGTAAAATTACATATTCTAAATGTATTTTAATTACTATTATTATATAATATAAATTTGGAATGTTGTTGGGTAAGATTCATTATCTTGATAAATATAATTTTAAATCCAATTGACAGTACCTTTTAACAGGTTTGGACTATCATCCACTACGATATCGTCTAACAAGTAACAAACTTTCTGCCTTCTCTCTCTCTTTTGTCACATCATCCAATTCTACTTTCAGTTGCTTCATTTTTGCTTCTAATTCTTCTCGTCTTTTACGTAATTTGATGCACTTTTCTTGGAGGATTTTCACATGCCATTTTTTGATTTCTGTTTCGTCTTCCGAAATTAATGATAACACCTAATTCACGCACAATTTAAATAATAAAATAATTTTATGTTTAGTTGTTATTCATATATTCAAGGATCAGTATTATATAAGAATATGCATTGGATATGAATACTATTTTTAGATATTTTCATACAAAAATATTTGTTACATTATCAATGGAATTTTTAAACTTCACAAGTACGATTGGATTGATGACAAGTGCTCTATGGAGTATAGTAAAATATTTTTAAAAGTTCAAATAAAAATGTATGTATGTATGTATGTATACAGGGAGAGATCCACTTATATCGGTGTAAAACTTAAGAGGTTTTATATCCTCCCATAACTTTTTATATGACTAATATTTTAGCAATCCAACCGTCATATTTCATGCTCTATTCATGTAAATCATACATGTCAAATTTAGCATAAATTAAAAATTTCTAGTCATTCATTTTATGTAAAAGAAATTTCAATCGTTAAATATATATACATGTAGACAATATTTTAAATTGACATGATAGAGATATGAGATCGATTAAAAAATTTACATGCACAACAAATACAAATATATTGATAAGTTTAATGGTTGGATTGTTAAAATATTAATTTTATAAAAAAAGTTGCGAAAGATTGTAAAACCTCTTAAGTTTTACATTGGAATAAGTGAATCTCATATATATATATATAAAGCAAGTAGTTAAAACTCTATGTTAAACATTTAATTAAAATAACAGGAAGAATCTATTTACATCAGTGTAAAACTTAAGTAATTTTACACCTTTCAATTACTTTTTACACTATTAATAGTTTAACTATCCAACCGGAATTTATCAATATATTTATACTTTTCATGCATCTAAATCTTTTAATCGATCTAAATTCTCTATCATATTGACATAGAATATTGTGTATATTAATATATATTTTAATGATTGAGGTTTTTTTTACATAAAATGAATAGTTATAAAATTTTAATTTATACTGAACTTAACATACATGAATAGAGCATGAAACATGACTGGTTGAATTTATTAAAATATTAACATGCATAAAACCTCTTAAATTTTATATCAATGTATGTATTATCCCTCCCATTAAAAGCAACTCAATTAAATGTTTAAATTGAATACTAAAAATATATACTAACCTCTGAAAGCACGCACTTGATTTCAGCAATAAATTTGCACTCCTCACAATAGTAAATCAACTCTCTTTGGTTTCTTTTTTGCTCGCAAACGTCACAATAAAATTCATCCTCTTCTTCGTCTGAGTTCGACTCATATTCAAAAGGGGACTTTGTAAGGGTTAAAGGATGGAGATGAGATTTGTGCTTTATTGTTTTAGGTGCTGAAGGATGACACTGGAGATGGATGTTAATGTCACATGGCTGACATCGAAGGACGAAGTTATGACAGTTTACACCACAAAGATGGCAAGTAAGATCGGCAGTTTTCTCAAGGAGAGTGAGAAGGAGTTGATGGCCACTAAACGTAATAGAGGGCGGCAACTTATAACAATCCAAGTGAAGGTTAAACTTGCACTCAGATTCCCGACAGCTATATGCTAAGAGAGTTGAATCAATGCCCCGACAACATAAATCACAAGTGCGGATATGATCATTGTATGGAAGGGATTTGATGGTGAGAGGGTGTTTGGGATGAAAAGGATGCTTAAAATTTATAGATTTGAAAGGTAATTTAACATAGCATGATTTATGTAAAAAGAAGTGGTTGCATGATCTGCTACACCTAAAAGTTGGTGCGGGAGGTAAGCAAAACTGTGCACATGCTACACAAGGAGGTTCGCTGCCATATTCTTCATCGTTTTGGACAAGAGCTAGTGTATGCGGGTGAGAGAAATGTTGGATCTCTTTGGCATCTTCAGAGTCTATGGTGGGAAATAAGGCACATTTGACATGGAGATTGACATCACATGCTCCACAGCTGAACTCCATGCGGGAGACAATACGTTCACCACAACAATCACAGTCAAAATTGTGAGGAAATGTGATGAATATGAGAGTGCATGGATGGATGCGATGATTGATCAACTGTCGCGGAATGCTCTTCATGCAAGATTTATGAAGGAAAAACTTGCATTTCTTGCAACCGTAGGTAGTAGAAGAAGAAGAGCAGAGCTCTTCACAAATGGAGCAAATCACTTCATCTTTCTGGTTGGAGTAAACAAGTCTTAAGGGATGAATATGAGTGAAATGTTGAATGATGTACTCCTCATCTGAATATTCTACCACTGGCTTTATGGCGCATTCCACATGCACTCGAAACCTACAACTTAACTTGCATTCATAGTAGAAGTTTGAAATGATACGTTTAAAACAAACAAAACACAGACTATTATAACTATCAGTGGAGATGGAAAGAGGGCATGGATGAAAGAAACTTTGAACCTCTGCTTTGGGCTTTTCAAGATAAGATTTATCTATCACTAATCCTTTATTATACGCTAACGAGTGGCGGCGCCGCCGTATCATTATATTCTCGAGGAGGCGCTCCGTTCTATTTTAATGAAATAATAGAAATTACATACATGGTTGCAATCATGTTATTGCAATATATAACAATCGAAAAGTGTAATTTTAAAATATATAATTTTCTCTTATTTTTCTTAATGCATAAGTCACCACTAATTCTATGCTTAGACTAACATCGTAAGCAAACAAAACATTAAAATAATTCCATCTTTTGTTAATTAAATTAATAAATTAATTATTGAAGTTCATCTATGGAGAAGAAAGGAATTATAATATAAACAATCATTTTGATGTGTAACATGATAAAGTAAGTTTTAATTTAATAAAATTATACATTTAATAAATAAATAATTTAATTATTTTCACGTGAACGAAAGTTATTGCATAATAACATTTCTTAATTCCAATTACTTTTTATGAATAATTAAAATAACTTTAAAATCCGCTATATGAATTTCAAAGGAATTAAACTTTAAAATTTTTAAAACAAAGGTAAAGGAAATACCTTAAATCTATCCCAAAAAATTACTAACACAAAACTAAATACATTTGAATCACAATCAAAGTTTCATACGTATGATTACACCAAACTATATTTCGTATATTAAATTACACATTGAATTAAAATTTATGTATAATTTTGAAATTTCCATTTTTTTAAATAAAAAAATTTAATAGCTTACATCATAAAATTAACGTCAATATACATACAATGCATTAAATAAAATTAGCCTCTCTATAACAACCAAGTTTCTAGTAGAATTAATTTTTTGCGGTTTATTTTAAACTTCTATAACAACTTTTCACTTATAACAGTAACTTCTATAATTAGACTGTGAATCCTTCATTAATTCAATTCTTAATGACAACATATTATTTAAAATTTTAAGTAAAATTATAATTATCTTTTGGGATTTTAAATGAGAAACTATTTTTTATATGCTTTAATTAAATTTTAGAAAGGAATAAGTAAGGTGATGCCTTACTTAGCTTGGTGATACATTGGGGTCAAGCAAAGATAGGAGTGGCTTATGGCTATATAGGAAGATTAAATACTTAGCTTAGTTCTAGAAATAACAAAATTCTTCATTTTAAGTTATTCTCATAAAACACCTTCAAAGCTTAAGTGTATTGATAAAACACATTTTATTCAAAAAAAAATCGGAATAAAATATCCTTACTCTCTCACGCCACAATTTCCTTTAAATGTCCAAAGTCAAGAATTGCAGTTGAGAATTTCAAATTTTGTTATTTTTAAAATAGTCTATGTTTATATTTTTATCAAATTGGCTCTTATAATTTTAGTAAAATTTGACCTTTAACATTTTAAAAAAGTCAAATTTAATCATTATTTTTTTTAAAAAGAGTTAGATTATTTCTTTTTAATAGAAATACTAACAAAAAACATTAAATTTTTGTATTTTTTAAATTATTTATTGACATGACATATAAGACATAATCAAAGTATAAAAATAAATTGATATATTTATTTCTTTAAATGTGTGTGATTGAGTCAAAACTAAATACATTTTAACTATAATCAAAGTTTCATATGTATGATTGCACCAAACTATATTTCATATATTAAATTACACATTGAATTAAAATTTATGTATAATTTTGAAATTTCCCTTTTTTAAATAAAAAATTTAATAGCTTACATCATAAAATTAACTCAATATACATACAATGCATTAAATAAAATTAGCCTATCTATAACAACCAAGTTTCTAATAGAATTAATTTTTTGCCGTTTATTTTAAACCTCTATAACAACTTTTCACTTATAAAAGTAACCTCCATAATTAGACTGTGAATCCTTCATTAATTCAATTCTTAATGACAACATATTATTTAAAATTTTAAGTAAAATTATAATTATCTTTTGGATTTTAAATGAGAAACTATATTTTATATGCTTTAATTAAATTTTAGAAAGGAATAAGTAAGGTGATGCCTTACTTAGCTTGGTGATACATTGGGGTGAAGCAAAGATAGGAGTGGCTTATGGCTATATAGGAAGAATAAATACTTAGCTTAGTTCTAGAAATAACAAAATTTTTCATTTTAAGTTATTCTCATAAAACACCTTCAAAGGTTAAGTGTATTGATAAAACACATTTTATTCAAAAAAAAATCAGTATAAAAATTATTTATTGACATGACATATAAGACATATAGTGCCATATCAGTATAAAAATACGGTTTACCATCCCAATATCATTAAAAAATTAATGTTTAATCAACATTTCTATTAAAAAAGAATGATTTGACTTTTTTTGAAAAGTTAAGAATTAAATTTAACTAAAAAATAAATAAATATCAAATTAATAAAAGAGATAAATGTTAAAAGAGATTATGTATATTATTAAATTTTAATTTGATGTGTAAATACTTTTTTTGACAATAATCAAATTGGGCTTTATTAAATAAATATAGAAGAAATAAACAATCAAAAATGGCCCAGCAGATTTCGGGCCTAAAGCAGAAACGAAATGAACAAAGAGAAATCTAGAATCCCTAAACTCAAAATTCAAAATATGCCTATCTAAATGCCCAATCAGACGTCCTTTCGCCTGCCCAGTCTTGTCATTTCTGTCCAATCTTCATTAATGGTGAAAACTCATTACTGAGGGGAGTTTAATGCTGCAATGAATCTGTTTGTTTTACCATTTGGAAAAATCCCCTCTATTTCTTCTTCATTTCATCTTCTCAATCTGGTTCTCTAACACTATCATTCCTCGCCTGGCTTTCTGCATACCTTGGAACGCTGTTTAGCAGGTAAATCTCGTCCTTTCTTTTCAAAGTTTCTATTGCAAGTATGTGTGCAAGATTGTTTGCTGATCTTGGGATAAACTCGAACTTTAAACTGTTTCTTCTGGATTTCATCTTATGAATGTCATGAATAAAAGGACCTATTTGTGATTTATCAAGGTCAATCTTCTGGCATTTCTTTATAGTTGTCATTGAATCCCCTTCGATAATGATATCTGTTCTTTCCATGGCGAGCGCTATTTGGGTTGCTCGTCGGCAGGTTATTGCTTCGGCAGCGAAGGCTGAATCAACCCCTCTATGGATTTTTATTGTAGAAATGAGGACTTGACCAGAGCTATCCCTGGCTACAACCCCAGACGCCGAACATTTGTTCCTCTCATCAAAAGCCCCATCAAAATTAATTTTGACTCCCTGACTAGGTGGGCGTCTCCATTTGATGTTCGTAGTAGAGGTATTATGGGTCATTTTCCTAACACCATCCATTTCTTTAAGATAGCTGAGAATAAAGCTTACTATCTCCTGACCTGATTTACTCGTTTTGTCATGGATGCGAGAATTTTTTCGCCCCAAATGGCCCAGAGTGCTATACAGAAGGTTCGACACTTTTCCAATGTTAGGGAAATCAATACCATGGTAAGCCAATCGACAAACTCTGCATATGTGTATACTGCCAAATCAAGGTCTGATAAGACTCTCCATACTTCCCTTGAAATAGGACATTCTCTGAAAAGATGGTTCATTGTTTCTTCTCCATTACCGCACCTAAGACATACACTGTTTGCTGCTAATCTATGAGCATTGATATTCACTTTTGTTGCTAAGTAGTTCCAAGTAGTTTTCCATATAAAGATTTTTATTTTTGTTGGTATTTCAATCCGCCATAATTTCCTATAAAAATCTCTATAGATGTTTTCTAAAGCATAAGCTGTAGGATCCAAACTTTGTAATAGTTTATAGGAGCTCCTTACTGAGAACTCTCCTGACGATTCGCCATTCCAAGCCAAAAAATCTTTATGGGGTTCTGCCACTAGGGGGATTCAGAGAATCAGATCTGCTACTTCTTCTGGGAAGGTATTAAAAACCAACTCTCTATTCCATTCTCTATTGTTACTGCTGATTAATTCTACAACTTTATCACTTTGCAAATTATCAAATCTGGACATTAATCTAATATTGGCGTAATTTGGAATCCATGCATCTTCACTAATTGAAATATTTCGACCCGTACCTACTCTCCAAATCATTCATTTCTTCAAAGTATCCTTAGTTGCCCAAATGCTCTGCCACACATAGGAACACGAGTTTCCCAGTCGGGAATTAAGAAAATTGCTTTCTGGAAAGTACTTCTCTTTAAAGACTTGCGCTACTAATATTTTTGGACAATTTAATAATCTCCAACCTTGTTTTGCTAAGAGAGAAATGTTAAATTGAGCCATACACCTGAAACCCAAACCTCCTTCCTCCTTAGGCCTGCATAAAAACTTCCATTGACACCAGTGGATTCCGCGTTTACCAGCTCTTTTTTGCCACCAGAAATTGTCTAATTTACTTTCTATCTTCTCACATAAGACTTTAGGAAACAGAAAGCACGACATAACATAAGTGGGTATTGCCTGTAAAACGGATTTTATGAAAATCTGTTTACCTCCCTGAGATAATAACCTTGAGCTCCAAGCCTCAATCCGTACTGCAATTCTATCAACCAAATTCAAAAAGCTTCTTTTTTCCGTCTAGCCACCATGTTGGGAAGACCCAAATACTTCTCCGGACTAGAAGAACTTCTAACTCCTAGCAGTGTCGATACTACTGCTTTCGATTCCTCTCCTGTATTCGAACTGTAAAAAATTATGGATTTATTGAAGTTAACACATTGACCCGAGCAGCTTCATATTCCTCCAGTATTTCTTTCAGAATCCTGGCTCCCTTCTCTGTTGCTTCACCAAACAGTATGCAGTCGTCTGCAAATAATAAGTGTGAAATCTCTGGCCCCTTCCTACTAGCATTTGCCCCTTTGACTAAGCCATTCTTTTTTGTTGATCTCATTAGGGCTGAGAGGCCCTCACTGCATATAAGGAATAAAAACAGACTTAATGGATCATCTTGCCTGAGTCCCCTGGAAGGTTGGAAAGAACTCCCCTTGTTTCCGTTGATGATAACCGCATATGAGACTGTAGTAATACATTTCATTATCAAATCAATCCACCTCATTGCAAATCCCATCTTTTTCATCACTTGCTTAACAAAGTCCCATTCCACCCTGTCATATGCTTTGCTCATATCCTGTTTTACCGCCATACACCCTTTTTTTCCCGTTCTTTTTTGTCGAAACGTATGTAGCAATTCATAAGCTAAAAGAACATTATCTGAAATCAATCTACCTGGTACAAATGCACTCTGAGCCTTATCAATGTAGTTGCCTATGACGTCTTGCAATCTGTTTGCTATTGTTTTTATCACTAGTTTGTACATAACCGTGCAGAGACTTATTGGCCTGAAGTTTACAAGGGTTGTGGGTTGTGAGATTTTGGGAATAAGCACAATATCTGTCGTATGAGATGATTCAATCCCTTTTCCTTCATTAAAAATTTCTAAACGATACTCCAAAACCTCATTTCCTACAATATGCCAGTATTTTTAAAAATATAATGCTGGGAATCCATCTGAACCCGGTGCCTTCATGGGCCCTATCCCCTTTAGTGCCGCACAAACCTCATCTCCCCTGAAGGGTGATTGTAGAGCCTCATTAATCTCATGCGAAATATTGCCCTCAATTCTTTCCAACACATTTTTTGGATCTGCAATTCCCTTTGTTGAAAATAGATTTTCAAAATAATTTTTGGCAGCCTCTTGTAAACTTGAATCGTCAGTAATTTCCTTACCATCATCCAACACCAGCTTAGAGATGGAATTAGCTCGTTTTCGGATTGTTGCGCTTTTGTGAAAATAAGCCATATTTCTATCCCTAAATTGTAGCCAATTTATTCGAGCTCTTTGTTCCCAGTACACTTCATCTTTTTCAATCTCCATGTTTAAATGAATTTTCGTATCAATAATCTTTGCCAACGTTTCATCATCTCTATCCTCCAGCAACAAAGCTTTGAGCTCTTTTGTAAGTTTCTTTTTAATTTCCCTTTTCTTTCTTTTAAGTGCACTCGCCCATTTTTCCAACCAAACTGCAAGGTCTTTAGTTTCTCCATTAACGGTTCAGATGATGACTCCCAAATTTCTCTGAGCACTCCTTCAAACGACTTATCCATGGTCCACCAAACTTAAAAGTGGAATCTTCAGTTTCTTGGAAAGGTATTCACGCAATCTGTACTAATGAGTAGAGGACAATGATCAGATGTAGAAAAAGAAAGGTGCTGAACGCGTCCCATTGGGAATAAAGTTACCCATTCTTCATTTGCAACCCCACGATCTAATCTTTCTCTTATGTTTGTCTCTGGAAGATTTCCCCTTTCCCATGTGAACCAAGCTCCCGAAAATCCAATATCCATCAGATGACACTCTTCTAATGTTTCCCTGAATACCTCCATTCGCCTTTGATCCCTTGGTAATCCCCCCTCTTCTCAAAAGAGTACATAATCTCATTGAAATCTCCTGTAACAAGCCACAGGCCATTACTATCCTGGCTTAATCTCTTAAGTAAATTCCATACTTGATTCTAATCTCTCGAATATGGCGAACCGTAGAATCCCGTAAACCTCCATTCCTCCTAGATACCATCCTCCTTCACCATTACATCTATATGCCATTTAGAAAAGCTTTTCAAAGTAACCTCCATACCACCTTTCCAAGCTAAACACAAACCGCCTCGAGACCCTTCTGCTTCAATATCAATACCATTGCTAAAATTGCAACTTCTCCTTGCCTTGTCCATGCGTTTCTGATCCAATTTCGTCTCCATTAAGAAGACCATATGGGGATTATGCTGCTTGATTAGGTGTCGCAGCCTCCGAACTGCCCATGGGCTCCCCAACCCACGAGCGTTCCAACAAATGTGTTTTATTGTACCCGGTCGGCTAGCTTACTGCCAGCCGCCGATCCTAAATTATTCGCAACAATGCTATGTTCCCCATCAACACACATGGTCTCAATACAATCTGCTGTATTCTTAATTAAGCCAGCATATTTCAATCTTTTACCTCCATCATTACTTATTTTATCCGTGTTTTCTTCCCCATCCTCCTCTTCTAGAAATTTCCTCTTGGACCCAACGTTTGCATGTTTACGATAATCTGTCTGGTTTGTTGGACCTAGTCTCTTCCAACTTCATTTCTTTGAGTCTTTAAAGCCTCCCTCCCCTGAACTAACATTCTCCTTTGGCTTTTCAATTTCCAACCTTCTACTACTATCCTCCTGTTCCTTCAGTCCTTCCTCCCAGTTAGATGATATTTTTCCCCTAGTAATTTATCTTCCGCGCTAATAGATTCAGCATCATCTTCCCTCCCATTTGGCTCTTTAAATTTTCCTGTGTAATTGCGTTGTGAACCCAACTTTTTGGTGAAGGCATCAAACTTCATACTCTCCTTCCCCACCATTTTTGATTCTGCTTTCAATGCTATAGTATATGGGGGATCTTCTCTAATTTTATTCTTTTCTACGGGGTTTAACGACCAGCAGTCATTGAGGCTGTGATCCATTCTCCCACACCCAAAACAGAAAATTGGTAATTTTCAAATTTAAAAGGGATCCATGACTTAACACTATTCTCGCTTAAAACAAAAATACCTCTCCAAAGGGGTTTCTGCGCATCCATATTGACCCGAACTCTGCAATAATCATCTTTAATTTCAGATCTAAGAACACCTCCGAATGTACTTCCGATAGCATGCATCAAATCCTTCTTATCATATTCTGGTGCACATGGCCCGATCTTTATCCAATACGGCGATGAAGTGAGTCGAATCTGATCCCATTCTATCGAATTTCTTAGTCTATCAAAAAGAATGAGATATTTACGAAAGAGCCAAGGCTTCCCCTCCATAATCAATTCCAAATCTTCTTCTGATTCAAAAACGATGGAGAATAGATTCTGCCCAGCCACATGAATTTCAAACTTTTTCTTAGTCTTCCATATGCTTCTTAACTGTGCCCTAAAACTCTCTGGATTAAATGATTTTCTCGTCCAAATTGAGCAAATCAAGATCGGCTTGATATCCGGCACCACCAAAGATCTTTTGATTGATAGTTGGATAAGTTCTTCTGCTAACAGTGAGATCATCTCTCTGGTCTCCCTCTCCACGCCACCACTCTCTTCCATCCCAAGCCACAGTAGTTACTGCTTTCTCTAGGATTCTTTTAGAGAGCATTCTTGGTTTTCAAGGGATTTTGCTATTAATTTGATGTGTAAATACTTAATTTCCTTTTGCCTTGCGTATTTTTAATTTGATATGCAACATGATAAAATAAAATTTAATATAATAAAAAGAGATTATGTATATTATTAAATTTTAATTTAAGTATAACAAAATATTTGAAATATAACTTTAAAAAAATAGAAAATAGAAATAATCATAGAAAAAAATTATTATCTACTCTTACAAATTAAATGAGAAACTATTTTATATATGCTTTAATTAAATTTTACTAAAGAATAAATAAGGTGATACCTTTAAGATATATTTTTAAAATAAAATAAAAAATAAAAAGGTTTACACATTGGGTCAAGCTGAGATGGCTATATTGGAAGAACATAATTTTTTCTTACTTTTCTTTATGCATAACTCACCACTAATTCTATACTTAGACTAAGATTGTAAGCAAACAAAACATTAAAATAATTCCATCTTTTGTTAATTAAATTAATAAATTAATTGTTGAAGTTCATCATAATAAGCAACAATCGAGAAGAAAGGAATTATTATATAAACAATCATTTTGATGTGTAACATGATAAAGTAGTTTTAATTTAATAAAATTATACACTTAAAGAATAAATAATTTAATTATTTTCACGTAAACGAAAGTTATTGCATAATAACATTTCTTAATTCCATTTACTTTTTATGAATAATAAAAATAGCTTTAAATTCCGCTATTATGAATTCCAAAAGAATTAATCTCTAAAATTTTTAAAACAAAGGTAAACCGTAAAAGAAATACATTAAATCTACCCTTAAAAAATTACTAACACAAAACCAATATTCATCGAATCTAATCTTTTTACTAAACAAATTTATATAATTAATTCATTTTGGGATAAAGCTCAAAACTATAATTTTAAACATTAAATTTGATTTGACCAGGTTCTCACAAATTATTAACACAATTATTGATATAACATCTTTTTATGTTTATATATTGCATTCACAAATAACTATGTTTATCCAGTATAAAAATAAATTGATATATTTATTTTTTTAAATGTGTATGATTGAATCAAAACTAAATACATTTGATATGAATACTATTTTTAGATATATTCATACAAAAATATTTGTTACACTATCAATGGAATTTTTAAACTTCACAAGTACGATTGGATTGATGACAAGTGCTCTATGGAGTATAGTAAAATATTTTAAAAAGTACAAATAAAAATGTATGTATGTATGTATATATATATAGGGAGAGATCCACTTTTATCGGTGTAAAACATAAGAGGTTTTATATCCTTCCAAAACTTTTTATATGATTAATATTTTAACAATCCAACCGTCATATTTCATGCTCTATTCATGTAGATCATACATGTCAAGTTTGACATAAATTAAAAATTTCTAGTCATTCATTTTATGTAAAAGAAATTTCAATCGTTAAATAAATATACATGTAGACAATATTTTAGATTGATATGATAGAGATATGAGATCTATTAAAAAATTTACATGCATGATAAGTTCAAATATATTGATAAGTTTGATGGTTGGATTGTTAAAATATTAATTATATAAAACGTTGAGGAAAATTGTAAAAACGATTAAATTTTACACCGGTATAAGTGAATCTCTTATATGTATCCAAAAACTCCAAGAAACAAGTAGTTAAAACTCTATGTTAAGCACTTAAAGTCCAAAGCCTAATCCTAATGTTAACATCACTTCCTCTTACATTTTAATGTAACCTTCTGAATGCAAGTATTTTAAAAGATAGACATTTAATTAAAAGAACAAGAATGATTCACTTACATTGGTGTAAAAACTTAAGTGGTTTTAGACTCTTCAATAACTTTTTATACTATTAATAATTCATTTACATTTAGGCCCGGCCCGAAGACCCGCCCGAAAAATGGGCGGGTTTGAATAAAAATATAGGCCCGAAAAATGGGCTTGGACAGAAAATTAGGCCTGTTTAAAAAATGGGCCGGGCCTCGGGTAAGAACTTCTTTGCTCGGGCCCGGCCTAGCCCGGCCCGGCCCGAAATATATTAAATTATTTCTGCTGTTAATGCTGTTTTTCTACTGTTTACTGCTGTTTTATGCTGTTTACTGCTGTTTTTATGTTATTTTCCTGCTGTTTACTGCTGTGTTTTTATGTTGTTTACTGCTGTTTTGTTGCTGTTTGGCACTATTTTGTTGCTGTTTGATGCCATTTTGGTGCTGTTTGATGCTGTTTTGGTGCTATTTTGGTGCTGTTTTATTGATCTTTCATGGTATTTTATCGTTCTGTTATCGTTTTTAATATTATTTTGATATTATAGAACTTTTATTTTATTATCATAGTAAATTTTGTGCAGCGATTTTCCTTTGTACAATGAACCTTAAACATAAAAAAAAAAATACATCTTTGGGCATCATCAACCACTAAAAACTCAAAGAATTAGTAGAAAAATTTCAATGTCTTTGTATTTTGTTTTAGTATCATTTTTTATTTGTTTCTTGTTTTAATATTTATTTTTATTTTTTTAAATGTATTTGATTTATTATATTTTATTTTTAATAAAATAAGTTAAAAAATTAATATTAGCTGGGCCGAGCTCGGGCCTACCAATTTTATGTCGGGCCGGGCTTGGACAATTTTTCAGGCCCATATTTCGGGCCGGGCCTAGCAAACGGGCCAAAATTTTTTCTGGGCCCGGCCCGGCCCATGTACACCTCTATTTACATTGTACGTTTAACAGATAACAAACTGTAACATCTCAAAAAAATTAGGGGGTTTGTCATATTTGTGTAACCAGGTAAATTTTTTTTTTTTTGGACACTTGAGAGGGGAGAGCTAGTGGCGGCATGATTTAAGTGAAAATTTTGGATGTTGTGATAATAATAAAAAATAACAAGGTGGCCTAGTGGAGAAAAAGTGAGAAACAAAATCATGGCATGAGGGGTGGTGGAGAGTGAATTGTGGAGCACTTTGGAGAGTGGTGGTGGTTGGCCAAATTTGGGAGGTGTGTTTAGGGAACATATTCGGCCATTGGTATGTGGGGAGTGCTGTTTCTCTAAGTGTTGATTGGAGAGTGATCTTTTGCTCATTTTGCATTTTTGGTATTTTTTATTCTAGTGTTTCGATTTTCTTCTCTTTTGGCATTTCTTTTCTCCTCTGGATACGTTTTCTTTCTTATTGTCTCTTTTTGGAAACTAACCACTCATACAACTTTTGTTCAACCTCCCATCCTTTTCAATCGTTTTTTTTACTCAATAGCCTAATCTCTCTTTTCCATCTCCTACTATTTGTTTTTCATCACCATAACCGAACCTCTCTTGTTATCCCTTTTTAATCGGCTTCTCTCTTGTGTGTTCACCATAGCCGAACCTTATTTCTTCTTTGCTTTTCTACTTTTTCTCCATTAACCGAACCTCTACCTTTCTCCAATCTGAATTGGTGTTTTTTTCTTTTTTTTTTCTTTACTAATAACCGAAGTTGATTAGCCTGAAGCGTGGGGGAACTGTTGACTGCCGAATCTACCTTGATTATTCGGTCCTGTTGTGAGCACAAGGTAATATCTGTTCTCCTATTTCTTTCCCATCGGTTCTTCCTTTTTCTCCTCTCTCTAAAGCCGAAACTTCTATTCTTCTTGCAAGGCCGATTTTACCAGGAAGCAACTGCCGAATCTCTTCTCGTCTAGCCCTCGTGTTGTGATACTCCTCTCTTTACCCCTCTTGATCAAAAAGGGCTACTGTTGTCGAATCTAGGGTAGGCAACACTTATCTTTGTTAAATCTCTCTCTAGTGTCGAATGTGATAGTTGTTAACACCTCCCCTTGGGCATCAACCAGTGTAAGTGATCGGGTGCTCTAGCCAAGAGGGAGGCAAAGCCGAATATTGTCACACTATTGGAAGAGATTATTTTGTGGTAAGTAAGGTGAGTAGCTATTCGGATTCAACTTAGATTGGTTAAATCAGAGTGTTCAATAACTGCTTGGGATATATTGGATCGTAGGTACGAATTTTGGGGATTCTAGCAACGCTTGTAACAGGTGTGTAAATCTCACACTTACTTCAATGGTTGTTTGTGATGATCAGTGAAACGGCCAAAAGCTGAAAAGTCGGCAATTGTGACCACTCGAGCGTGCGAGCACTCGTAGTGGTAAATCAAAATATGAGTAATGACGACAAGTCACGGAGAGTGTCGCGAGCATTCTCGCGAAACAGAGGCTGTAACTGGCCTAACCGGGTCGAACGGGCTTAACAGGCCCAATGGGCTTTTCGGCCCATTTGGGCGATATTGTTGGAAAACTACTGAAAGGTAAATGCGGTTGCGAAATCAGGAATTTTGAGACCGAAATCATGAGAAATGGAAAACACGAGCGTGTCGGCCCATTTGGGCCAAAAATGGATTTTAGGCCCAATAGTTCCGTAAAGACCCAAATAGGGTCCCGTGTAACACCCCTAACCCGTATCTGTCGCTGGATAAGGGTTACAAGGCATCACTCAACAAACGACAAGTCAACTTATACATATTAATTTTAATGCGTTAATAAACATAACACATCTAATATCATTTACCAAATTTGATACGAATTTCATTCAAGTAACTAAAGTACTATTCATTTGGGTCTTTTCGTACACTATAGCCAAGTATATATATATATATATATATATATATATATACGCCATTTCCCTTGTTCAATTCATCGTCATTGTACCAAACATTTTAAACTAATATATATAGAACCGAAACTTTACTAAATAAGTTCACACCTAGATCACAACAATACTAGTAACCGAAAACCTTTATCTACACCTTCACACGGATATGCCATAGTTTAATCATTAACCGAACTCATCCAATAAATATAAGTAATAAGTATATCATCATTCACCCATTAAGACTTTACTATATGATTCCCTTAATATATCCACAGCATTTGAATATCACACACACATAATATATATAATACCAAGGAACTACTTCTAAATTAGCTTACGATAAAAACCGAACCTACATGATTACTAGAGCTAATATCAAGCACATTTTAAAACAACATTAACATAGAGACTTAGCCATCTTCACATGGCAATTTATAAACATCTCGATCAATAAAGTCTTAAAAAGAGTGATATAGCCTATACATGCCATAATAGTCATAATTTACTACTTCAAAAGGGGTACCAAAAATAGGTGATAGTGTGGTGAGCTTCCGAAATGATCCCCGAACTTTAATAAAAATTAGTTTTATTTTATTTTGGGATAATCTGTTGTAATAAGGCCTTTTGGGATTTTATTTTTCTTTTAACTTTCAATTCGGTATTTCTTTAAATTACAAACCCTTGGTCTGTTCAACACGGGTTTTCAAAACTATAACCACTGTTTTCAAAACATCACGTATTCGCTAATGTTTGAATCAAACTGCCGCAACAAACAAGATTTTGAAAATAATAATGTTTTTGCAAGAGAATTACTTTTAATAAAATACGTTTTGAAGATAAGCAAATGAAATCTAAGGTTTTACATGGCAGGAAGTTTTAAATACTTTAAGAAGAGTTTCTAATGAAAGCATGGTTTTCGAAAAACTCTTCAGTTTGACATGCCAGATTCGGGTCTAACTTTTAGGCTCGGTTTAGGGTGTTACACAAACCTTTTGTCTTATTTATCTCTTCTGTCACATCATCCAATTCTCCTTGCAATTGCTTCATTTTTGCTTCTAATTCTTCTCGTCTTTCTCGTAATTTGATGCACTTTTCTTTGAGATTTTCCACATGCCATTTTTGGATTTCTGTTTCAGCTATTTTGTCTTTCGAAATTTCTTCTTCAAATGATCTATTCTTGGAAATTTCTTCTTCAAATGAACTATCCTTGGAAATTAATGGTAACACCTAATTCACGCACAATTTAAATAATAAAATAATTTTATGTTTAGTTGTTATTCATATATTCAAGGATCAATATTATATAAGAATATGCATTTGATATGAATACTATTTTTAGATATTTTCATAGAAAAATATTTGTTACATTATCAATTGAATTTTTAAACTTCACAAGTACGATTGGATTGATGACAAGTGCTCTATGGAGTATAGTAAAATATTTTTAAAAGTTCAAATAAAAATGTATGTATGTATGTATGTATGTATGTATATATACAGGGAGAGATCCACTTATATCGGTGTAAAACTTAAGAGGTTTTATATCCTCCCATAACTTTTTATATGACTAATATTTTAGCAATCCAACCGTCATATTTCATGCTCTATTCATGTAAATCATACATGTCAAATTTAGCATAAATTAAATATTTCTAGTCATTCATTTTATGTAAAAGAAATTTCAATCGTTAAATAAATATACAAGTAGACAATATTTTAGATTGATATGATAGAGATATGAGATCGATTAAAAAATTTACATGCACAACAAATACAAATATATTGATAAGTTTAATGGTTGAATTGTTAAAATATTAATTTTATAAAAAAGTTGTGAAAGATTGTAAAACCGCTTAAGTTTTACATTGTAATGAGTGAATCTCATATATATATATATATATATATATATATAGCCAAAAACTCAAAGAAACAAGTAGTTAAAACTCTATGTTAAACATTTAATTAAAATAACACGTAGAATCTATTTACATTGGTGTAAAACTTAAGTGATTTTACACCTTTCAATTACTTTTTATATTATTAATAATTTAATGATCCAACCGTTGAATTTATCAATATATTTATACTTTTCATGCATCTAAATCTTTTAATCGATCTGAATTCTCTATCATATTGATATAGAATATTGTATATTTTTTTTACATAAAATGAATAGTCATACAATTTTAATTTATACCAAACTTAACATACAAGAATAGAGCATGAAACATGACTGGTTGAATTTATTAAAATATTAACATGCATAAAACCTCTTAAATTTTATATCGATGTATGTAGATCCCTCCCCTTAAAAGCAACTCAATTAAATGTTTAAATTGAATGCTAAAAAAATATACTAACCTCTGAAAGCACGCACTTAACTTCAGCAATAAATTTGCACTCCTCACAATAGTAAATCAACTCTTTTTGGTTTCTTTTTTGCTCGCAAACGTCACAATAAAATTCATCCTCTTCTTCATCTGAGTTCAACTCATATTCAAAAGGGGACTTTGCAAGGGTTAAAGGATGGAGATGGGATTTGTGCTTTATTATTTTAGGTACTGAAGGAAGACACAGAAGATGGATGTTAATGTCACATGGCTGACATCGAAGGACGAAGTTATGACAGTTTACACCACAAAGATGGCAAGTAAGATCGGGTGTTTTCTCAAGGAGAGTGAGAAGGTGTTGATGGCCACCAAAAGTAATAGAGGGCAGCAGCTTAGAACAATCCAAATGAAGGTTATACTTACACTTAGATTCCCGACAGCTATATGCTAAGAGAGTTGAATCAATGCCTCGGAAACATGCATCACAGGTGCGGATATGATCATTGTATGGAAGGGATTTGATGGTGAGAGGGTGTTTGGGATGAAAAGGATGCTTAATTGTATAAGATTTGTAAGGTAATTTAACATAGCATGATTTATGTAAAAAGAAGTGGTTGCATGATCTGCTACACCTGAAAGTTGGTGCGGGAGGTAAGCAAATCTGTGCACATGCTACACAACGAGGTTCGCTGCCATATTCTTCATCGTTTTGGACAAGAGATAGTGTATGCGGGTGAGAGAAATGTTGGATCTCTTTGGCATCTTCAGAGTCTATTGTGGGAAACAGGGCACATTTGACATGGAGATTGAGATCACATGCTCCACAGCTGAACCTCATGCTGCGGGAAACAATACGTTCACCACAACAATCACATTTGTTCCAGAAAAAAGATGTGATGAATATGAGAGTGCATAGATGGATGCGATGATTGATCAACTGTCGCGGAATGCTCTTCATGCAAGATTTATGAAGGAAAAACTTGCATTTCATGCAACCGTAGGTAGAAGAAGAAGAAGAAGGGCGGAGCTCTTCACAAATGGAGCAGAACACTTCATCTTTCTGGTTGGAATCAACAAGTTTTAAAGGATGAAGATGAGTGAAATGTTGAATGGTGTACTCCTCCTCATCTGAATATTCTACCATTGGCTTTAGGGCGCATTCCACATGCGCTCGAAACCTACAACTTAACTTGCATTTATAGACAGAGTTTGAAAAGATATGTTTAAAACAAACAAAACACAGACTATAATAACCACCAGTGGAGATGGTAAGAGGGCATGGATGAAAGACACATTGAACCTCTGCCTTGTGCTCATCAAGACAAGATTTATGAATAAAATTCCGACAATATCTGCAACCATAGGCCGGGCCGGGTAAGTACCCCAAACATGCTTCACACTGTCTCCATCTATTCCCATGCTCAATGAATGACATGGGGTGGGGATGGATGACATGCTGAATCTCCATTCTATTTTAATGAAATAATAGAAAATACATACATGGTTGCAATCATGTTATTGCAATATATAACAATCCAAAAGTGTAATTTTAAAATATATAATTTTCTCTTACTTTTCTTAATGCATAAGTCACCACTAATTCTATGCTTAGACTAACATTGCAAGCAAACAAAACATTAAAGTAATTCCATCTTTTATGAATTAAATTAGTAAATTAATTGTTGAAGTTCATCATAATAAGCAACTATCGAGAAGAAAGGAATTATAATATAAACAATCATTTTGATGTGTAACATGATAAAATAAATTTTAATTTAATAAAATTATACACTTAATAAATAAATAATTTAATTATTTTCACGTAAACGAAAGTTATTGCATAATAACATTTCTTAATTCCATTTACTTTTTATGAATAATTAAAATAATTTTAAAATCCGCTATTATGAATTTCAAAAGAATTAATCTCTAAAATTTTAAAAACAAAGGTAAAAGAAATACCTTAAATCTACCCCTAAAAAATTACTAACACAAAACTAATATTCATCGAATCTAATATTTTTACTAAACAAATTTATATAAATAATTCATTTCGGGATAAAGCTCAAAACTATAATTTTAAACATGAAATTTGATTTGGCCAGGTTCTCACAAATTATTAACACAATTATTGATATAACATCTTTTTATGTTTATATATTGCATACACAAATAATTATGTTTATCCAGTATAAAAATAAATTGATATATTTATTTCTTTAAATGTGTGTGATTGAATCAAAACTAAATACATTTAAACCACAATCAAAGTTCCATATGTATGTAACGCCCCGAAATTGGGCCTAGTGGAATTGGGCCCATTGGACCTTGAGCGTAGAAGCGTTTTAAAATTTTTGAGAATATGAGAACGGTATTATTGCAATTTGGACTTATTAGGTAAGTGATTTTGGAAGGTTACGGGGTTTCTATGAAGTCCCGGGTTCAAGTTAGGCCATAGGAAGAATTTTTATTTTTGGCCTTTTAGTGGATAGGGCTGATGGCAGTAGGACTTAAGAATAACTAGGTGCATTTAGGAAACAAATCACAACAAAAAGGGCGAAACAGAGGCAAAAACAAGAGATTTATTTCCTTTTTTGTCTTTCATTTTTGTGTTATAAAAACCCCTAGATTAAACTTGTAAAAGGGGGACACGGATACTGTCACGAAAATACAGAGAGAAATATACTGATACACGAATACACAAAAAGCACAGATTTGCACAAAGTCAGTGGGCACAAAATATTGTCAGAGAGTTCAGAAGAATAAAATACCTTGATTTTTCAGAGGTGATTTCTTATTCTGTTTATTTTTATTTTATTTTTTATATATATTTGCGCAGATATAACTACTTTTTTGAAAAAAAAAAACATAAAAGGAACAAGGGGATTACCTTTCGAATACGACGTAAATCGGAGGTTTTAGGCCTCCATCCACTGGCCACGGAGGCGCGTGTGGCGCGTGTGTAACAGCCCGATTTTGAGCCTAGTCGGAATAGTGGTTTCGGGACCACAAATCCGATGAGAAAAAAATTAATATTCTTATATTTTTATGATCTACAATTTTATGAAATGATTTCGTAAAAATTTTGTTCGAAAATTTTGGTGTTTGAGCACTCAATTTAGTCAAAAGGACTAAATTGTAAAAAGTGCAAAACTTGAGTTCTAGAAGCTAGAGGTATCTAATTGCTATGAAATTTTAAATTGGAGGTCCTTAAAAGGTAACTAGACCATTGGTTAACTTTCTGGAAAAAAAAAATGGACATCAAATAGGTTAAATAGAATATTTTTAAGTTAAGGGCATTTTGGTCATTTAGTGATTAAAATGAGTTAAAAACAAAATTAAAAGCTAATTTTTGATCATCTTCAACCCCTTGGCCGAAATTATCATAAGGAAGACATAGCTAGGGTTTCTCAAGCTTCCAAGCTCGATTGTAAGTCCGTTCTAGCCCCGTTTTTAATGATTTTTACGTTTTTGAAATCCTCGTAACAAGATTTACCTATTTCTACCATTATTTTGAGCTAGGGTTTGTGTTTAAAAATTTACCCATGGATGAAATGCATGTATTTTGATGTTTTATGGTAGAATATGAAGCTTGAAATGATGTTAAAGAACTTTTGCTAAGTAATTTTAAGTGAAAACTAGTAAAATGACATAATCGGTAAAAATTCCTAATGTTCATAAGTGTATGTTAGAGTAAGAATTTGATGTTGCCATAGAAGGGAAAGATGATCAGCATGCTATAAAACATAAGAATAAGGGCTGAAGTTTAATTTTCGAGTATTGGGGCAAAATTGTAAATATGTGAAACTTTAGGGGCAAAAATGTAATTTTTCTATAGTGTGATTTTTAGACTAAATTGAATAATGTGAGTATTAAATGAGTTAAATATGTTATTATAGATCAAGAAAGACGAGGAATTGACCTTGATCGGGGAAAAGAAAAGGTTGTTGACTGAATTGCAAATTCGTCATATTTTGCACCGAGGTAAGTTTGTATGTAAATAATGTATTGTTTTTATTTACACTTTCATATTTTGATAAACGGCATGAATTGTGGCTGAACATTTGATGTAATTGACAAAATATCGACAAGTGAGAAATTTCCCGGTTGAACCTTAGGAATAAAAATGGATACGAGTGACATGTTCACTTGAAACCTATGTGAAATCTAAGTGGAATAAGTGATCCGGGTGCTGGTCCGTACGTTCTACCAGTGGCTGAGTTATCCGGCATGTGTTACGGATATTCGACAGCTTGTGTGAGCAGCACTGAGTAGTTACGTATGACCGACAGCTTGTGTGAGCAGACCCGAGATTGTGATTATGTGAAACGGGTGCTGGTCTTATAAGTTCTACCAGTGGCTAGGTAATCCTGCATGTGTTGCGGATACCTGACAGCTTGTGTGAGCAGCACTGAGTAGTTACGTATGACCGACAGCTTGTGTGAGCAGACCCGCGAATATGAATAGCTCAAGAACGAGCCTATGTGTGATAAGTGATGTGAAGTAGCTTTGGCTACAAGTGTGGCACTATGTGCAATATTCTGATGTATCCGTTAATATTCTGATATGTTCAACGGGAAATGACTAAGTGTAAACGACTGTGATTATGTGATGAATGAGTGTAGGTATATGTGTGTAAACTTATGAGCAATGTGCTCGATATGTGATAAAACTTTGGTAAGATTGATACGGAGTAAATGTTACAATGAAAGTTACTGAAATTTAGAAATAAAACAGTTTTGAACAGCAGCAGTTATGTGTCTTTGAAAAATCACCAAAAATGGTGGAAATTGAATTAGAATTTGAATAAGATATGTAATTAAATCTTATTGAGTCTATTTTCATATGAAAGAAACAAAGAAAGCAAAGAAGTTCTGTATTTTGAGATATTTAGATTTTTGTGAGACTGGTTCAGAGTGATTTCGAGATCCCCTGTTCTGACTTGGAAAAATCATTAAAAATTGTACAAAAATAATCTTGGGACATAATTTATATATTTAGATTCCTTACTGAGTCTAGTTTCAAATGAAACAAGTTACAACATCATTTGAATTCTGTACAAGGAGAAAATTGATTCGTAGTGAAAAGTGGTCAGAATAGTCAAACAGTGAAACAGGGGAAATTTTAATGAATAAACTGTACTAATTGGCTAAGTCAAAAATTCTGGAAATTTTATGGTATAAAGATATGTGAATCTAGTTTCAGGGAAAATTTACGGATCTTAATTTGGAGTTTCGTAGCTTAAGATAAAAATAATTTAGTCAATGTGACTCGAATAGACAGCTTGCTCCAAACTTGAATAAATAATGAATTTGATTGTAGGTTTGAATGTGTTGTTTTGTAAAAATATTAAATCCATTTATTAATTATTTATATACTTACTTACTAAGCTATATGCTTACTCTCTTTTCTTTTCCTTGTTTTATAGTGTCATCAAGCTAGTTCGGGATACGGTGATCGTCGGAGATCCATTCACACTATCAGCCTTCTTTTGGTATTTTGAAAACAATATTTTGGAAATTATGGCATGTATAGAAGGCTTAATTGTTTAGTTATTTATAGTAACGAATGGTTATTTTGCTTGTGGGTATTGACGAGTTATTTTGCTTATGGGTATTGACGACTATGTATGGGAAAAGTTTTAACTTTATATGGATTTTACTTTTTGAATTTTGTACAATAGCTTGGATCATGTCCGGTAATGCCTCGTATCCTGTTCCGGCGACGGACCTGGGTAAGAGGTGTTACAGCGTGAGACGTATTGCCCAGAAGCCAGGCGATCGAAGCTCGGGGAGAGTGAAACACCCCAAACCCGGCCCACGAGCTTTGACCAGATTTGGTATGTTCCTCAAGTAAACCGGTTTTCAAATTCTTTTGTTACTTAGAGAAAAACTTGTGTGATAAAAAAAAATACATTGTTTGGGTTGGGCTTGTGTTGAAAACAAACTGGATTTTTATATTAGAAAACTTTTTTTTAATTTTAAGTAATAAACATATCGAGTATATTTTAAAATAAAATACTTAGTCTTTAACTTAATCAAAATTTGTAACATAATAAAACAACAAGTAGAAATAAAAATCGTTCATCATGGCCTTATGGCCTTATTACATCAAATAGTTTCCAAAATATTTCAAAGTACTAAAATAAAATTCAAGAGTCCATAAGAATATAAACTTCATGTTGAGCATGGCCACCGCAAGTACTGCCGTCTCGGTCCATCACTGTTCATCACCTGAAACATAGTCCCACAACGGGGTGAGTCAAACAGACTCAATGTGTACACGACACTAAATCATAATAGAATCAGGCATACAATAGTTACACATTCGAAACATAAAATACAAGTTATGATGCATTCCCAAACCCAAACCTAATTGTCCATCCGCTACACACCCCCGTACCTGCCAGTCACACCGTGGGGACTACTAAGTCGACCCTCCTTCCGCTACACTCCAAATTGCGGTCTTAGGTCACCGCATTCGTGGTCTTAGGTCACCACGTTCAGATTACTGTGGTCTTAGGTCACCACTTTCAGATTACTGTGGTCTTAGGTCACCAATTTCAGATTACTGTGGTCTTAGGTCACTACTTTTCACTTCCCCTTTCAAATATAAAACCCATATGCCCCATATAATAGTAATATGCATAAATATGCCAGAGTTCACATTCTTATTCTTATTCTCATGTTAAATAACATATTTCAAATTCCTAGTAGGAGTAGGAAACGTACCTGAGTACTTAGTACCATAACATGGTACCTTAGCCACTTTCATATTCTTAATATCACATATATATTTAAACATACATAGCCATAAAACATATTACAAGTTAGTGTGGGGTACACACATTCTTAGTAATACATTTAATTTAAACATAGCCATGAACCTATCAAAACTTAGGGTAGGGTACACACATTCTTAGTAATACATTTAATTTAAACATAGCCATGAACCTATCAAAACTTAGGGTAGGGTACACACCTGATTCGCTTAACAGATTCCTTGAGATCCCGAGATCTGATCTACTGCCTTAGATCTCAAGTTCCTACAATTGATTAATCACTTTTTACCTTAATAAAAAGCCATTCGGCCAAAATTCCAAATCCTAGTAGGATTAGTATACTTAAAACTTACCTTGAAATTCTCAAATCTCAAAATCCTTGTATCCCTCTGTCGAAATCCCTATAACTACATGTTAGATCAATTTCTAACATTTATTCACAACAAATAACCCTTAGCCGAATGTTAAATATGACTTACCTTAGATTCTTAAATCCCGAAATTCACCGAATAACTAGGGAACACGCGGCCTATGGTATACCTTCGGGAAAAGAACTTCTCCTTCCTTGTAGTCGACACTTAGTAAATCCCGAAAGATCCTTTGAAGAAATCGACAGCACCTATGCTTGAAGCCTTTCCAAGATTCGGCTTTTGAATGGATTGGTAAGGAGAAATAGGAAGAAAAGAAAGATGAAGAGATTGGCTTGCTTTACTAGGGTTTTTTTGGTTTTAACAAAATAGCAGAGAAAAGAGAAAATTGGCTAGGAAAATTTCGGCAGAGAGGGGAATGTCTTAGGGAATTTTCGGCAGAGAGAAGAGAATTTGCTTAAGAAATTCGGTAAAGGAAAAGTGAATGAATGAATGGCCTCTCTTTTCCTTTTATAGCCAAATTTACTAGGCTAGAGTCCCTTACTTGGCCACCACTCTTCTTTATTTGATAGCTTTATCTCTTTAATTATCTTTTAAAATAAAAGATAATTCAGCAACTTTCCTTCCTTAGCCGAAATTATCACTTAAAGTCCCTTACTTGGCCACCACTCTCCCTTATTTTCCTAATCAAAGAATAATTCCTCAATTATCATCTATTATCCTTAAAAATAAAAGAGATAAAACTCCTAAAATTCTGCCTTGTGCCGTCCACCTCTCTATTCCCTGTAGCAAAATAAAAATTCTTTTATTTGCTTCCCAAGTGACTCGAACTCAGGCCCACTACCCTTGCATATGGCGCCATTTCCATAGGCCCTAAGTGGCATCTTCAGGCCACTTTTCCAAGCCTGATTGTGTGTCAAATTTCACCAACTTTTTCTTTTAAGGCCACCTTGCCCTAATTTCCTATTTTAAATTTTAAAACTTGACATTTCTAGGTCATTTCTAAGTTTCCAAAAATTTTCGATCGGCTCTGTAAACTTGCCATTTTCTTACATTTCCAAGTTTCCAAAAATGTGTACTTTCCATTTTTGAATCATTTCCTTACATTTTCCTAGTTTCCAAAAATGTTCTTGTCTATGCATTCCTAGGTTTCCAAAAATGTTCATTTCCCTTTTCATTTTCATACATTTCTGAGTTTCCAAAAATATCAAAAATTTATTCATAGCACGTAAAACTTGTCATTTCGTACAATTAAACCGAAAATGCATAGGCCCTTTTCAGGATGTTACAGAGAGAACGAAAGTTTCAGAGATTTTTTTTGAAGTTTTTTTCTAAAACCAGGCTTAAAATGATTTTTTTTAAAACACTGACTTATATAACCAAAATAGAACGACATCGTTTTTGACTGGCAGGATCTGCGTGCCGACCATAGACCCGACTAGGATTCGCGTGTTTTGTAAAAAAGGGAAAATTGCAATTTCAGTCCCTCTGTTATTTTATTAATTTTAATTTCATCCAAATTAATGTTTTATTTTTTTAAATTGATCCCAGAAATCTTTTTACGTTTCAATTTAATCTTTTTATTTTTATATATTAAATTAGTATTAGATTATTTATCATATTAAATATTTTTTAAGGTTATATACAAATTATTAATACTATAAAGTACATAATTATTTATTATTATTTATTATCTTTATTTAAATATTTTTTACATATTACTTTAATATTTATATATATTAATTATTACATCTTTTTAATATAATATTATATTTTATCATATATTATTTAAAATTTATTTTGTATAAAATTTATTCAAATTATATTTTATTACATATTTTTTATAATTAATATACTGTATATATATGCATTTATTCAAAATTATTATTTGTTGTTTACTAATTATTTTGCTATATGTACTATATTACTAAATTATGTATATATTCTTTTATAAATGTTTCTTTATTTTTTTACACATATATTAGATCATTTTAAAATCATTTGTTTAAATGTTTAAGTATATCGTTTCCTTAATTCTGAAAGTTTCATTAATTGCTATTTATTTTACATTACATGTATATTTATTTTAATTGTTTATTATGGCTTAATATGTTGCTTTATTTATTTATGTTATATTTATTATTTATTGTTACTATGATTTTTAGAATTGTAATTAATATATGTTACAATGTCTTACTCATACCATTTCTTTATAAAAACACCTTTTAAATTAAATATTTTTTTTAACGGAGATATATGATATTTGGGGTCTTCGAGAAGAATCGTGCCCTAACTTACTGGATTGTGATTTTTCTCGTAGAATTTAAAGTATTAGATATCCCTCCACTTTCAAAATTTTAGTTTGCCAAATATAAAAACTTATTCTTGAGAATTCAAAACGTTGTATCCTAACTTACTGGGTGTGATGTTTTGTATCTCGAGGTAAGAATTTTCTAACAAGATGTATCTAGCTTCGAAGTTATGAGATACTGTATCCTAACTTACTAGGTGTGGTATTCTTATTTCTTTGAGATAGGTAGTCTTGGTTTACCTTCAAATAAAGGATCTTATTTTAAACTTTTTAAATTTCAAACATTTGGACATGATTCTATCAATTAGGTACTAATTTTTGGGCGTTATGAGGGAGCTAACCCTTCCTCATACGTAACCGACTCCTGGACCCGTTTTCTCGTTTTTCGTAGACCAAAATCAAAATGTTTTAAAATAAAACGTTTTATAAGGTGATCCAATCACACCTAAATAAAAAGGGATTGGTGGCGACTCCCATTTTTGTTTTTAAAAATTGATAAATCGTTTTTTAAAAAACCGATTTTAAAAATAGTTTCGACAAATAATAAATTATTCAAAGGCGTGCACTTTTATGTTTTGGCAATTGACATTTTAAATAAGAAACTATATTTTATATGCTTTAATTAAAATTTAGAAAGGAATAAGTTAGGTGATACCTTTAAGATATATTTTCAAATTAAAAAAGAAAGAAAGAGTTGGTACATTGGGTCAAGCAAAGATAGGAATGGCTTATGGCTATATTGGAAGAATCAATACTTAGGTTGCTTCTAAAAACAACAAAATTCTTGGTTTTAGGTTGTTCTTATAAAAGACCCTCAAGTATTAGATGTCTTCACAAAATATATTATTATATTTCGAAAAAAATTCAGATTTAAATTTTAAAAATGATAAAAGTTCTTTATAAAATTTTAAAATTAATAATGGAAAAATTGTACTTTAACCTTTCCATAAATGATAAAAAAATTTTCTTATCGTTCAATCCTCAAACCTTGATTCTCAGCATCATTGAACAAATCTCGCAATTGAGAGTTATTTTCCACTAGTTTGATTAATCGTTTTGAGCTACCTCCCACTAGGTTGCCTAACATATATTCTGTCCTCCTTATCTCCTTTTTCACATCATCCGACTCTCCTTCTAATTGCTTCATTTTTGCTTCTAATGCCCGTAGTCCTTTATGTAATCTGATGCTCTTTAGTAGGAGATTTTCCACCTGCCATTCTTGAATTTCTAGAGTCACATCATCTTTCAGAATTTCTTTTTCAAATGAATTGTCCTCAAAAAATAATGGCAACACCTGATTTACATACAATTTAAACAATAAGATGATTTCATGTTTAGTTGTTTATACGTACTAACCTTTTTTTCTTTGATTCGTTAATCCTTACCCAGGTAGCTATAAAATTGTTACCCACTATCATTAATGTTTTTTTTGAGTATTCAAGGATCAATATTATATATGAATGTGTTTGGGGGAGGGAGATCCATTTACACCGATGTAAAACTTAAATGGTTTTCTCTTCCATAGCTTTTTATACGATTAATATTTTAACGATCCAACCATTAAACTTATCATATATTTGTACTTGCCATGCATGTAAATTTTTGAATGGATATGATAAGTTTAATGGCTGGATCGTTAAAATATTAATTATATAAAAAGTTATAGAAGAGTGTAAAACCACTTAAGTTTTATACCAAGTAAGTGGATCCCTCCCATATATATGTGTGTGAATACAAATCTATATGTGCCAAAAGCTCAAACGAACAAGTAGCTAACTCTTCGTTAGCACTTCTAATGTAAGCTTTTGTATGCGAATATTTTAAAAGATAAACATCTAATTAAAAATAATTCAACTAAATGTTGAATAATAAAAAATATACTGACCTCCGAAATTACGCACTTGACTTCAGCAATAAATTTGCACTCCGAACAATAGTAAATCAACTCTCTTTGGTTTCTCTTTTGCTCGCAAACGTCACAATAAAATTCATCCACTTCTTCATCCGAGTTCAACTCATATTCAAAATGAGACTTTGTAAGGGTTAAAGGATGGAGATGAGATTTGTGCTTTATTGTTTTAGGTGCTGAAGGATGACACTGGAGATGGATGTTAATGTCACATGGCACACATCGAAGGACGAAGTTACGGCAGTTAACACCACAAAAATGGCAAGAAAGATCGGTTGTTTTCTCAAGGAGAGTGAGAAGGTGTTGATGGCCACTAAACGTAATAGAGGGCAGCACCTTATAACAATCCAAGTGAAGGTTAAACTTACACTCAGATTCCCGACAGCTATATGCTAAGAGAGTTGAATCAATGCCCCGACAACATGTATAACAAGTGCGGATATGATCATTGTATGGAAGGGACGTAATGGTAAGAGAGTGTCCGGGATGAAAAGGATGCTTAAAATTTATAGATTTGTAAGGTAATTTAACATAGCATGATTTATGTAAAAAGAAGTGGTCGCATGATCTGCTACACCTGAAAGTTGGTGCGGGAGGTAAGCAAATCTGTGCACATGCTACACAACGAGGTCCGCTGCCATATTCTTCATCGTTTTGGACAAGAGCTAGTGTATGCGGGTGAGAGAAATGTTGGATCTCTTTGGCATCTTCAGAGTCTATGGTGGGAAATAAGGCACATTTGACACGGAGATTGAGATCACATGCTCCACAGCTGAACTTCATGCCGGAGACAATACGTTCACCACAACAATCACATTCACCACAATAATCACAGTCAAAATTGTAAGGAAATGTGAAGAATATGAGAGTGCATGGATGGATGCGATAATTGATCAACTGTCGCGGAATGCTCTTTATGCAAGATTTATGAAGGAAAAACTTGCATTTCATGCAACCGTAGGTAGAAGAAGAAGAAGAGCAGAGCTCTTCACAAATGGAGCAGAACACTTCAGCTTTCCGGTTGGAATCAAGAAGTTGTAAGAGATGATGATGAGTGAAATGTGGAATGATGTACTCCTCATCTGAATATTCTACCATTGGCTTTAGGGCGCATTCCACATGCGCTTGAAACCTACAACTTAACATGCATTTATAGACAAATTTTGAAGTGATGCGTTTATAGACAAAGTTTGAAGTGATCATGATTTGTTTAAAACAAACAAAACAATCATCATCATAAGTATCAGTCGTGGAGATGGTAAGAGGGCATGGATGAAAGAAACTTTGAACCTCTGCTTTGTGCTCATCAAGACAAGATTTATGAATATAATACTTACAACGTTTGCAAAAATAGGCCGGGCCGGTAGAGAACGCCGAACATGCTTCACAACATCTGTATCTATTCCCATGCCCAATGAATGACATGGGGTGGGGATGGATGACATGCTGAATCTCCATTCTATTTTAATGAAATAATAGAAAATACATACATGGTTGCAATCATGTTATTGCAATATATAACAATCCAAAAGTGTAATTTTAAAATATATAATTTTCTCTTACTTTTCTTAATGCATAAGTCACCACTAATTCTATGCTTAGACTAACATTGCAAGCAAACAAAACATTAAAGTAATTCCATCTTTTATTAATTAAATTAGTAAATTAATTGTTGAAGTTCAGCAATTGGGAAAAAAGGAATTATAATATAAACAATTATTTTATTTACAATATGTTTTAACTTTTATAGCAATTCAATCTGAATAACATTTCTTAATTCCATTAAGTTTTTATGAATAATAAAAATAACTTTAAAATCTGCTATTATGAATTCCAAAAGAATTAATATCTAAAATTTTTAAAACAAAGGTAAAATAAATACCTTAGTTCAATCCCCAAAAAATTACTAACACAAAACCAATATTCATAGAATCTAATCTTTTTATTAAACAAATTTATATAATTAATTCATTTTGGGATAAAGCTCAAAATTATATATGAATTTTGATTTAATGTGTAATTTTATACATAAAATTTTGATTTGACCTAGTTCTCGCAAATTATTAACACAATTATTAATATAATTCTCGCAAATAAAGTTACACATAATTTCCATGTAACTTAGGGAAAAAATAAATTCTAAAATCATTAAAATACAAAATTCATCGATTTTGTCCTTTAAAAACCTAAAAAATAAACATCCACTAATTCATTTCCCAAAAAATTGTTAAATAACCATATAGGTCCTTGAATATTTTCAAATTTAAAATTCAATAGTGATTAAATTTTTATAATTTAATCCCTACACTTAATTAACTATTTTTCATAATTTAATTAATCCATCCTTAATATATTTTCACACTAACTTTATAAATACTTCTATTCATATTTTCATCAACTCAGTTTACGGAATTGGATTCTGAAATCACATTTTTCAACAAAGGCTAAAGTTAAATTGTTACACCTAAAACTTGTATTTTGAGCTATGAAGGTGTTATTATCATTTGTGTTATTATTATTTGAAACTCCTTGATGTGTTATGAAGGTGTTTTGGATATATTTTGAAGTGTTTTTAGGCTACTATACTATAAAATCATGACACTGTAATTCAGAGAGTGAAGACGCAATATTATCCCATTGCATTGTCTTTTACTTCATTTTTTCTAATATCTACAAACATGTTATTGAAGCCGCCAACATTTTGATATTATTGGTTAAAGTGGAAATTTTGAATCGATTCAAGTTTTATCATGTACAATTACACGGTGTAAATCTCTAGTTTTAATGCCATGAATTTGTAAATGTAAAACTTAAAATAATAATAAATGCTATTCAAAGTAAAATTACATATTCTAAATGTATTTTAATTATTAATTTTATATAATATAAATTTGGAATGTTGTTGGGTAAGATTCATTATCTTGATAAATATAATTTTAAATCCAATTGACAGTACCTTCTAACAGGTTTGGACTATCATCCACTACATTGTCTATCAAGTAACAAACCTTCTGTCTTCTCTCTCTCTTTTGTCACATCATCCAATTCTCCTTTCAATTGCTTTATTTTTGCTTCTAATTCTTCTTGTCTTTCACGTAATTTGTTGCACTTTTCTTGAAGATATTCCACATGATATTTTTGGATTTCTATTTCAACGATTTTCTCTTTCGAAATTTCTTGTTCAAATGATCTATCCTTGGAAATTTCTTCTTCAAATGATCTACCCTTGGAAATTAATGGTCGTAACACCTAATTCACGCACAATTTAAATAATAAAATAATTTTATGTTTAGTTGTTATTCATATATTCAAGGATCAATATTATATAAGAATATGCATTTGATATGAATACTATTTTTAGATATTTTCATAGAAAAATATTTGTTACATTATCAATGGAATTTTTAAACTTCACAAGTACGATTGGATTGATGACAAGTGCTCTATGGAGTATAGTAAAATATTTTTAAAAGTTCAAATAAAAATGTATGTATGTATGTATGTATACAGGGAGAGATCCACTTATATCGGTGTAAAACTTAAGAGGTTTTATATCCTCCCATAACTTTTTATATGACTAATATTTTAGCAATCCAACCGTCATATTTCATGCTCTATTCATGTAAATCATACATGTCAAATTTAGCATAAATTAAATATTTCTAGTCATTCATTTTATGTAAAAGAAATTTCAATCGTTAAATAAATATACATGTAGACAATATTTTAGATTGATATGATAGAGATATGAGATCGATTAAAAAATTTACATGCACAACAAATACAAATATATTGATAAGTTTAATGGTTGAATTGTTAAAATATTAATTTTATAAAAAAAGTTGTGAAAGATTGTAAAACCGCTTAAGTTTTACATTGTAATGAGTGAATCTCATATATATATATATATATATATATATATATATAGCCAAAAACTCAAAGAAACAAGTAGTTAAAACTCTATGTTAAACATTTAATTAAAATAACAGGAATAATCTATTTACATCGGTGTAAAATTTAAGTGATTTTACACCTTTCAATTACTTTTTACACTATTAATAATTTAACGATCCAACTGTTGAATTTATCAATATATTTATACTTTTTATGCATCTAAATCTTTTAATCGATCTGAATTCTCTATCATATTGATATAGAATATTGTGTATATTAATATATATTTTAATGATTGAGATTTTTTTTACATAAAATGAATAGTCATAAAATTTTAATTTATACCAAACTTAACATACATGAATAGAGCATGAAACATGACTGGTTGAATTTATTAAAATATTAACATGCAAAAAGTTATAGAAGGGTGTAAAACTTCTTAAATTTTATATCGATGTATGTAGATCCCTCCCCCTAAAAGCAACTCAATTAAATGTTTAAATTGAATACTAAAAAATATACTAACCTCTGAAAGCACGCACTTGACTTCAGCAATAAATTTGCACTCCTCACAATAGTAAATGAAATCTTTTTGGTTTCTTTTTTGCTCGCAAACGTCACAATAAAATTCATCCTCTTCTTCATCTGAGTTCAACTTATATTCAAAAGGGGACTTTGCAAGGGTTAAAGGATGGAGATGAGATTTGTGCTTTATTGTTTTAGGTGCTGAAGGATGACATTGGAGATGGATGTTAATGTCACATGGCACGCATCGAAGGACGAAGTTACAGCAGTTTACACCACTAAAATGGCAAGAAAGATTGGGTGTTTTCTCAAGGAGAGTGAAAAGGTGTTCATGGCCACTAAACGTAATAGAGGGCAGCACCTTATAACAATCCAAGTGAAGGTTAAACTTACACTCAAATTCCCGACAACCATATGCAAAGATAGTTGAATCAATGCCCCAGCAACATGCATCACAAGTGCGAATATGATCATTGTCGAAACCATAAAATCTGGTTTTAAAAACGGCGATCGACTTTAAAAATGAAAATGGGAGTCGCCACCAATCCCTTTTTACTTAGGTGTGATTGGATCACCTTGTAAAACGTTTCATTTTAAAACATTCAATTTTGGTCTACGAAAAACAAGAAAACGGGTTCGGAAGTCGGTTACGTACGAGGAAGGGTTAGCACCCTCGTAACGCCCAAAAATTGGTACCTAATCGATTGAATCATGTCCAAATGTTTAAAATTTAAAAAGTATTTAAAATATGATTTTTTTTTTTAAAAAATTCGAGCAATTTAGGTTAAAATTTGAGACATTCTTGTTCCGAAGGAATATAAACATCACATCCAGTACGTTAGGACACGATATTTAAGAACCTTCGAAATCAAGATCATCTCTCAATTTACAAAACTTGAAAAGGGTAATTAGTTATTTAGCCAAACGGAAAATCGCACCTAGTACGTTAGGGCACTATTTCCCGAATTTCTAAATACCAAAACATTGCCTTATTTGAAAATCCCTTTTTTTTAAAATATAATGGTTTTGCAAAAATGGATATTCTATTTAAATAATATCATGTAACAACATTGTTTGTATACTTTCATCATACATATTAAAGACAATTACAATGCATTAACGGTAATATATTATACAAAATACAAGAAGTAATAATTCCTATACTAAAGGCATTTACAAATATTTAACGAGGATTAGACAAATATAATGAACAATACAATTAACAATAAACCTATTTCATGCAAATTTAAAAAAAAAGGAAAAATTTATACATATAAACAATATAAACAATGTATAAAAAGATATGTAAAAAAAAATATTGTAAATGGAATATTATGAATTAACTTTAATTAAATATGTGATATAATATAAAAAAAAATTAAAACATATAATATAGTATATAGATACTAAAATAATTTTGTAAATATAATTAAAATAAAATAGTAATTTAAATTACATAGTATAATAATATGCCAATTTTTATAATGTAAGTAATAAATAATAATGATTTATTCAACAGGAATAATGATTTATAAATAATCCGAGGGTTCAATTATAATAAAAGTGAACTGTCAGGGTTTATTTTATAAGTATGAAAAAGTGAATTGGACCGATTTAAAAATGATAGACTTGCGGAAGGACTAAATAAATAAATAAACCATTAACACAAAAAAACGCGGATCTTTGTCGGGTAATCGGGTCGACGCGCGGATCTTACCAGTGAAAAACGACGTCGTTCTGTTTTAGTTATAAATACCATTTTTATTGCCAAAAATTCATTTCAATCCAGTTTAAAAAAAAAAATTGAAATACTCTCTGAGATATTCATCCTCCAGCCCAGACTCCGATTGCTGGTTTTGGGAGCCACGCGCCTCCGTGGCCGGTGGCCGGAGGCCCAACTTTCTTGAATCCGGTTGCTTCCGAAGGGTAAACGTCTTTCCCCTTTTTACTTCTTTGAAATATGGGTGATATGCACGATATAAAGCAGAAAAGAAAAAAGTAAAATAAATAAACAGAATGATAGATTAAGAATCACCTCTGAAAAATTGAAATCTTTTATTTCTCTGAATATTCTGACAAGATTCTGTAATCACTGGCCTCGTATGTATTCGTATTTTCGAGTATTTGAGTATATTTTTTTTATTTTCCCCCCTTTTTACAGGTTTAATCTAGGGTTTTTATACCCAAAAAAACAAAATAAAAGAAAAGGAAAAGATATCTTTTCGTATCTTTCCATATTTGTGCCTGCGATTTGTTTCCTTTCTGTTGCTTATTTCCTTCCTTTGCAGGTTTGAAGACGGAGGACGGTGACTAAGCGCGGATCGCGGCGTGACTGGCGGCGCTGCGAAGGTGTGACGGTCCAACTCCAACTGTGACGATTAGGCTCCATTCCTTGCTGCGCGGCTGTTGGGATAGTCTCTGCTTGCGGCGTGAGGAAACCTAGGGTTCTCGAAACCCTTGGTTTCTGATTTGGAATTGGGCCTTTAAGTTTGGGCTATAGATTGGGCTAAGGGTGTAATGGGTTGAAGGGTTTGGTCTGTAATATGGACTTTTTAAAGACATTTCATTTTTTAACAGCCTGGTCAAAATTGGGCTGCTACAGCTGCCCGTCTTTGCTCATTATCGTGTAATGAGAATAGAGAAAAGACTATAAAAAGACCAATTTTGACCGTTCTTGGCCAAGCCCCGACTTCTCAATCCTTGTCTTCTTCAAATGACTCCAACTTCATTGCAGCTTCAACAGTATTGGAACTTAAGTTTGACACCTTCCTCTTCATGAAGGCCGTATCCAATATCTTTTGATCTGCTTCACTGCAAACTCAGGGAAACAAGATCTGCTATTTTCAATATGATCCCTGCAAACTCAGGGATCACCAGACTGATATCTTCGATCTGCTTCCTGCAACTCTAGGAAGATCAAATCTGCTATCTTCAATCTGATCCCTGCAAACTCAAGGATCATCGGACTGATATATTCGATCTGCTTCCTGCAAACTCCAGGAAGATCAAATCTGCTATCTTCAATCTGATCCCTGCAAACTCAGGGATCACCAGATTGATGTCTTTGATCTGCTTCCTGCAACTTCAGGAAGATCAAATCTGGTGTTCTTCAATCTGATCCCTGCAAACTCAGGGATCACCAGATTGATGTCTTCGATCTGCTTCCTGCAACTTCAGGAAGATCAAATCTGGTGTTCTTCAATCTGATCCCTGCAAACTCAGGGATCACCAGATTGATGTCTTCGATCTGCTTCCTGCAACTTCAGGAATGTCAAATCTGCTATCCTCAATCTGATCCCTGCAAACTCAGGGATCACCAGATTGATGTCTTCGATCTACTATTTTCTATCTGATCCCTGCAAACTCAGGGATCACCAGACAGATGTATTCGATCTGCTTCCTGCAACTTCAGGAAGATCAAATCTGCTATCTTCAATCTGATCCCTGCAAACTCAGGGATCACCAGATTGATGTCTTCGATCTGCTTCCTGCAACTTCAGGAAGATCAACTCTGCTATCTTCAATCTGATCCCTGCAAACTCAGGGATCACCAGACTGATATCTTCGATCTGCTTCCTGCAACTTCAGGAAGATCAAATCTGCTATTTTCAATCTGATCCCTGCAAACTCAGGGATCACCAGATTGCTGTCTTCGATCTGCTTCCTGCAACTTCAGGAAGATCAAATCTGCTAATTCGCCGATATTGCTACACCGTCTACTGAGGGACATGTCCTGCAGCCTCGGTTCCATATGTTTATGTCATATAACTAAGATGCTATGATCAAAATGAATCAAATGCTTTTAGTTACATGTGCAACATGTCATGAAAGTGATTCCTTTTAAGGGATTAGGATGCAATGATTGTAATGAATCTAATGCTCCTAATGAAATTTGCTATGATGCAAAAATGTTATGAGCATGATTCCTACTTTTAGGTGTTGCCACTCATTTATTCGTCATTCTTGTTCATCAATCATGTTCTGCTCTGTTAGCTTGCCCAAATGCAATTTCAGAGTCAACTTTGCTTGGATCTTGAAAGCGCAAGGCTTATATCATCCTACCACAATGAGAATTGAAACGTTCTCAATCTGACTCATTTGCAATTTCTAGAGTATAGGGTTTATTTTATATTCAACCCATTTCGCCACAATTCAAGGTTTCTTAGTTCATCACACCACTCCGAATGATATAATCTGATGACATCTCGTCCGTTTCTATGCTCATGGAAATTCTAAACAATTGTCCTGTTTTGGCTCCTTGTCTTATCTAGAAATTTCCAAAGTAATATGTAAAACTTCTTTTTATGAAATTATTAGTTCATCAATCATTATTTCAATGCAACACATTTATGAATAATGGGTAACAACTAAATTGATCTTAAAAGAAGGATTAAAATTTGAATAAATTTGTAAAAAGAACACAAAGAAAAATTAATTGGAACATATCTTTGAGAAGAAAAAGAATCCAAAGATAGTAAAATGAATAAGACAAAAATCAGATGCCCTAGATATCGCTGATTAAGCTTCCATATACAAACTTTATGAAGACTGTCTTGAGTTCAACATGTGTTTTAGAAGACCCAAAGTATTTTGTTGATGCCCCAAAATGTGACTTTCTTCCTTTCATTGTTGCTTCAAGTGTAGGGAGATGACTGCATGTCCCTTCAGAATTTGAGTCGCCCTTTTCGGGTTTTCAACTCAAAACCCCTTTGATCTCAAGGCGCCCTTTGCGAGTTTTCACCTTGGCCTCTCCTCCTTTTTTTTTTAAAAAAAACTCAAAGCGCCCTTTTCGGGTTTTCACTTTGGCTTCTTCTCCTTTTCAAGCAAAATACTTTTTTACTGAGTCGGAGTTCACAGGGTTGGGTAAACTTTTCCCATCCATTTCGGTTAAGATCAATGCTCCTCCAGAAAAAAACTTTCTTCACCACATATGGTCCTTCCCAATTCGGCATCCATTTTCCTCTGAAATCCTTTTGTATTGGAAGAATCTTTTTCAGTACAAGGTCCTCCTCGTGAAACTCTCTTGGGCGAACTTTCTTATTATAGGCTCGCATCATTCGTTTCTGGTACATCTGACCATGACGAATAGCCCTTAGTCTCTTTTCTTCAATTAAATTCAACTGATCATACCGAGCCTGAATCCATTCAGCTTCATCCAACTTTATCTCTGACAGTATACGAAGAGAAGGAATTTCTACTTCGATAGGTAGGACAGCCTCCATCCCATAAACCAACGAATAAGGTGTTGCCCCAGTAGAGGTTCTGACAGACGTCCGATAAGCATATAGTGCAAATGGTAGCTTCTCATGCCAATCCTTATAAGTCTCAGTCATCTTCCCCACTATCTTTTTGATGTTTTTGTTAGCCGCTTCCACTGCCCCGTTCATCTTCAGACGATACGGAGACGAGTTATGGTGTTTGATTCCAAATTGGTTACAAATTTCTGCTATCGAGCTGTTGTTCAGGTTCAACGCATTGTCTGATATGATCCTCTCAGGCATTCCATATCGACAAATAATCTCATTTTTCAAGAATCTACTAACTGCTGACTTAGTGACATTAGCATATGAAGCAGCCTCTACCCATTTCGTAAAGTAGTCAATTACCACAAAGATAAATCGATGCCCATTTGAAGCTTTTGGTGAGATTGGCCCAATAACATTCATGCCCCACATGGAAAAAGGCCACGGGGAAGTCATAACATGCAAAGGTGACGGAGGCACATGAATCTTTTCTCCATAAATTTGGCATTTATGACATCTCTTGGCATAGTTGATACAGTCACTTTCCATGGTAGACCAATAATATCCAAATCTCATTATCTGTCTGGCCATTGTGAATCCATTTGCATGTGTTCCACAAACACCCTCATGAACTTCTTCGAGGATTTGTTTAGCTTCAAAAGCATCAACATATCTCAATAGCACTTGATCTTTTCTCTTTTTGTATAAAATTTCTCCATCTAAGACATAATCAGAGGCCATTATTCTTAAAGTCCTTTTCTCATTTTCGGTGGCATTCTCCGGATATTCGCGATTTTTCACGTATCGCAATATATTCTGATACCAAGGATGGTCATCTCTTTCTTCTTCCTCTATGTCATAACAATGGGCTGGAACCTCGACAATACTCATCTGAATAGGCCTCATATCTTCTGGTCTGTTTACTTTGATCATAGAAGCCAAGGTTGCCAATGCATCTACCATCTGATTTTCATCGCGTGGAAGATAATTGAAGGTAATGTCATCAAATTCCTCAATTAATTCCAGAATTATTTTTCGGTAATTAATTAATTTGGGATCTCTTGTCTCCCACTCTCCTTTGAGCTGGTAAATTACTAAGGCAGAATCTCCATACACATCTAGCACTCTGATCTTACGTTCTAAAGCTGCCCGAAGTCCCATGATACATGCTTCATATTCTGCCATGTTATTTGTGCAGTCAAAATCTAATCTGCATGTGAATGGATAATAGTCACCACCAGGGGACACCAAAACTGCCCCAATTCCATTTCCCATAGCATTCGATGCCCCATCAAAATTCAACTTCCAGCGACAATCTTCTATATTGGCCACATACATCAATCCTTCGTTTGGGAAATCAAAATTCAAAGGTTCATAATCTTCCAAAGCTCTGCTAGCCAAAAAGTCTGCTACTGCACTTCCTTTGATAGCCTTTTGGGTCACATAAACTATATCGAATTCAGATAGTAGAATCTGCCACCTAGCCATTCTTCCATTCAAAGCAGTGGACTCTATCATGTATTTTAATGGATCAAGCTTGGAAATCAACCAAGTTTTATGATATAGCATATATTGTGAGTTGTCCAAATCAAAGCGCAACACAATTTCTCGATTGCCGAATACCTCATTTCACACTCAGTAAACTTTTTGCTAAGATAGTATATCGCCTTTTCCTTTCTTCCTGTCTCATCATGTTGTCCCAACACACATCCCATGGAGTTATTGAAAACCGACAAATACAATATCAAAGGCTTATCTGGATTAGGTGGAGATAATACTGGTGCATTCGACAAATACATTTTGACTTTATCAAAAGCTCTCTGACACTCATCATCCCATACACCTGGATTGTGTTTTTTGAGAAGACGAAATATAGGGTCATATTTCTCAGTTAATTGTGAAATAAACCGAGCAATGTAATTCAACCTTCCAAGAAAACCTCGAACTTCTTTCTGAGTACGCGGTGAAGGCAATCCTTGTATCGCTTTAACCTTGCTTAAATCAACTTCTATTCCCTTCTCACTGACCACAAATCCCAATAATTTTCCTGATCGAGCTCCGAAAGTACACTTTGCCGGATTGAGTTTCAGTTGGAATTTTCTCAATCTTAAAAATAACTTCTTCAAGACCTCAATGTGCTCTTTTTCTGTTCGAGACTTAGCAATCATGTCGTCAACATACACTTCAATCTCTTTATGCATCATGTCATGGAACAAGGTTACCATGGCCCTTTGATATGTTGCCCCAGCATTCTTTAGTCCAAAAGGCATTACTTTGTAGCAAAATGTGCCCCACAGCGTTATGAAGGTGGTTTTTTCCATATCCTCGGGGTGCATCTTAATCTGATTATATCCTGAAAAGCCATCCATGAAGGAAAACAAAGAAAATCCTTCCGTATTATCCACTAATGAATCAATATGCGGCAAAGGGAAATTGTCTTTTGGGCTAGCTTTGTTCAAATCCCTATAATCTACGCACATTCAGACCTTTCCATCTTTCTTAGGAACTGGAACAATGTTGGCAACCCATTCTGAATATTTAACCTCTTGTAGAAAACCAGCATCAAACTGTTTCTGGACCTCTTCTTTTATTTTCAATACTATATCAGGCCTCATCCTTCGTAGCTTTTGCTGAACTGGCTTGCATTCTTCTCTGATGGGAAGGCGATGTACCACAATATCAGTACTTAACCCGGGCATATCCTGGTATGACCACGCAAAGACATCTTTGAACTCTCGCAATAACTCAATAAGATCTCGTCTTGTCTCTTTAGCTATGCGCGTACCAATTTTCACAACCTTTCTTTCTTCTAAGGTTATATTCTCTATTTCTTCTTCATGGGGCAAGATCTGTTTCTCCTCTTGCTTTACCATTCTTAACAAATCTGGAGATAAGTCACACTCTTGGTCATCTTCAAAATCCTGAGATTCCTCTAAACACATGTCGTGCTCAAAATGAACCTCTAGATCTGTAATATCGTTGCTCATGTCATTGATATCTAGGGACCTGTAATGGGTACGAAAGAATATACAAATGAATTTGAGGACAAATTTTCACATGATATGAATGAAAAATATACAATTTGGGAGAAAATTAGACTGTTAAAAGAATGAAATGAAAGAATATTTACTCAAATTAATTATCCAAAATGTATTTTATTGAAATAATAAGTTCTGAACATAAGCCTATTTCACAAAGAGATCTTTATTGTTCCTAGGCTAAAAAACAACAAAGCGTTCTGAATATTACTCTGTATAATTCCTAAAAACTACAGGGAGTTCTTCTGCAGTCCAATTGTCCAGAACGCTTTCAGGTTCATAAGGACAAATGCCCATCTGGTTCCTCTGTTCCATTCCTTCCTCATGTATGGCGTTGATGTGAGGACTTTCCAATAACCCTCTCTCAGGGTGAATTATCCCTCCTGATACAAAGGTCTGGGATATGTGTGGGAATGTCATCGGTTCCCACTGGACATCTTCTCCATTCAAGCGTGCCCTTCTCCTCTCCTGTTTCTTTTCTACGTCCTTCCTTTTTTGTCTAACATCCGGCTTGAAACCCAAGCCAAAACGATCTCTCTTCCCCTTCAACATCGAAATTTGAATCTCCCCTTGGAGGTATCTGCCCAATCCTTTCCCTGGTAAGGCTCCTCTCCCCACCATCATCTGTAAGCCCATCCTCGTAGTCTTGGATATCTTGGGCACTGGGACTTCACTTCCTTCGGAGATGAATGTTGCATTGACAAACTATAAAGAACGGAAAGAACATTCGATGGCCTCCTTATTTGTCTCTACATATGGCGCATTATTGGTAACAGTCGTTATAATGTCCTCTTCCGCATTTATAGTGACCAGGCGACCATCCGTCACTAGCTTCAGTTTTTGATGAAGTGATGAGGGCACTGCTCCTGCTGAATGAATCCAGGGCCTTCCCAGCAAGCAATTATATGAAGGTTTTATATCCATCACCAGAAAATCCACCTTATACATGTTTGGCCCAATCTGTAATGGTATGTCTATCCTCCCCATCACTCTTCTCTCAGTGCCATCAAACGCTCGCACTACGTTCTGGCACGTCTTCATGTGAGAACTATCAATTGGCAACCTCTTCAGTGTCGACAATGGTAGAACATTCAAAGCTGATCCATTGTCAATCAACACGCTTGGTAAAGTATATCCTTTGCAACGAGTGGTTATGTGTAGGGCCTTAGTCGACCCCATACCCCCAGGTGGAATTTCATCATCACTGAAGGAAATAAAGTTATCTGCACTTATGTTACTAACCAATCGGTCAAGCTTGTTGACAGATATGTCCTTAGTAACATAAGTCTCGTTCAGCACCTTCATTAAAGCCTCACGATGGACATCCGAACTTAAAAGTAAGGCCAGCACTGAAAGACGAGCCGGTTGTTTGCGCAACTGCTCTACCACATTGTATTCACTGTGCTTTAGGAATTTTAGAAATTCCTTAGCTTCTTCCTCCTTTACAGGTACATTGGTAAGGGTATCAAGTTCTTTCTCTGGCTCAACGGGCACATCTTTTGACTTTGCTGGTTCAGTTCTAACGTTCAACGAGTCATAACGCCTCCCATTTTGCGTATAAAATCCCTCTTTTTGAACCTCCTTGGAAGTGCTAGCTGCAATTACTATTTTTGGTGTCATTAGATTACAATTGTAGTTCCATGGTACAGCCTTGTCATCTTTGTAAGGAAAAGACACAGGCCTCTGAATTACCACTTTAGGAGCGATTTGTGCCCCGCCTTCTGTATTCTTTGGTCGGGATACAATAATCCTTGGATAATTGACTTTTTGACCAGTCCACTCTCCTTCGGTTGCATGTATATTTCCTCCCTCTGAACCTTCTTCATAAAACTCCAGTTCCTTATTATCCATAAGGCTCTGTACCAACGCCCTAAACTCAACACAGTCTTGGATCTCATGTCCATCAGCTCCGTGGAACTCACAGTAGTTCCTTGGTTCTTCACTTCTTTTTTCGAGACTTGATCTTGTTAATCCCCTTCTTGCCATCTCCTTCCAAATTATCCTCAACGAAGTCTTCACCTCCGAGATATCCCCTTTGGTCTTTCTTATAAAATCTTCCCCAATCGCGTTTACCCCCTTGTCTCCATGATTGGGTAATGGGTTCACCGCACCGGGCATATCCTCAAGCTTGACAACTCCCAATTTAAGAAGCCTCTCAACTACCCTTTTGAAGGCGGTACAATTTTCTATAGAGTGCCCTGCTGCTCCTGCATGGTAATCACACTGGGCATTTGAGTCGTACCATTTAGGATACGGAGGTTGCATTGGCTGTAAATAGTACGGGGACACTATACGTTCCTCTAGTAAAGTATTATACAGCTCCTTATATGTCATAGGGATTGGTGTAAATTGGATTCTGTCAACATTTTGTGTGGGGCCTGATTCTTGTTTTGTAGACCCCTGTTGCCCGGCAGTAATTACTTTAGGTTGACAAATAGTAACTGCCTTTGGATTCCCTTTGTTGTACGTGCTTGCACTACTCACCTCATTATCTTTTTTCCTAGGAGCAGATCTCCTAGTGGTCTCTCCTGCTTCAATCTTGCCACTCTTTATGGCATTTTCTATCATTTCACCTGCCATAACTATATCCGCGAAGCTCTTAGTGGTACTTCCTATCATATGGGTGATAAATGGCGCCTTTAGAGTGTTGATGAACAACATAGTGGTTTCCTTTTCCAAGAGAGGTGGTTGAACTTGCATGGCTATTTCCCTCCATCTCTGTGCATATTGCCTGAAACTCTCGTTTGATTTCTTTTCCATATTTTGCAACATGATCCGGTCAGGCGTCATGTCTGTGACATGATTGTACTGCCTCATAAGGCTTGGGCCAAATCCCTCCAAGAGTTAATATTAGCGCGGCTGAGTTGGTTGTACCATCTATATGCTGCCCCTGTCAAACTATCCTGGAAACAATGAATCAGAAGTTGATCATTGTTCACATAGCCCGTCATACGTCTACAGAACATCGTAATGTGGGTTTCAGGGCAAGTAGTTCCATTGTATTTCTCAAATTCCGGCATTTTAAATTTGTGAGGAAGCACTAAATCCGGAACCAGACTCAAGTCTTTGGCGTCAATACCATGATGATGATCAACATTCTCCAAAGCCTTGAATTTTTCCTCTATCCATCTATAGCGATCCTCCAACTGTTTTGCAGATCCAGCTCTGAACCCCTCTCCTTCTGCTATATCTAGGTCAGGGACAACAGGATTAGCTGAGTTATCTCCTGGATTAGATCCAGAACCAACTTGTAAATTCATGGGCACCCCAGTGTCAGCTTGCCCTTTCTGAGACCTAATTGTAACAGTTGGCCTTCTGGAATATTCTTCGGGTTGTGTTTGCACATGTGGTGGAGTGAACCCCTAGGCAAATCCTCATTGTCTTCAGCATTGACTATTGGGCTCTTTCCCCTGTCCATTATCCCACTCATCATTTGGGCCATTTGGGCCATCATGTTCTTCTGGGCTTCCACCATCTGGTCTCTCATCTCTAGTTGGAGCTTTACCATCTGCTCCTGCATCTGGTCTTGAATGTCTCTCTGGAATTATTCCATTCTTTGGTCCATTTTCCTTGACTTAGCTCGTGTACCGTAAGGATGTTCAGTTTCCAGATTTTCTTTCTCTCTCTCTCTCCTATAATTTAAACTAATTAGATTCTATCTATAGATTCGAATGCATATGATGTTATGTAATGCAAATGTAATAATGCAAAGAGACATCGATTCTGATCAACTTCATTGTAGAAAACTTTATTAGAAAACAAAATCCTTTACATAAAACATATTACAAATAAGCTCTCGCCTTAAGTCCTAAGGTCTTAATTTTCTCCAATAACGAAACTAATTCTTGGTTACACCCTGACTGTAGCTCATATTTCATGCTCAATATGTCAGCCTGTGCTGCCAAAGTCTGTAGGTGATCAGCTACCTCTCGGATCTGAACTATGGCTTCCCCCATGAAATAATCTCGGTTTCTGACTTGTCTTTGTGAATGATGGAGTTCTTCCTTCAAATATCCTTCTCGAAGTTCATAACTGTGCAGTGCTGATTCTAACTCTTCAAGTCGACCCTTCATTTCCTCAATCTTATTCAGGCTTGACTTTAACTCGATCACAGAATTACGGCTCCGATGATGATGAAGAGATCGTCCAAGTTCAGCTACCCTAGCTTGTAATTCTTCCTTTTCATTTGAACTCTCAGCCAAGCTCTTCTCTAAGGCCTCGTTTTGCGCTTGCACTTCTCGAAACTTTTTCTCCCAATAATCAGCTTTGGCTTCTTTCTCTTGGACCTCTTGTCGCCACTGTCCCGAAGTCTTCCCCAATCCAGCATTCTTCATAGATAGACGCATCTTCTTATATTCAATCTTCAGGCTATCCCGATCTTCCTCAATCTTCCTCTTCTCCTTTCTTGCTTTCTCGGCTTCCGATTTCTGAGCATCCACTTCTAGCTTCAAATACATCTTCTCTTCTTCGAACTTTTCTATCTTTTTTCCGAACTCTGAACTCTGCCTTTCAAAATCCTGTTTTATCATCTCCAACTCTGATGGGATTACTCGCAAATATTCTTCCATCGATCGAGCACCTTCTAGTTTTGGCATAGAGAGATTGTCATTAACTCTGCTACTCGACCACTCACTATATTCTGGAGTTGTCACAGGCCCTCGAGTCAATATCTTCATACGACGAGCTTGCTGCCATGCCTCAAAGATCTCCCGAATCCTTTTCTTATAATTATCCCCTTGATATGAGAATTCGCTTTGAGCTAACCCATACGTCGCTGGTACAAATTGTCCTGCTTTGTATTGCCGTAGTACGAGCAGTGGCGCATACCCAATAGCTCCCCAGATTCCAGGCAAAGGTACCCAATCTAGTTTTCCACATCGATAAAGGACTTCATCAGGGATCAACCAAGGGGCTTTCCATTCAACATCCTCATCATGAAGATTACATAAGAGCGCTGTCCAATTTTCCTCTGATATATCATTTCTCCTTGGGATATCCGCTATCTCTCTTAATGGCGAATAATTTTCTGAGAAGACCCGATAGGAAACCTTATCCATCTTCCAAAAATGGCTGTGGAACCAAGCCAACAAAAGCTGCGCACAACCTATGAATCTACCCTCGCCCGCTCTCCGACATGCGTTTAATGACCGGAATGTCTCTGCCAAGATTGCGGGAACAGTTGTGACCTGTTTATCAAGTCGATGAAAAATATCTGAAACAGCTTCATCCACATATCCCAATGCTTTAGGGAAAATTACTAACCCATATATACTTAAAGCAAAAACATCTATCTTCTTCTTCATATCAGGATGCACTAAGATCAAGTCTTTCAGAGCTTTCCAAGGAATGCACTTACTTTCACCTTTCTGCTTGATTCTAGCCATGACCCACTGCTCGCTCATCCCTGTAATACTCATCATCTTTTTCAAAAAGGTCGGAACGGTAGCAGCCTTTAAATAAACTTTATCTACTAGAATTCTAGGACATCGCAATAAAGTTGTGTACTCTTCCACCGTAGGTACCAAATCAACGTTTCCAAAAGTAAAGCAACTATACGATGAATTCCAATATTGAGTAATAGCTCGAAATAAATGTGGATCTACCTGAATATCCAACAAGTATGGCAAATCCCCATAGTCGCTGTAAAACAACTGCTTGGTCTCTTCGCTCCATTGATCCCATATTTCTCTCAACTCCTGAAAATCATTTTGCGCCACACTGATACGAGTGTAGTCCCATAATTCTGATGTATGCCCCTCAGCTAGACTGTCTCCTTTCTCTAGTTGTGTTTGTTCTGACCACTTACGGACGGCTGCATTGTCCTCAACTTTATCAAGGAATCCGTTCTCCATAACCAGCTTTCTAACTTAGAAACTGACCGTGAATCGATACCTCTTAAAAATATGAAATGACATGCACAAAGGTAAACACAACAAATTAGTATAAAATAAAACAAGTAAAATATACTAACATCTATTTGGGTAACTACTAAAGTTCGGCATAGCTCTATCTAAGGCAGGTTCTTAAGGTTTACTATATGCGGTTTTGATCTAAAGTTGAGGTACCTGAACCAGCAGATTCCTCGATCCTCACCCATTATAGGCTCGCGGACCGAGTTCAGTTCAGGGGAATACATTTCCCTATGGCTGCACAGAGGTGAAAACCTCACGAAGACATAGGTACGGCTGTATCCCGGAAGCGATCTACTATCCTGCACGGAGGTGAAAACCTCACGAAGGACTAGCTTCTCACTCCCACTTAAGGGTGTGACCGTAATGGTCATGCAATGCAATGCAGACATATTAGACATAAACAGAATCGCATGCAAATAAAAAGAATCATAATTTTTTTTTTAAATAAGATTTTTAAATTTCAAACATAAGGGCATGAAACTATCGATTTTACGGCTTGACTCTCTTATTATTCCCCAGTGGAGTCGCCAAGCTGTCGAAACCATTTTAAAATCTGGTTTTAAAAACGGCGATCGACTTTAAAAATGAAAATGGGAGTCGCCACCAATCCCTTTTTACTTAGGTGTGATTGGATCACCTTGTAAAACGTTTCATTTTAAAACATTCAATTTTGGTCTACGAAAAACAAGAAAACGGGTTCGGAAGTCGGTTACGTACGAGGAAGGGTTAGCACCCTCGTAACGCCCAAAAATTGGTACCTAATCGATTGAATCATGTCCAAATGTTTAAAATTTAAAAAGTATTTAAAATATGATTTTTTTTTAAAAAAAAATTCGAGCAATTTAGGTTAAAATTTGAGACATTCTTGTTCCGAAGGAATATAAACATCACATCCAGTACGTTAGGACACGATATTTAAGAACCTTCGAAATCAAGATCATCTCTCAATTTACAAAACTTGAAAAGGGTATTTAGTTATTTAGCCAAACGGAAAATCGCACCCAGTACGTTAAGGCACTATTTCCCGAATTTCTAAATACCAAAACATTGCCTTATTTTAAAATCCCTTTTTTTTTTTTAAATATAATGGTTTTGCAAAAATGGATATTCTATTTAAATAATATCATGTAACAACATTGTTTGTATACTTTCATCATACATATTAAAGACAATTACAATGCATTAACGGTAATATATTATACAAAATACAAGAAGTAATAATTCCTATACTAAAGGCATTTACAAATATTTAACGAGGATTAGACAAATATAATGAACAATAAATTAACAATAAACATATTTCATGCAAATTTAAAAAAAAGGAAAATTTTATACATATAAACAATATAAACAATGTATAAAAGATATGTAAAAAAAAATATTGTAAATGGAATATTATGAATTAACTTTAATTAAATATGTGATATAATATAAAAAAATTTAAAACATATAATATAGTATTTAGATACTAAAATAATTTTGTAAATATAATTAAAATAAAATAGTAATTTAAATTACATAGTATAATAATATGCCAATTTTTATAATGTAAGTAATAAATAATAATGATTTATTCAACAGGAATAATGATTTATAAATAATCCGAGGGTTCAATTATAATAAAAGTGAACTGTCAGGGTTTATTTTATAAGTATGAAAAAGTGAATTGGACCGATTTAAAAATGATAGACTTGCGGAAGGACTAAATAAATAAATAAACCATTAACACAAAAAAACGCGGATCTTTGTCGGGTAATCGGGTCGACGCGCGGATCTTACCAGTGAAAAACGACGTCGTTCTGTTTTAGTTATAAATACCATTTTTATTGCCAAAAAATCATTTCAATCCAGTTAAAAAAAAAATTTGAAATACTCTCTAAGATATTCATCCTCCAGCCCAGACTCCGATTGCTGGTTTTGGGAACCACGCGCCTCACGCGCCTCTGTGGCCGGTGGCCGGAGGCCCAACTTTCTCGAATCCGGTTGCTTCCGAAGGGTAAACACCTTTCCCCTTTTCACTTCTTTGAAATATGGGTGATATGCACGATATAAAGCAGAAAAGAAAAAAGTAAAATAAATAAACAGAATGATAGATTAAGAATCACCTCTGAAAAATTGAAATCTTTTATTTCTCTGAATATTCTGACAAGATTCTGTAATCACTGGCCTCGTATGAATTCGTATTTTCGAGTATTTGAGTATATTTTTTTTATTCCCCCCCCTTTTTACAGGTTTAATCTAGGGTTTTTATACCCAAAAAAAAACAAAATGAAAGAAAAGGAAAAGATATCTTTTCGTATCTTTCCATATTTGTGCCTGCGATTTGTTTCCTTTCTGTTGCTTATTTCCTTCCTTTGCAGGTTTGAAGACGGAGGACGGTGACTAAGCGCGGATTGCGGCGTGACTGGCGGCGCTGCGAAGGTGTGACGGTCCAACTCCAACTGTGACGATTAGGCTCCATTCCTTGCGGCGCGACTGTTGGGATAGTCTCTGCTTGCGGCGCGAGGAAACCTAGGGTTCTCGAAACCCTTGGTTTCTGATTTGGAATTGGGCCTTTAAGTCTGGGCTATAGATTGGGCTAAGGGTGTAATGGGTTGAAGGGTTTGGTCTGTAATATGGACTTTTTAAAGACATTTCATTTTTTAACAGCCTGGTCAAAATTGGGCTGCTACAATCATTGTATGGAAGGGATTTGATGGTGAAAGAGTGTCTGGGATGATAAGGATGCTTAATTTTATAAGAGTTGTAAGGTAATTTAACATAGCATGATTTATGTAAAAAGAAGTGGTTGCAAGATCTGCTACACCTGAAAGTTGGTGCGGGAGGTAAGCAAATCTGCGCACATGCTACACAACGAGGTTCGCTGCCATATTCTTCATCATTTTGGACAAGAGCTAGTGTATGCGGGTGAGAGAAATGTTGGATCTCTGTGGCATCTTCAGAGTCTATGGTGGGAAGTAAGGCACATTTGACATGGAGATTGAGATCACATGCTCCACAGCTGAACTTCATGCAGAAGACAATGCGTTCACCACAACAATCACATTCGTACGAGAAAGGAAATGTGATGAATATGAGAGTGCATGGATGGATGCGATGATTGATCAACTGTCGCGGAATGCTCTTCATGCAAGATTTATGAAGGAAAAACTTGCATTCCATGCAACCGTAGGTAGTAGAAGAAGAAGAAGAAGAAGAGCAGAGCTCTTCACAAACGGAGCAGATCACTTCATCTTTCTGGTTGGAATCAACAAGATTTAAGGGATGAAGATGAGTGAAATGTTGAATGGTGTACTCCTCATCTGAATATTCTACCACTGGCTTTAGGGCGCATTCCACATGCGCTTGAAACTTACAACTTAACTTGCATTTATAGAAAATTTCTATTTGGGTCATTGGTTTAAAACAAATAAAACAACGATCATGACGAGTTTTAGTGGAGATGATAAGAGGGCATGGATGAAAGAAATTTTGAACCTCTACTTTGTGCTCATCAAGACAATATTTATGAATAAAATACCCACAATATTCGCACTCATAGGCCGGGCCGGTTAAATACTTTAAACATCCGCGACAGATGCTCAATTCACTCCCCTCCTCAATGAATGACATGGGGTGGGGATGGATGACATGCTGAATCTCCATTCTATTTTAATGAAATAATAGAAAATACATACATGGTTGCAATCATGTTATTGCAATATATAACAATCGAAAAGTGTAATTTTAAAATATATAATTTTCTCTTACTTTTCTTAATGCATAAGTCACCACTAATTCTATGCTTAGACCAACATTGAAAGCAAACAAAACATTAAAGTAATTCTATCTTTTATTAATTAAATTAGTAAATTAATGGTTGAAGTTCAGCAATTGGGAAAAAAGAAATTATAATACAAACAATCATTTTATTTACAATATGTTTTATCTTTTATAGCAATTCAATCTGAATAACATTTCTTAATTCTATTTAGTTTTTGTGAATAATAAAAATAACTTTAAAATCCGCTATCATGAATTCCAAAAGAATTAATCTCTAAAAATTTTAAAACAAAGGTAAAATAAATACCTTAATTCAATCCCCAAAAAATTACTAACACAAAACCAATATTCATAGAATCTAGTTTTTTTATTAAACAAATTTATATAATTAATTCATTTTGGGATAAAGCTCAAAATTATATATGAATTTTGGTTTCACTACACCAAAACAGACTTTTAGCGGCGTTTTTTTTTGCTTTTAGCGGCGTTTTTAAGCGCCACTAATACTATTTGCGGCGCCTTCAAAAGCGCCGCAAAAATCGCCGCTAAAGAAAGCGCCGCAAAAGTTAGCGGCGTTTATTGTGAAAAAACGCCGCTAAAGGTGCGGACTTTTAGCGGCGCTTTTATAAAAACGCCGCTAAAGGTGGGTACTTTTAGCGGCGCTTTTATAAAAAACGCCGCTAAAGGTGGGGACTTTTAGCGGCGCTTTTATAAAAAACGCCGCTAAATGTGGGTACTTTTAGCGGCGCTTTTATAAAAAACGCCGCTAAAGGTGGGTACTTTTAGCGGCACTTTTGAAAAAACGCCGCTAAAGGTGGATACTTTTCGCGGCGCTTTTGTAAAAAACGCCGCAAAAAGTTGGTGCTTTTTGCGGCGCTTCTCTAGAAAACGCCGCTAAAGATTGGGAATTTTAGCGGCGCTTTTATTAAAAACGCCGCTAGAAGTTAGTGATTTTTGCGGCGCTTCTCTAATAAATGCCGCTATATGTGGGGTCTTTTAGCGGCGCTTCTCCTAAAAACGCCGCGAAAGGTTTGGTCTTTTGGCGGCGTTTTTAGCACAAACGCCGCTAATTTGCACAGATTTGCAGTGCTCTTTTTTTCCAATATCCTACCCTCCCTGCATTAAAACCAATCAAAAACAGCAGCAATTGCATATAATTTCAACCCAAGACAACAAATAAAACATTTAATCTCACCAAAAGCATTAAATTTAAACGATACTCCAAATTTAATAAAAGATATATGATATACATTATAATAAATGAAGTATAATTCAAACAATTCTTACAATAATGTTAATTGTAACAATATTAAAAATCATCTTACAACAAGAAAAGAAATGTCTAAGATGGCGGCCTCTGCGACTGCTGGAAAAACTTCATCATAGTCTGAAGCTGTTGCTGGAGTTCTTCATACTTCTTGTTCTGCTCTGCCTCCCTCGCTGCTGCCTCCGCCTCCCTCGCTGCTGCCTCCGCTCTAAGCTGAGCAATTTGCTCAGCTGTGCTCGCTTCCATCTGAGATATCTGGTCTTTTAATCTCTGAACTTCAGCACGAGATTGACTCCCGGAAGGCATGTATTGCTGGGAGCCGGATCCAAAATATTGGGTCGGGGTAACACCAGATCCCTGACATCGAACCCGACCATACCTTTTAAGACCCGAAACATTAGTGATAATTCTGTTATAAATATACTGAATATTAACAGAACTATCAATCGAAGCAGTCGTACCTTTCAGGACCCAAAACATCAGTAATAATTCTGTTATCAATCTTCTCGAGATTAACAGAACTATCAGACGAAGCAACCGCTTCATACTCCACCTTCTTATCCTTTAGTTTATCCTGATAAATCAATGAAAGAGTTAGAAACGAAATATATAATAAAAAGGAATGCAACATAACTTAAAATTAAAAATTTAAAACTACAAACGATGAATTAAACTATTGTAATTAAACATTATAAATATTTATAATAAATCAAATTTTATTAAGTAAATATACCAAAATTTTTGCAGCCTCGGATGTCATCGGAGATCCATCCTTCTTCCTATGCGTAATGTCAAAAAGCTGAAGGCGTCCAACTTTTTGACCAGACGAAGCTTCCTACATTATAGCAGAAAAAATATAATTTAATAGTATAAAGTCATTAATATTTGAAAGAAATAATAAATTATAATACCTCGGCCTCAGCTACACAAGCAAAACTTCTGGAACCTGCCGTGTGCGTGAATTTTTGTTTCTGTCTGCTGCTTGTTCCAACTCGCTCACGGTCCTACATAATGGAATTTGAATTATGTATATAATAAATATTATAAACCAAAAATTTATAAGACTTTAAAAGTACATAATACCTCTCCTTTCTTTGAATTCCAGAATCTAACTTGATCTTCCCATTGGTACCTCAACATTCCCGGCGGAACATTTCTTAATTTTTCGTCGAGGCTTATGTCTTTCTTAAAATATTGTTTTTTCAGCGTGCTTTTATTGTCTCTCCATTTTTTACCTAATGTCTTCTTAACATAGTCATCGGAGACCTCTAAAGCAAATCTCCCCTGAACAAAAATAGTTTAAAAAGTAAATATAAACGAAAGTTAAATCAAAGTATTATAAATTACATTCACGTTTTGTTACCTTAATATTATCGAGAGCCTGATTTTTGTTGGCAGCAGGCATGTGATGCCATGATTCGTAATTAATGGGCAACATATTGGCATTTCGTGCTAAAATGCCCAAATAGCCTGCTAACAGTCGAGCTTCAGATCCAATAGGCTGGCCATGATTGTTTCTCCTTACTTTAACACGCTCGACAGGCTCTAAGTCGTATAAATCTTTAAGCAATGTACGTCCCCGACCTCTACGAGTCCCACCAGCTTCGGCTGAAAAATGATATATTATTATATTAAAATTAAAAAATGAATCAATAATAAAATTCAACATGCATGTAAAATAAACTTAACATTACTTTCAAATTCTGCAGGCTCGTCATCTATGTCCGGCAGATTAGAAGATCCAACTGTTTGCTCTTCACTATTTGGTTCTTCTGAATTTGGAGTACTGTGGACAATATTTAAATCTCGTAATCGTCTTCTAGGCATTTTTCCTGCAATACACATGAAATAGTTCAAAATTTTAGTAACAAATAACAATAATAATAGTACATTTAAAATAGTTAAATTATATAACATGACCAACATTAAAATTATAATATTACATATAAATAATAAATCGTAAAATCTTACTAAATCATATTTCGTAAATATCTTCGTCCACATCCTGACGAACCCATTGAAATTGTTGACTAGTACTAGGGATATTTTCATTTAAGTTTTGTTCTGGGAAAGGCAAAGTTTCTGATATTTCGACTATGTCATCTCTACTTCCACTGCCAATGTCGAACAAGTCTCTAGGGGTGTTTCGAAGTACAACGTACCAACCCTCATCAGTTGGATCTTCGGAGTAGAAAACTTGTTTAACTTGAGAAGAAAACACATACGGCTCGTCCATCAGTTGTTCTCCGGTGTGAATCAATCGAGAGAAATTCACCATTGTAAAGCCATATTGATCGTTTTTAAGTCCGCGAGCCGTATTCACATCAGCCCAATCACCTCGAAATAAGACAACTTTGCATTTGCCGTAATAATCCAACTCAATGATGTCAGTAATAAGTCCGTAATAGTCCAGATTTCCCTCGACAGGATTACTGTCCCTAGCACTAGCATAACTTGTAATTGAAGAATTAACAACAATTCCACAATTTTGGGTTCTCCTCAATCTCTCGCGATACCTTGTATGAAATCTGTATCCGTTGATGAGGAAGCCACTATATCTTTTCACTATTCTGTTTGGACCTTGTGAAAGCCATTTAACGTCGTCATTTACTTCATTCCGACTCCAAACCTATTGAGTCAAAATTAAATCGAGTAATTATGAATGTTATGAGAAAACATTATTACTTATCAATGAAAACTTAAATTGCATACCATTTGGCTTAACCATTCATGGAATGATTCTGCGAACAACTTATTAATTTCTCATCGATTTAATCTTCGGGATCGTGAACGAGCTCTCAATATTTGTTTGTACTCACTACGGTAAAAAAAGGTTTTACTTTATTGGAAGACAAACAAATTATAATTGATGAGTATTTATCAAATTCTAGAACTTACTTCCGAAATGGTTCCATTGAATCGTGATGAAAAAGAACGTATCGATGTGCTTGGACCCACGATCTATCGTCTAATTCTGCAATTTTGACTTTGCCGATCGGTTCTCCGAAACTTTGAAATAAATATGTTTCGGCCATATTATGATCTATGAGCCCAGCATTTCTACTTGGTCTGTTCATTCTTGTTTCAACATCTTCCAAATACCTTGAACAGAAAGTCATACATTCCTCTGCCAAGTAGCCCTCGGCAATTGATCCTTCCGGATAACGCTTATTGCGGCAGTATGACTTCAATTTGGATAGGAACCTAAACACGATATACAACATTATCAAAAGTTGCAACTAAAGGCATTGAGGTGAATGAAGGAATATTTTGCAAATAAAGTAAGACCTTTCAATGGGATACATCCATCGATAGAAAACGGGTCCACCAAGAATTGCTTCACGCGGGAGATGAATTAACAAGTGCACCATAATAGTGAAGAAGGAAGGCGGGAAGATCTTCTCCAGATTGCATAAAGTCAATGCGGCTCGATCTTGTAGTCTCTCAAGTTCTTGAACATTCAAAACTTTACCACAAATGCCTTTCATTATATTTGACAGTTCAATTACAGAAGCCGTCACCTTTTTCGACATACAACACCGCATAGCAACTGGCAGTAAGTCTTGCATCATGATGTGATAGTCATGCGATTTTAAGCCATATAGTCTTCGATCCTTAAGACTCACACATCGCGATATATTTGATGCATACGCATCCGGGACCTTTATATCCTTCAACACCTTACAGAACACTTCTTTCTCCATCTTCGACATTGAAAAAATAGCAGGCGGCAACCGATATTTCATATTCGGAAGTGCTTGGGGATGAAGCTCACGCCGAATTCCCATGTGGACTAAATCAAGTCGACTCTGAAGATTATCTTTCGATTTTCCATCAACATTCAAAATGGTCCCAATGATGTTCTCGCAGACATTTTTCTCAATGTGCATGACATCAAGATTGTGGCGTAAAATCTGATGCTCCCAATAAGGCAACTAAAAAAAAATGCTTCTTTTTTTCCACAAGTCCACCTCATTAGGATCATCCTCTTCATCAGATTCATCATCAGATTCATCCCTAGATCTTCTATTTCTTTGCGGGTTGGCCGGTTGATTCATCTTCCCATAAATGAAATTCATATCTTTCAACATTAAGAATATTTCGGATCCACCGGTCTGCGAAGGAGCTTCTCTGAGCTCTTCAGTACCGTCAAACTGAGCACTCTGAAATCTAAATCTATGATTTTCCGGTAACCACCGACGATGCCCCATGTAAGAGAACTTCTTCCCATTATATAACCATTGCGAACATGTCTGCGCAGCACAACACGGACAAGCATAACGTCCCCTGGTACTCCAACCAGATAAATTAGCATAAGCCGGGAAGTCATTAATAGTCCACATCAATGCCGCACGTAAATTAAAGTTCTCTTTTCTCATTGCATCGTATGTCTGAACACCAGCCCATAGTTGTTTTAACTCGTCAACAAGTGGCTGCAAATAGACGTCAATATCATTCCCGGGCCCTTTCTCTCCAGGTATAATCATAGACAAGATAAAAGAAGATTGTTTCATGCAAACCCATGGAGGCAAATTGTAGGGAACAAGCACCACAGGCCAAGTACTATACGTTGTGCTCATGAGTTTGTAAGGGTTAAATCCATCGGATGCTAGCCCAAGCCTCACACTCCGAGGATCGCTTGCAAAGCTTGGAAATTTGGAGTCAAAAGATTTCCAAGCTAAAGAATCTGCAGGATGCCTTAAGAATCCATCATCGGTTCGTCCATCACGGTGCCAAGTCATTGATTCGGCTGTCTTCGACGACATGAAAAGCCGTTGAAGCCTTGGTATTAGCGGAAAATACCGCAAAATCTTAACTGGCTGCTTCCTTGACTGTGTATCGTGTTCGTCCTCGTTACCATCCTCTGTATTTCTATTAATCCAACGGGATTGGCCGCATACATGACAGCACTGTTGGTTTATCCGGTCGCCCCAATACAACATGCAGTCATTTGGGCAACTGTGAATTTTGTTGTAGCCAAGGCCCAAATCCTTTATCAATTTCTTCATGTCTTTGGAAGATTGAGGGATTTTTGCAAACGGGAACATTTCTTGCAGAAACTCTAACAGCATTGTCAACGAGTTTTCGGTCCACCCCCCAAACATTTCAAGTGAAAAAGACGAATACAGAATGACAGTTTGGAAAATTTTGATCCCTCATACAGTTCTACATTCATTTCACCGAGTAACGTGTAGAACCTCACCGCTTCTTCATTTGGCTGTTCATCCAGTACACTTCTTCCACCTTCAGTGAAAGTATTTCCACCAAAATTATAATCATCGGTTGCACCCAAGTCAGGTGGAAATGACCCGAAACCATCACTGCGCATATTAAAAGCATCCCGCAACATGCCTTCCATGTTATCATCTCTAACATTTTGATTGTAAATACTATGAGGATAACCCAGATTCATCGATGAAGATGCTCCACTAGATGTACACTCTCCATGAAAAAACCATTTTTTGTACCCCCGGACAAAGCCATCAACAACTAGATGTTCGTAGACCACTTCACGATAATGCCAGTTAATATTGCAACACTTCTTACACGGGCAAAGAATCATATTCTCTTGGCTTGCATTTTGAAATGCGAAATTCAGAAAAGTTTCTACTCCATTTCGATAGCCGTTGCTTACCCTTGACAATTTCATCCAAGTCCTATCCATTTCGTAGTTCTTGAAGTCTAAAGTTGACAATAAATTACACGGCTAAATTGTTAATTTATAATTTATGTAAGTACTGATATGATCATATATATAACTGAGTACTATGTAAGTTATGTAGATTATGTAAGTCATGAAGTTTGATCTTAAAATTACGTAAGTTATGAAATTTGATCTTAAACTTATGTAAGTTATGAAATTTGATCTTAAAATTAAGTAAGTTATGTATTCTTTAAGATTCATCATACGTGGCATTGTTACACCTAGGGAGGATCCATTATACCTAACAGTGAGATATAAGGCAACCCGTCAGGTTTCCAGCCTATATACTTTGAATCTTTTTTTTTATCTATACAAGTATTATGTAAGCTATGTAAGTTATGTATTATGTAAGTTAAATAATTTGATGAAAGATATGTAAGTTATGTAAGTTATTTATTATGTAAGTTAAATAATTTTATATAAGTTATGTATTATGTAAGTAAATAATTTGATGAAAGCTATGTAAGTTATGTAAGTTATTTATTGTAAGTTAAATGATTTTGTAAGTTATGTATGTATTATGTAATTTAAATTTAAATTTCAAATCGAGAATCAGTTGATGTGTGAACATACATGGCATGTATTACATTGTAGTTTGAGGTAGGCTATAAAATGTTATTATATATTTTTTTATAATTGAAATTTGGTGTGATGTTGTTAATTTAAATAGTTTTTAAATTACTTCTTTTAAAAAAAGAATTTATTTTCTATATTAAAACATATTTAAATAATGATCAATATAATATATTTATAACAAAATATTTATAAGTTTTTAAATTTAAAAAGTTTTTAAATTACTTCTTTTACAAAATAATTTATTTTTATAATAAAACGTATTTAAATAATGATCAATATTATTATATTGATAACAAAATATTATTAATATTTTGGAAAACATTGAAAATATTAAATATTAAAATCAAACATTAATATAAAAAATTAGTAATTAGTAATTAGTAATAAACCAAAAAGCCATATAAATGTCAGTATTCTTTTAAGAAAAATAAATTATTTTTTTCTAATTTATAAAACATTTATTAAAAATAAATAGAATTAAATTCATTTTAGTCATTTTATTTTACAATTTTTAAAATTTAGGTCTCATTATTATTATTATTATTATTATTATTATTATTATTATTATTATTATTATTATTATTTTTATTTTTTGTTAAATTAAATAAGGCAATTCAATTAATTCGAAATTCAGTAAAAAATTATAAAGTACTTAAGTCCCTTTTATGCATGCAAAAAGCCATTCATTTTTAGTCAAAAACAAAGTAAACAATAATTAAACAATTCAGATGTTTTAGTAAAAAACTGTGAAAAGGAAGTCATTAAAACCTATCATTTTTACCAGAATAGTAGACCTGTCTGGCCAAGGCCAAGTCCAAATACTTATTCCTGGTTCAGATCAAGTAGCAAGAAATAGAATGTGAAATTCTATCTCGTTTTTCTTTTCTCAATTATACGGGAAGTCTAGAAACCCACCTTAGTACCCAAATATTGGCCATGCATATAATATTTTACTTTTAGTCTCCGTGAGTTGTTCCATGATAAGAAAAGTTCCTGTTATGTGTGTGGGGGGGGGGGGGGTTATAGACATGTATATTTCATACAGTCTTCATTAATCTTCATTGATGCTATTTGATTCCCAGCCATTCTGTTATTTTGACTCGGTGTTAACTGTATGTTTCATTTTCTGTTGGACCTATGATGTACTCTTACTTTTAGACTACTCAAATACTTGGACTATAATTTTTCTTATTCCCAGGATTGTTCTCCTCAATAGTCCAACAGTTGGAGGCTTCACTGAGACAAAAGTTTTGCAAAGAGAAGACTGGCACCAATTATAACTAGGCTCCTAATCACATTATTCAGCGATGCAACATATAGATTCCATAAATTTGAAGCTCATGTTAGGACACATAACTGCTCCTACTGGGGGCTTGCTACTGCCCTCTGAAAGGCAATGTATGTACTTACTACTGAGCCATAGACACGGTACATGCTTGGAAACTTTAAATCATAACTTATAAGCATCTTGAGCCGAAAATGTGCCTTTTCTTTCTCTTTATTTTCCTGAAAAGTTAAGGCCTGTTGGCCCAGCTTATAAGGGCTTTAAGAATTGCAGAAAAACCAAAAGCAATTTAAACACCTCAATTAACAACATTTTTAGACCTCAATTACAGCAATAAAACATCTCAATTTCCAGCAAATAAACAATTCAAATTACAGTACCTGAACAGGGCTTCAACAGTTTAAAAAAGGAGCATTAACAGCATCCAAATGTACTTTGCTTGAGCAACTGGAAATTCTTTAAGTCATTGGACAGACCCTAAATATGAAATAATTTAGAAGTGGATAAATCAATGAAAAATGAAAATAAAAAACATTACACTTGAAATCAACTATACTCACTCTTTCAAACCAATTCTACTTGTTGGATAAAACTGAAATATTTTTTATCAAATTTTTAAAAATTTATACAAACTAAAAACCAAATTACAATTACTTTTGTATAAAATAAACTAAACTAAATTACATTTTGTAATTTGAAACAAACTCCACCTTATCCAACTTTATCCAACTTCAATTGCAATAAAAGTAAAATTCAATTCCATAATTTTAAAGTTTTTAAGAAAACCAAATCAAGCTGAAAACAGTCATCAAATTTGGTGAAAGAAATCAAGTATAGCAATAGATCTTACTTAGATTAAAGAAAGCTTTATCAAACTACATAGTACAGACCATGCATATATTTTAAATATTCACATCAAGCAAGGAAATTACAAATTAGGCAATGAGAACCCAATAATCTATGGAGATTGAAATATTCTAAAGCAGCAGATCAGGGTTCATTAACAATCTGAAATATTCTAAAGCAGAAAATCAATAGAAACCTCAAAATGAACCAACCCGAAAAAGAAAAACAGGAAGTAGCCATTTTCAATCTTCATCTAAAAAATGTAATAAACAACAATTCGAACCTTAAATGAACTATCCAAACACAAACGAAAAGAAAAGAAAAACGAACAAACCCTCATCTAAAGAGAAATCAAACTGTAGAAATCAAACGGCATAATGAATTGTGCCGCAAAAATAATCTAAATGTTATGTTTAGATTTATTTTTACGTGTAAGCAGTTTTCAATTATACTTTAACTATATATTTGATTAAATTAGAATAATGTTGAGTTCAATTGTTTTGTTTTTCTCATTGGCTTATTACAAAATAACTAAATTATTCAATAATTGTAATAAAAAAAAATTGCAATAAGACAATTAAAACCAATGAACGTCATTCTTATAGCTCCAACCAATAAACGTCATGAAAAGCAGGCAATAAACTAATTATCAGAACAAATCGAAACTCTTTATCTTTCCTCATGGATTATGGTTTTCACATATGGAAAATCCTAAACTAGGTAACACTATTCAGTGTGAAGCTTAATATTATGTGCTCATCTTTCATTAAACAACTTGTTTTTACTGCAATTCGCAGTAACATTAAGAGTTGAATTTTTAAAACATAGAACAATTTGATTTTCTTTATTATTCTTCTCTATATAACCCTGATGCAAACAATGTGATATTTCATGCATCGTAAAATAAAACCAAGTAGAGAAGAAAAATTCGGGTCTTTTGAGATGCTATTGACAGCATCATCATACTTTCTTTGGCAGTACAACTTAGCCTGTTCTAAAAGTTACCATAATTTGCTATGCAATAGATTTGATATCCATTATTTCTTTATATGCTTTTCGAGATTTTTTTACTTACTTTCTTTAGAAGTCTTTCCGTTTTTGAACATTCTATTACTTATTCTAGGGTGAGCTTCTAATGTTACCGAATAACGGTATTGCTTTTCGGTACTTTTCAACATATAACTAACTTAAAATGCACCATGATATTATGAATTTTTTTCATTTTCTGGAATACTTGATAAAATATATACACGATCAGTAAAACAATATTTATATTGCATTCAAGAAACATATTTACCTACTAAATTCAAGACTAGATTCAATTACAAACACGATAATCGATTGTTGAACGTCGAATTTGACCACCTAATTTAATTAGTTCGAATGCAATTGGGATTATGAAGCAAACTGAATTCCAATACCAAGAGAAATCAAACTGTAGATAAGGGATTCAATTGACTTATTGGGGCTAAGTTATTACCAAAATTGAATGCCTAGATCCAAGAATAAGATAAAAAGAGTGTGCTTACCTTTTCTGCAACTTAACCTTAATTGAAACAGAGGCCTCCTTGCTTTGCGATTTCAATCGAAACAGAGAAACCCAATTCACAGCAAAATAAAAAGAAAATTAAGAAAGGTAGAACAAAACAAAACAGAATTAATGAGATTTTTCTAATCTTTAACTTGACAGGGAAGACAAAGAGAACCAGCCTCGTACCTTTGCTGAAGACGACCCTAAAGGCACCAAATCCACCAAGTTTTTTTTCTACCTAAATCATACTCAGCATCACAAAAATAAAGAAGTTAAACAAAAATAAATAATCAAAATTATATAAATAAACAAAATCCCTAAATCAAAAAAGTTTCTGTTTACAAATTCCATACCGTCGTTGTTTGTTGAATGTTGGGATATTGGGAAATTTGAGCAAACAAATGACGACAGAACTTAGGGAAAAGTTTGAGCAGAAAAATTTAGGGACGAGGGAATTTAGGGGAGATGGACTTTGAGCAAAAAAATTGAAGCAGAAAACAAATTGAGGGAAAAGTTTTAGGAGAAACACTTAGGGATTTCGGGGATGAAGGGGGATAAAACCGAGCACAACAGAACGACGACGTTTTGCTCAAACTCAGTTTATGTTTTGCGGCGTTTTTAAAAAGCGCCACTAATTGTTATAAATGACGTCGTCCACCTTAATGCACATTATACTGTTGATAAAACGACGACGTGAAGATTAATGTCCATACATATTTGCGGTGTTTTTCAAAAACGCCACTGAATATAGGCTTTTGCGACGTTTTGGACTAGCGCCACTAAGACTTGACAGATTTTGTGGCGTTTTACGGATGCGCCACTAACAAATAGCTTCAAACGACGACGTCCTGCATTCTATTGATATTTTTGTGGCGTTTTACTCAAAAAACGCCACTAAATCATACAACAATGTTTCAAACGACGCCGTCTTGATATATTTTGATGGATTTTGTGGCGTTTTCTTATTAAACGCCGGTAATTTTAATTTCATTTAATCTATATATTTTTATACTATTATTAATTACTCCAATTACTTAATATTATTAACCCTAATTAATCTAAACAATCAACCTTAAACCATTAAAACTTAAAAATTTAAAATTATTTTAAATATATAAATTTAAAATATATCAGTCATATACCCATAAATCTTTAAAATTATTTTAAATCATAGTATTTTTTTTTTTCAATTTTAACATATATTTTCTATGTTATAATTTGTTTCAAATTTTTTCTATGTCTTATTAATGTTTTATAATAATTTAAATATAAAATTAAAAAAATTACATTTTAGTTAATACAAAGTTAATTAAATAATTATAAGAAGAGGATGAAATAGTGCTTGACTTTTATTACAATTTTATATTTAATTATTACATAATTCACCTAAATTTTAAATAAATAATTTTGGAAACTTTGAGTAATATTTAAAACAAATAGATACATGACATAATTTTTATATAAATTTTTTATGTAAGAAATAAAAACAGAAAATTTCCAAATATGAAATAAAAAAGGTTTAAAAAAACTATATATAATGATAATTTTTATATAAAAATTTCATAATATCACTTTTACGATTATATAAAAATTATATTTAATATATAAATTTAAATACTTAACCACAAACCCCAGTACATAACCCCAACTCCAAACTCAACCCTAATCTCTAACACATAACCCCAAACCCCAAACTATATAATGATAAAATTTTAATATTAAAAATCATATTATCTATTTTACAATTACATTATAAATTATTTAATATATAATTCAGGTTAAAAACTTGAACCTATTTTAAAGGAATAAACATTCGGATAATGGATATATACCATTCGGGGTTCTGGGAAGACAGTTTCACAATAAAAGGAAGGATCGGTAAACGATGGTTGGATCTAACAACTTCGGGCTGGGTTATACGATTCTAGGGATTTTGTGGGTTTGAATTAGGGAAAACTGATTTGAGGGATTTTGGTTTTCGAATTTTGGGTCATATACCATAGACCTTAAACCTTAAACCCTAAACCCTAAACCGTAAACCCTAAACTCTAAATATTAACCCCTAATCCTAACCCACAAGCACTTAACCCTTAACCCCTAAACCCATGAACCCTTAACCTTAACCGTAACCCCTTACCACTACCACTTAAATTAACCTTAATATCGTTAAACACTAAGATCTTAAACCCTAAACAACAACCCCCAAATATATAACAAACTTTAAAACACTAAACCCATATCCCACAATAATATTAAACCGTAAACCATACAATTAACATACTAAACATTAAACCATAAATCAATTTTAATAGCTTAATTTGTAACTTATAAGTAACTAAAATTGTTTAGTTAGAAATTTGTAATTTTTCATAATTAAGTAACTAAAATGAAACGTTCTCATTGCTTATAAGTGAATGCATCAAAATAAAATATAATTCAAAGCAAGAATAGGGAAAAAAATATGAAATTAAATCGGATCAAAACGAAACTAGTCCTTACAAAAAAATGGCTACTCAACTTTTAGCAACGTTTTTGTACAAAAACGCCGACCAGACTATTAGCGGCGCTTGTCGAAAAACGCCGCTAATGACCAGACTATTAGCGGCGCTTGTCAAAAAACGCCGCTAATGACCAGACTATTAGCGGCGCTTTTCAAAAAACGCCGCTAATGACCATACTATTAGTGGCGCTTTTCAAAAAACGCCGCTAATGCCCAGATTATTAGCGGCGCCTATTTAAAAACGCCGTTAATTCCCAGATTATTTGCGGTACTTGTCTAAAAACGCCGCTAATGCCCAGATTATTAGCGGCGCTTGTCTAAAAACGCCGCTAATGCCCAGATTATTAGCGGCGCCTGTTTAAAAACGCCGCTAATGCCCAGATTATTAGCGGCGCTTGTCTAAAAACGCCGCTAATTCTCAGACTATTACGGCGTTTGTTAAAAAACGCCGCTATTGCTTTATTTTTAGCGGCTTTTTTTGTTAAAACGCCACTATTTCTCTGTTTTTAGCGGCGTTTTTATTCAAACGCGACTAATGTGTAATATTTGTGGCGTTTTTTGTCCAAACGCCACTAAAAACGCCGCTAAAGCCCTGTTTTCCTGTAGTGTTTAAAGTGTAATTTTATACATAAAATTTTGATTTGACCTAGTTCTCGTAAATTATTAACACAATTATTAATATAGTATCTTTTTATATATGTTTATATATTGTATACACAAATAATTATGTTTATCCAATATAAAAATATATTGATGTATTTATTTCTTTAAACGTGTGCGATTGAATTAAAATTAAACACATTTGAACCACAATCAAAGTTTCATATGTATGATTGCACCAAACTAAAGTTCATATATTGAATTATACATTATGTCGCTCTTTTAAATAAAAAAAAATAATAGCTTACATCATAAAATTAACCCTCTATATACCCACAATGCATTAAATATAGCCAGCCTCTCTATAACAACCATCCACTATAACAGTATTTTTATATAGCAACAACAACAACCAAGTTTCTAGTAGAACTAATTTTTTGTGTCTTATCATAATCCTCTATAACAACTTTTCACTTATAACAGCAACATTTATAGTTAGAATGTGCATTTTTTATTAAATTAATTATCTATAATAACATATTGTTTAAAATTTTAAGTAAATTTATAACTATTCCATAAAAGCAAACTTTTTAATTGTAATTTATCAAATAAAAATTATATTAATTAAAATATTATATTGATAAAATATTTAATTTTCACACGAGAAATTATATTACTAATATCTTATTTAAATAAAAATAATTTTCAATAAATAAAATTAAATATATTAAGTTAATAAAATATTAAATTCCCTAATTAAATTTATAAATTATAACTTTTTTGTGTCTGACAAGGGGTGCTTATGGTTGACGTGTTCAATCTCCATTCTTTTTAATAAGACAATTCAAAATACACATAAACAACTATGTTTATCAAATTGAAGGCGCCTATCTTGGACTTGGTATGCTGATCAAGAAAATGCTTTCCAAATCAAATTTCCCAACAAGTTTTGGTTGACTCTGGAAGATGTGACGCATACCTATTTGCCTGTATAAACTGAGTTTTTTCATGAATAAACTGACTTTTTAATCTGATTTTAAGTATTGTGAAACTTTCTTCCTTAAGTGGTATTTACCGCATGGTTCTACTCAATTCGGGTTACTTCTTTATGCACCATCTCTAACAAAGTATAGCTTTGTATATGTGATAAAAACTTAATCCCATGAGGTGTTATTGATCTGTGTACCATGTGATTTAATAAAGATCACCTTCTTGCTATCATCTGAAGGCTGTTGTTCTTTTTGCTTGTTTGACACTAACATTTTCTTCTTTGACACTAACATTTTCTTCTTTTGTTCATTTATTGAAAGGAACTTTGTTGGTAACAATACGCTAACCCTAATATATATAATTTCAGGCGTATCTTAGTGCAATTATTGTGTATCTTTATGCTCATGACTTAAAGCAAGCAGAGAAGTGCTACAATGATTGTTCACAGTAAGTGCAGTTATCTTTGAGCTACCTTTCAAACCAATATGTGAATTATACAATTTTTATACTTTAAAAAAAATAAAGTATGGACAAATGGTTGTCTAGATACATCTAAATTTGGACACCTATTTTCTAAATTCAAATAAGATGTAATCAAGTTTATATATTTTTAAATTTTTTTATAAAATATCAAATTATTTATATGATTATTTTTCAAAATTAAAAAATACATATATGAAATTTAAATTTTAAAAAATATATCCCTTTAAAAAAGTTTTTAAAATATATAAATTTTAAAATATGTTTATAGTTGCGCTTCACTGAATTGCTTCAACTGCATGGTTGCTATTCTTTTCTTAGTGGTATGTTTTGCATACCAGGTTTAATCCATTGTTTTGTTTGAGCTTTTGTCCGTTCAATACTCATTAATTTTGCTCTGTATGTATGGTCTAACTGTGTTTAGTCTGACTTTACCCGCCTTTTCATGGGTTGTTAGGGAGTATACTGCTCTTTGAGACAATTGCTTGAGGTTGGGTTTTTCCATGCTGATCCACATCCAGGAAACCTATTTGCTACTAGCAGTGGCTCCCTTGCATATTTAGACTTTGGGATGGGAGATATCCCTCGCCATTATTGTGTTGGACTTATTCAAGTGGTAAGAGCCGTTCTATTGATAATTATACCAAGTTACTACTTTAAATATCATTGTAGTCATGATTGATCTCCTACAGCAACTAGGGCATAGGCTTGCATGAAGCTAAATAATATTTCAAAACTGGAATTTTATCTTTTTCCTCTAACTCTTGAGCATAAAACAATTTTTATTTATTTATTTATTAAAGACGACTCAACTAGTGTTTGCATGTGAAAGTTTATAGTAGTATTTTATTGATGTCGGTGTTGAAAAAATTAATGGAATGAGTAAAGTAGTAGTTATTAACCGAGGCTCTTAGTAGTCTTTACCTGGTTACTATTCCATGCATATGTCATAATCTTCCTTTTCATCTTTTATTCTTTAGCATGTTTTATTATTTTGTAACCCTCCCTTTACATCTTTGCTACTTTTAACATGTTTGCTATATTCTGCATCTTGATCTTGTGTTTTGTGAATATTGATGCTGAGATTTGATGGTTATTTCCATGAGCTTGTATTTGTGTTGATAAGTTCTTGCTTCTCTCAGCTTGTGCACTTTGTTAATCGTGACTCTCTGGGATTGGCAAATGACTTTCTTTCTTTGGGATTTATTCCTGAAGGAGTTGATATACAATTTGTGGCTGATGCATTGCAGACATCTTTTGGGAAGGGTACACGACAATCTCAAGACTTTCAGGTTTTTGCTTGTAGTCTCCTTACCTTGTTATTCAGATCTGTTTCCTGGCAAGTAGGTATAATAAGCACTTAAAAATGCCACTCTGTTGTAGATTTTGTAGTTCTACAAGTTTCTCTATTGTTGTTATTATTATAATAAGTAAAATGGTTCTCGATTTCTTTTCTTAAGTAAAATGATGAAACTTGACAGTTGTGGGGAAATATTTGCATCAAAGATTGTAAGCAGCTGCTGGAACATATTACTTTGTTGTGTTGCATAATTATAGCAAGTATCCATTTGCACTGCCTTAAGATGTGTATTTGGCTTCATGCCTTTAATGATTGGGGTTCATCTTGTGTCAGATAGCAGCAATATCAGAACAGGCATCTGAATTTTCTGAGGAGCCTCCTAAGTCTGAAGAAAAAGGTTCGCATCCCTTGGGATGGAAGTCATTCGATATGCATGCTGTTGTTGCTGCCACCGAAGATCTCCTGCTTTTTATTCTATCTGAGAAGGGTCAAATAGTGCATATTTGTTTATGTATGTATTATGCATTGACATGTATACTGGAAATTGACATCTAATAGCCATTTTAATTTTTGGGAATGGAGTTGTGGCGTTTTTACAATTTTTTTTTTAGGACCTTTAGCGGCGTTTTTAAAAAAGCGCCGCTAAAGATATGACTTTTAGCGGCGTTTTTTACAAAAGGGCCGCTAAAGACCATGACTTTTAGCGGCGTTTTTTATAAAAGCGCCGCTAAAGACCATAACTTTTAGCGGCGTTTTTATAAAAGCGCCGCTAAAGACCATGACTTTTAGCGGCGTTTTTTATAAAAGCGCCGCTAAAGACCATGACTTTTAGCGGCGTTTTTATAAAAGCGCCGCTAAAGACCATGACTTTTAGCGGCGCTTTTATAAAAAATGCCGCTAAAGACCATGACTTTTAGCGGCGCTTTTTAAAATAAACGCCGCAAAATTTAGCGGCGCTTCTAATAGCGGCGTTTTTTTGCGGCGCTTGTAAAAGCGCCGCAAATAGTTTTAGCGGCGCTAAACGCCGCAAAAAGTCTGTTTTCCTGTAGTGTTAGCTTCGCCCGAAGGGATTACATTTGATCATCAAATAAAATAAAAAATAAAAAGGTTGACACATTGGGTCGAGCTGAGATGTCTGTGTTGGAAGAACAAATTCTTAGATAAAAAATAAAAAAAGTTGACACATTGGGTCAAGCTGAGATGGCTATGTTGGAAGAACAAATACTTAGCTTCATCTGAAGGGATTACATTTGATCATTAAATAAAATAAAAAATAAAAAAGTTGACACATTGGGTCAAGCTGAGATGGCAATGTTGGAAGAAAAAATACTTAACTTCATCCGGAGGGATTACATTTGATCATCAAATAAAATAAAAAATAAAAGGGTTGACACAGTAACACATTAGGTCAAGCTGAGATGACTATGTTGGAAGAACAAATACTTAGATAAAAAATAAAAAAGTTGACACATTAGGTTAAGCTGAGATGGCTATGTTGGAAGAACAAATACCAATAAAGCCTACTCATTGATATTTATTTTTACAAATAATTTGATTACAAATATTTTTAATTTTTTCTTATCATTCAATCCTCAAATCTTGATTCTTGGCATCATTGAACAAATCTCTCAATTGAGAGTTATTTTCCACTAGTTTGATTAATCGTTTTGAGCTACCTCCCACTAGGTTGCCTAACATATCTTCTGTCTTCCTTATCTCTTTTTTCACACCATTATCTCGTTTTTCACACCATCCGACCCTCCTCCTAATTGCTTCATTTTTGCTTCTAATGCCCGTAGTCCTTCATGTAATCTGATGCGCTTTAGTAGGAGATTTTCCACCTGCCATTCTTGAATTTCTAGAGTCCCATCATCTTTCGGAATTTCTTTTTCAAATGAATTGTCCTCAGAAAATAATGGCAATACCTGATTCACATACAATTTAAACAATAAAATGATTTTATGTTTAGTTGTTTATACGTACTAATCTTTTTTTTTCTTTGATTCATTAATCCTTATCTAGGTAGGTATAAAATTGTTACCCACTATCATTAATGTTTTTTTGGTTATTCAAGGATGTTGTGCGGAAGCGTGTAAAAGAGTATAATTATTGTACTGAAAAATCATACTAAGTTCAATTCCCAGGTAAGAGAGGTGGATCACGAGGATCACTTAAGTACCAGATCTTTCCTAGCCAGAATATCCCTCTATCGTAATTTATGTAATGGCCCATATTTGCCCGGGCCAGTTTAGAAAAGAAAAAAAATAAATGTTTTTTTAACAGTCCAGTTACAAACCCAGCAGGCCCAATTGACCCAAATGCCAAACCAAAAAACTAACCACTACCCGATTAAAACCCTAAGCCCAAACAGCCCAAAAAATTAAAATCAGGAGAAACCCTAAGGAGCCTTCTAGCGCCGCATGCTTCAACGGCCAAGACACCACGCACGCGTCCAGCCTTCATCTTCGCCGGATTTCTCGTCTGCTGCCTGCAAAAAGGAAAGAAAAGCAACAAGAAATGGCAAGAAACAGCAAGATAAAATTTTTTGTATTTAATTTTGCGATTCATTTTCAAGGCTACATAAAGCCCTAATGAAATCTGTAAAAATGGGGGGGATTTTGGGCAGAGATTTTTTTTTGAATCGATTCAAGTTTTATCATGTACAATTACACGGTGTAAATCTCTAGTTTTAATGCCATGAATTTGTAAATGTAAAACTTAAAATAATAATAATAATGGTATTCAAAGTAAAATTACATATTCTAATTGTATTTTAATTATTATTTTTATATAATATAAATTTGGAATGTTGTTGGGTAAGATTCATTATCTTGATAAATATAATTTTAAATCCAATTGACAGTACCTTTTAACAGGTTTGGACTATCATCCACTATATCGTCTATCACGTAACAAACCTTCTGTCTTCTTTCTCTCTTTCGTCACATCATCCAATTCTCCTTTCAATTCCTTCATTTTCGCTTCTAATTCTTCTTGTCTTTCGCGTAATTTGGTGCACTTTTCTTGGAGGATTTTCAGATGCCATTTTTTTATTTCTGTTTCGCCTTCCGAAATTTCTACTTCAAATGATCTATTCTTGGAAATTAATGATAACACCTAATTCACGCACAATTTAAATAAGAAAATAATTTTATGTTTAGTTGTTATTCATATATTCAAGTATCAATATTATATAAGAATATGCATTTGATATGAATATTATTTTTAGATATTTTCATAGAAAAATATTTGTTACACTATCAATAGAATTTTTAAACTTCACAAGTACGATTGGATTGATGACAAGTGCTCTATGGAGTATAGTAAAATATTTTAAAAAGTACAAATAAAAATGTATGTATGTATATATACAGGGAGAGATCCACTTATATCGGTGTAAAACTTAAGAGGTTTTATATCCTTCCATTAACTTTTTATATCATTAATATTTTAACAATTCAACCGTCATATTTCATGCTCTATTCATGTAGATCATACATGTCAAGTTTGACATAAATTAAAAATTTCTAGTCATTTCATTTTATGTAAAAGAAATTTCAATCGTTAAATAGATATACATGTAATATTTTAGATTGATATGATAGAGATATGAGATCGATTAAATAATGTACATGCACAACAAATACAAATATATTGATAAGTTTAATGATTGGATTGTTAAAATATTAATTTTATAAAAAAAGTTGCGAAAGATTGTAAAACCGCTTAAGTTTTACATTGGAATAAGTGAATCTCATATATATATATATATATATATATATATCCAAAAACTCAAAGAATCAATTAGTTAAAACTCTATGTTAAATATTTAATTAAAATAACAGGAAGAATCTATTTACATCGGTGTAAAACTTAAGTGATTTTACACCTTTCAATTACTTTTTACACTATTAATAATTTAACGATCCAACCGTTGAATTTATCAATATATTTATACTTTTCATGCATCTAAATCTTTTAATCGATCTGAATTCTCTATCATATTGATATAGAATATTGTGTATATTAATATATATTTTAATGATTGAGTTTTTTTATATAAAATGAATAGTTATAAAATTTTAATTTATACCAAACTTAACATACATGAATAGAGCATGAAACATGACTGGTTGAATTTATTAAATATTAATGGGCAAAAAGCTATAGAAGAGTGTAAAACCTCTTAAATTTTATATTGATGTATGTAGATCCCTCCCCCTAAAAGCAACTCAATTAAATGTTTAAATTGAATAATAAAAAATATACTAATCTCTGAAAGCACGCACTTGACTTCAGTAATAAATTTGCACTCCTCACAATAGTAAATCAACTCTCTTTGGTTTCTTTTTTGCTCGCAAATGTCACAATAAAATTCATCCTCTTCTTCATCTGAGTTCAACTCATATTCAAAAGGGGACTTTGCAAGGGTTAAAGGATGGAGATGGGATTTGTGCTTTATTGTTTTAGGTACTGAAGGAAGACACAGAAGATGGATGTTAATGTCACATGGCATACATCGAAGGACGAAGTTATGACAGTTTACACCACAAAGATGGCAAGTAAGATCGGCTGTTTTCTCAAGGAGAGTGAGAAGGTGTTGATGGCCACTAAACGTAATAGAGGGCAGTAGCTTATAACAATCCAAGTGAAGGTTAAACTTACACGTAAATTCCAGACAGCCATATGCAATGATAGTTGAATCAATGCCCTAGCAACATGTATCACAAGTGCGGATATGATCATTGTATGGAGGGGATGTAATGGTGAGAGGATGTCTGAGATGAGAAGGATGCTTAATATAAAAAGAGTTGTAAGGTAATTTAACATAGCATGATTTATGTAAAAAGAAGTGGTTGCATGATCTGCTACACCTGAAAGTTGGTGCGGGAGGTAAGCAAATCTGTGCACATGCTACACAACGAGGTTCGCTGCCATATTCTTCGTCGTTTTGGACAAGAGCTAGTGTATGCGGGTGAGAGAAATGTTGGATCTCTTTGGCATCTTCAGAGTCTATGGTGGGAAATAAGGCACATTTGACATGGAGATCGAAATTACATGCTTTACAGCTGAACTTCATGTCGGAGACAATAAGTTCACCACAACAATCACAGATAGAATCGCTAGGAATTGCGATGAATATGAGAGTGCATGGATGGATGCGTTGATTGATCCACCGTCGTGGAATTCTCTTCATGCAAGATTTATGAAGGAAAAAATTACAACAATATAGTATGCAACCGTAGGTAGAAGAAGAAGAAGAAGAAGAGCCGAGCTCTTCACAAATGGAGCAAATCACTTCATCTTTCTGGTTGGAATCAACAAGTCTTAAGGGATGACGATGAGTGAAATGTTGAATGGTGTACTCCTCATCTGAATATTCTACCACTGGATTTAGGGCGCATTCCACATGCGCTTGAAACCAACAACTTAACTTGCATTTATAGATAAACCTTGTAGTGATGATTGGTTTAGAACAAACAAAACAATAAGTACCAGAAGATTGAGTGGAGATGGTAAGAGGGCATGGATGAAACAAACTTTGAACCTCTGCTTTGTGCTTATCAAGACAAGATTTATGAATAAAATACTCACAAAGTTCGCAACCATAGACCGGGCCGGTTAAGGGATACTGACATCCTTCACACCCTCTCATTGCATTCCCATGCTCAATGAATGACATGGGGTGGTGATGGATGACATGTTGAATCTCCATTCTTTTTTAATGAAACAACAGAAAATACATACATGGTTGCAATCATGTTATTGCAATATATAACAATCCAAAAGTGTAATTTTAAAATATATAATTTTCTCTTACTTTTCTTAATGCATAAGTCACCACTAATTCTATGCTTAGATCAACATTGCAAGCAAACAAAACATTAAAGTAATTCCATCTTTTATTAATTAAATTAGTCAATTAGTTGTTGAAGTTCAGCAATTGGGAAAAAAGGAATTATAATATAAACAATTATTTTATTTACAATATGTTTTAACTTTTATAGCAATCAATCTGAATAACATTTCTTAATTCCAATTAGTTTTTATGAATAATAAAAATAACTTTAAAATCCGCTATCATGAATTCCAAAAGAATTAATCTCTAAAATTTTTAAAACAAAGGTAAAATAAATACCTTAATTCAATCCCCAAAAATTCCATTTGCTTTAATGTGTAATTTTATACATGAAATTTTGATTTGACCTAGTTCTCGCAAATTATTAACACAATTATTGATATGGCATCTTTTTATGTTTATATATTGTATACACAAATAATTATGTTTATCCAATATAAAAATATATTGATGTATTCATTTCTTTAAATGTGCGCGATTGAATCAAGATTAAACACATTTGAACCACAATCAAAGTTTCATATGTATGATTGCACCAAACTAAAGTTCATATATCAAATTATACATTATGTCCCTCTTTTAAAAAAAAGGAAAAATTTAATAGCTTACATCATAAAATTAGCCGTCTATATACACACAATGCATTAAATATAGCCAACCTCTCTATAACAACCATCCACTATAATAGTATTTTTCTATAGCAACAACAACTAAGTTTCTACTAGAACCAATTTTTTGTGTTTTATCAAAATCCTCTATAACAACTTCTCACTTATAACAGCAACATTAATAGTTAGAATATGCACTTTTTTATTAAATTAGTTATCTATAATAGCATATTGTTTAAAATTTTAAGTAAATTTATAACTATCCATAAAAGCAAACTTTTTAATTGTAATTTATCAAATAAAAATTATATTAATTAAAATATTATATTAATAAAATATTTAATTTTCACACGAGAAATATAGTAATAATATCTTATTAAATGAAAATAATTTTCAATAAATAAAATTAAATATATTAATTTAATAAAATATTAAATTCTCTAATTAAATATATCAATTTAATTAGCTATTAATAAATTATAACTTTTTTGTGTCTGACAAGGGGTGCTTATGGTTCACGTGTTCAATCTCCATTCTTTTTAATAAAACAATATAAAATACACATGAACAACTATCTTTATCACATCGGGAAGAAAGGAATTATAATATATTTTATTTACAATATATTTTAACTTTTATGTAACTTATCTTTGTGATTCAGTATTAGAGATTAACTTTTTTTTTTAAATATATTTTTAAATAATTATTTTAAAAAATATTGCTACTCATATTTTTTTTTAAAACTTTTTTCAAACATAGAATTTCCTTTCGCCTTGCGTATTTTTAATTTGATGTGCAACATGATAAAATAAATTTTAATATAATAAAAAGAGATTATGTATATTATTAAATTTTAATTTAAATATAACAAAATATTTGAAATATAAATTTTAAAAAATAGAAAATAGAAATAATCATAGAAAACAATTATTATCTACTCTTACAAATTAAATGAGAAACTATTTTATATGCTTTAATTAAATTTTACTAACGAATAAATAAGGTGATACCTTTAAGATATAATTTTAAAATAAAATAAAAAATAAAAAGGTTGACACATTGGGTCAAGCTGAGATGGCTATATTGGAACAACATAATTTTCTCTTACTTTTCTTAATGCATAACTCACCACTAATTCTATTCTTAAACTAACATTGTAAGCAAACAAAACATTAAAATAATTCCATCTTTTGTTAATTAAATTAATTGTTGAAGTTCATCATAAGAAGCAACAATCGAGAAGAAAGGAATTATAATATAAACAATCATTTTGATGTGTAACATGATAAAGTAAGTTTTAATTTAATATAATTATACACTTAATAAATAAATAATTTAATTATGTTCACGTAAACGAAAGTTATTGCATAATAATATTTCTTAATTCCATTTACTTTTTATGAATAATAAAAATAACTGTAACGACCCGAAATTGGGCCTAGTAGGATTGGGCCCAATGGGCCTTGGGCGTAGGAGTGTTTAAAATTTATGGGAATTTGAGAATGGCATTATTTCAAGTGGGACTTATTCGGAAGGTGATTTTGAAATGTTACGGAGTTCTAGGAAGTTCCGGGTTCAAGTTAGGCTATAGGTGAATTTTTGTATTTGAGCACTTAAGGGGAAAAGGCAAGTGGCATCAAGGCTTAAGGTAATAAGTGAGTAATGTGCTAGCATAAGTGAGCATATGGCAAAGAGGTTATGGCACTAAGTGAAGAGTCTGGAAGGAAGAGGTTCAAATTTCATAATGTGCAAATTGTGACTTTTTTTTTTTGTACTCTTTTCCTAAATTTCGGCCAAGCTTGTAAATAAGGTAAGTTGGACTTTTAAATTATGGAAAGGTGGCTAAAGTTTATGGTAAGGAGGAAAATAAGGGATTTTAGGTAAGGTAGACTTTTTAAATTATGGAAAGGTGGCTAAAGTTTATGGTAAGGAGGAAAATAAAGGATTTTAGGTAAGGTGGACTTCTTAAATTATGGAAAGGTGGCTAAAGTTTATGGTAAGGAGGAAAATAAGGGATTTTAGGTAAGGTGGACTTCTTAAATTATGGAAAGGTGGCTAAAGTGGGTTGGTAAATTTTGGCTTATTTGCAAAGGCATGGACGGTTTTGGTATAGGGAGGGCTTAGCCAAATTTTTTTTCTTGGTCTTTTGGTAAAAGCTTTGGTGTTTTGTTTGGCCAAAATTCCTACTTGCAACCTTTTGTGTCATTTTTTTTTTCTCTCCAAATTTCTTCTCCTCCTTGCCGAATCTTCAAGCCTTGAGTGTGCATTTCGTTTCTTCATTTCTTCAATCTTTTCTTCTTCTTTAATCGACATCACTTTGTGATTACATTTCCTATTTGATTTTCTCTATATCCGAACCCCTTATCATCCTATTTCTTCTTCATTTCGTTCCCCATCGTGTAGGAAAATCTCTTCTTAATCGAATCGTGATCTTAGTGGGTGGCCGAATATCATTCTAGCCGTAAGTCAAGTGGTGGAAATCGAATCCAATGTCAACAAGGTAAGGAGTTCTTTATGGATTATTTGATATCGTTCATTATTCGATTGGTTGCTAAATGGATTAATAGTTTGGACTAATCGGTCACGATAGGAATCAAATCGCCCGATCACCTATCCCTCGTAATAAGTGACTCGGATTTTTGGTGCCGCGGAGAGCATCGCGTTACGGATTCCGAATAAGGTGTGTAATCTCATACCATTCCATATACATATCTGAAATGGTGTGTAATCTCATACTTCTCTGAAAATTTGTATGAAATATGCTGTTAATCGGTCGAAATACAGAAGAAAAATAAAAATCGGCATCCGTGATCACTCGGGCGTGCGTATGATCGTAGTGGTAATCGTATTTGGTAATAAAACAGTTTCGGTTAGAAGCAGTGATGTGTTTTTGAAAAATCACGAAAAATAGGAGAAAGGGAATTAGAAAGTGAATGAGATATCAAATTAAATCTTACTGTGTCTATTTTAATATGGAAGAAACGGAGAAGAAAAAGAAATTTTATATTTTGAGATATGTTAATTTTAGTGAGACTGGTTCTGAATGACTTCGTGGTTCTCTGATCTGTTTTGGAAAAATCATATAAAATTGTACAAAGTGAATTATGGGATATAATTTATATGTATGGATTCCTTATTGAGCCTATTTTCATTATAAATAAGTGGTAGCAGTATATGAAAACCTTACATTGAGATATTTGAAATTAAGATAAGAGAGGTCAGAATCGTTGGACAGTGAAACAAGGGAAACTTTAATGAATAAACTGTATTAAATGGCTTAGCCAAAACTTCTGGAAAAATTATAGTGAGAAGATATATGAGTCTAGTTTCAGAGAAAAATTACGGATCTAAATTTCGAGTTTCCTAACTCGAGTTATAGTCAATTTAGTCAGCATAACACAGATGGACAGTTTCAATTTTTATGCCCCAAACTAATTACCCTTGGTGGGTAAAATTTATGAAATACCCTTGGGTTGCGAAATTACTAAAATACCCTTAGAGGGTAAATTACCGAAACACCTCTGGGTTACGAAATTACTAAAATACCCTCAATGGGTCGTTTTTATCAAAATGCCTTAACGGGCTGAATTGCTTAAATATCCTTAAAAATGTTGATTTGCCGAAATGCCCTTATGGGCTGAATTACGAAAATGCCCCTAATGGGCCGAATTACGAAAATGCCCCTAATGGGCCGATTTGATAGATTGCCTTAATGGGCCGATTTGATAGATTGCATTAAAGGGCCGATTTGCAAAGTATTACAATGGGCCGAATTTTTGTATTGAATCTTTGAATTAATTATTGTTGTTTATATTTGTAAATATCATGATTTACTATGTATGTTGCATTTGCATATTTTGCATGGGATGGGAAAAATGTAAAAGAAGAGAAGTGTAGCCTGGTGGCTCTGCCACATTTTGATTCTGGTGGCTCTGCCACATATTCTGGTGGCTCTGCCACAAATTTTGATAATGGCTATGTGCCAATTTAAATATGGCTTTGTGCCATAGTGATTAAGGCTGTGTGCCGATTATATTACCGTATATGATTCTGGTGGCTCAGCCACAAATATTATAAATGGCCACCGGCCTGCGAAATATTATAAATGGCATCTTGCCTGCGATTATAAATGGCCACTGGCCTGCGAATTATTATAAATGGCTTTATGCCTGCGTTTGGTGTGTTGGCGGGGTGGGTTGACTGATGATCACCCACAGGTGTGTTGGTTGGTACGGGTGGTGTGTAGCGGATGGATTATTAGGATTGGTTTGGGAATTGCATTTCATACACATATTATATTTGATACGTTATTATTGTTGTATATGGACTTAGGCCCAAATATTTGCTTAATGGATTTTGGCCCAGTGGACAACGGTAAGGGGATTTCACACTGAGTTCTTGTAACTCACCCCCCCTTTCTCTTAACCCTTGTAGGTAATGCTTGATGATATGGACTTGGGCTATGGATGACTCGAGGGAGGCCATACTTCAGAAATGGTGTTTCGAACTTTAGATTTCTATTTTCGTTCACTTACTATTTTGGGTTTTTATGTTGTAATAAGGCCTCTGGTTTATTTTATATTGCCTTATGATTGACGTATTTATATTTTGCTCAAATTACTTAAAATGGGATTTTTCTAAAAACTCAAACAAAGGTTTTCCAAAATAAGATTAACAAAAGGGATTTTCATATCAAACTTTTACAAATAAATTTTAACTCGAAAATTCTCTTTCGAAGTATTAACGATATTTTCAAAGGTCACGGTTTTAAAGTTCACTACTTTGATTTTTGATTCTTCAAACAACTTCTCAAAAATGGTTGTATTTTATCAAATATTTACATTCAAACTTGTTTTCTTAACTATAACAAATTAACTTCAACTTTAGTCACAAGTTCTTTATACGTTTTCGAAAAACTTTTAGTGTGACACGCCAGATTCGGGCCTAACTTCTAGGTCGGGTTTGGGGTGTTACAATAACTTTAAAATCCGCAATTATGAATTTCAAAAGAATTAATTTCTAAAATTTTTAAAGCAAAGGTAAAAGAAATACCTTAAATCTACCCGCAAAAAATTACTAACACAAAACCAATATTCATCGAATCTAATCTTTTTTCTAAACAAATTTATATAATTAATTCATTTTGGGATAAAGCTTTAAACATGAAATTTGATTTGACCAGGTTCTCACAAATTATTAACACAATTATTAATATAACATCTTTTTATGTTTATATACTGCATACACAAATAATTATATTTATCCAGTATAAAAATAAATTGATATATTTATTTCTTTAAATGTGTGTGATTAAATCAAAACTAAATACATTTTAACCACAATCAAAGTTTCATATGTATGATTGCACCAAACTAAATTTCATATATTAAATTACACGTTGAACTAAAATTTATGTATAATTTTGAAATTTTCCCTTTTTTTAAATAAAAAATTTAATAGCTTACATCATAAAATTAACGTCAATATACATACAATGCATTAAATAAAATTAGCCTCTCTATAACAACCAAGTTTCTAGTAGAATTAATTTTCTGCGGTTTATTTTAAACCTTTATAACAACTTTTCACTTACAACAGTAACCTCCATAATTAGACTATGAATCCTTCATTAATTCAATTCTTAATAACAACATATTATTTAAAATTTTAAGTAAAATTATAATTATTTTTTGGGATTTTAAATGGGATTTTAAATTCTTAATAAAATGTATTTTATTATTTTCATATTTATTTTTACAAATATTTTTAATTATTATTACCAATCCAGCTACTAATATTATTTTCGTTAGGATCATCATCATCATCGTCCTCGTCGTCGTTGACATCGTCTCCATCCGATTCATCGTCACCGCTGTTAGTGGAACCACCTCCGGGACTACTCTCCCAATTCCTCTAGTGATGATCCAGTGAGCTACAAAGGTCTGCGAAGGTACCCTCCACTGTAGATGTTGGAGGAGTGGAATTCTTGACAATTATCATTACCAATCCAGTTGATCATCAAATCTTGATTCTTGGCACGATTGAACAAATTAGCAATTGAGAGTTATTTTCCACTAGTTCGATTAAAAATTCTGAGCTACCTCTCACTAGGTTGCCTAATATACCCTTTTTCCTCTTTATCTCCTTTCTCACACCATCCATTTCTCCTTTTTAACGGCTTCATTTTGGCTTCTAATCTAATGCACTTTAGTAGGAGATTTTCCACATGCCATTTTTTAATTTCGTTTGAAATTCTTTTTTCAAATGAATTGTTCTCAAAAAGTAACGGCGACACCTGATTCACATACAATTTAAATAATAAGATAATTTCATATTTAATTGTTTATACATGCTAATATATTTTTCTTTGATTCATTATAAGTACTAATCTTTACTAGGGTAAGTATAAAATTATTAGCCAATATCATTTATATTATACATGAATATTTTTTAGGAGAGTGAAGAGGGATCCATTTACACAGTTATAAACCTTAAGTGGTTTTGTGTTCTATAACTTTTTTGTACAATTAATATTTTAACAATCTAACTATAATATTTTATTCTCCATTCATGTAAATCATGCATGCCAAATTTGGTATAAATTAAAATTTTCTAACTATATGCTTTATGTAAAAAATAAATTATAACCGTTAATAAATATATATATAATATTTTAGATTGATATGATAGGAGATATCGAATTGATTTAAAATTTAACATGTATGGCAAATACAAATATATTGATCAGTTTAATGCTTGAATTATAAAAATATTAATTCTGCAGCAGAAGAAGAAGAGCAGAGCTCTTTACAAATGGAGCACATCAGTTCATCTTTCTGGTTGGAATCAACAAGTTTTAAGGGATGAAGATGAGTGAAATGTTGAATGGTGTACTCCTAATCTGAATATTCTGCCATTGGCTTTAGGGCGCATTTCACGTGCGTTTGAAACCTACAACTTAACTTGCATTTATAGACCAAGTCTGAAGTGATGAGTCGTTTAAAACAAACAAAACAATACCTATTTAAAGGTTCAGTACTTTACGTTAAACAATTTTACGGTAACTGGCATTTTAAAGATATATTTTCAAATTAAAAGAAAGGTTGATACATTGGGAGAAGCTGAGATGGGCATGTTGGAAGAATAAATACTTAGCTTGGTCCTTTATGAAACTACTCATTAAAACATTGAAGGCTAAATTACTCTATAGGTACTTTACGAATAAAATAAGTTACCAGCACAAAACAAATATTCATCGAATCTAATCTTTTTACTAAACAAATTTATATATGAACTTTGATTTTGTGTAATTTAAAACATAAAATTTTGATTTGACTAAGTTCTCACAAATTATTAACACGATTATTGATATACTTTTTTTTATGTTTATATATCGCATAAACAAATAATTATGTTCATCCAATATAAAAATAAAATTGATGTATTAATTTATTTAAATGTGTGTGATTGAATCAAAATTAAATGCATTTGAACCACAATCAAAATTTCATATGTATGGTTGTACCAAACCAAAGTTCATATATCGAATTACACGTTGAATTAAAGTTTATGTATAATTTCTAAATTTCTCCCTTTGTTTAAGAAAAAAATTTAATAGCTTACATCATAAAATTAACCGTCTATATACACACAATGTATTAAATACAGCTAGCCTCTCTACAATAACCACTCACTATAACAAGATTTTGTTATAACAACAATCCAGTTTCTAGTAGAACTAATTTTTTTGTGTTTTATTCTAATCTTCTATAAAACTTTTCTCATATAACAACAATATCCATGGTTAGAAGGTGCACTTTTTCTTTATTAAATTAGTTATCTATAACAACGTATTAATTAAAATTTTAAGTAAATTTATAACTATTTCATATAAGCAAGCTTATTAACTATAATTTATTAAATAAAATGTTTAATTTTAACATGAAAAAATATATTAATTAAGCGTAGGTTTGAATGGGCAGTGCTATATGATGTGGTTTGGTGCATTTAACTTATTTTTTGTCTTACACTATAGGATCATTACAATATCTAATCTTATTGTTACCGCTATTTTTACACTAACTGTAGGTAAACACATCCCCATTCAAATTCACCCTAAAAGATCTCAAATTTTCAAAAGATTTATTACAATACATTCTCATTTTCATAAATAAAGATTAATTTTAATTATTTTAATATATTCATATATTTCACAAATGTATTTTATGTAGTATCTTAGTTTTCAATCATTACTTTTACAAACCATTTGATTACAAATATTTTTAATTACTTTCTTGAATACATTAGTTGGATGATGAAATGTAGTGCAATCGAGAGTTATTTCAAAATTATAAAAATCTGACACAATTCTTTAAAAATATTAACTATTTAATTGGTAAAATTATATTTTTATTGTCCAAATTTTTTTCTAATTTTGCTCCTCAACAAAGAAAGAAGAAGAAGAAGAAAAGGTCAAGAAAATTGGCAGAAAAGCTTTCTTAGGTTATAATTTGTGTTGGTTCATGGAAGAAGAAGAAGAAGAAGAAGAAGAGCAGAGCTCTTCACAAAAGGAGCAGATCACTGTATGTTTCTGGTTGGAATCAACAAGCTTTAAGGGATGAAGATGAGTGAAATGTTGAATGGTGTACTCCTCATCTGAATATTCTACCATTGGCTTTACAGCGCATTCCACATGCGTTCGAAACATACAACTTGCACTCATAGGAAAAGGTTGAAGTGATAATTTCACAACAAACATAACAATAAGTATTATAAACAAATCTTTCAGTGGAGATCCTAAGAGGGCATGCATGAAAGAAACATTGAACCTCTGCTTTGTGCTCATCAGGACAAGATTTATGAACAAAATACTTACAAGTTTTGCAACCATAGGCTGGGCCAGATAAGTACATCTCACATCCTTAGCACCATTTCTTTGTATTCCCCTCCTTAATGAATGACAAGGGCTGGTGATGGATGACATGTTGAATCTCCATTCTTTTTTAATGAAACAATAGAAAACACATACATAGTTGCAAACATGTTATTGCAATATATAACAATCCAATTATTTTCTCTTACTTTTCTTAATATCTCTAATTTTATGCTTAATCTAACATTGCAAGCAAACAAGTTATTAAAGTAATTCCGTCTTTAATTAATCAAATTAGTAAATTAATGGTTAAAATTCATCATAATAAGAAATTATCTTATCATATCGAGAAGAGAAAAAAATATAATGGATAATATAAACAAATTATTTTATTTACAATCTATTTTAACTTTTATAGCAAATTGGCATGGTTAATTATTTCTTAAAATATTGCTATACATAAATTTTTTTAATTTTTTTTAATATAAAATTTCTTAAAAATGATATTATTGATGAAGCTACCATAAACTGCAAAATAAATAATCTATAAACACTTTAAAATAAATATAGAAAATACCTTACTTCAACCCCAAAATTAATCATCATCGTCTTCGCTGATATAGTATTCATCGAATTCATCGTCGGTGTTGATGTTGGAGGAGCGAAATTCTTGGCAATTATTATTACTATTCCAGTTGATCATCAAACCTTGATTCTTGGCACTATTGAACAAATCTCGCAATTGAGAGTTATTTTTCGCTAGTTGAATTAAAAATTCTGAGCTACCTCCCACTAGGTCGCGTAATATACCTTTTGTCCTCTTCATCTCGTTTGTCACACCATCCAATTCTCCTTGTAACTGCTTCATTTTGTCTCCTAATTTGATGTACTCTAGTAAGAGACTTTCAACATGCCATTTTTGAATTTCTGGATAAAATTTAACTTTTTGAGTCACATAATCCTTCAGAATTCCTTTTTCAAATGAATTGTCCTCAGAAAGTAATGACAATACCTGGTTCACATATAATTTAAACAATGAGATAATTTCATATTTAATTGGTTATACATACTAATCTTTTTTTAATTCATTATAAGTACTAATCTTTTCTAGGGTAGGTATAAAATTGTTAGCCACTATCATTTATATTATACATGAATATTTCTTTGGGAAGGGTGAAGAGGGATCCATTTATACAGGTATAAAACTTAAGTGATTCTCCGTTCTATAAATTTTTTATAAAATTAATATTTTAATAATCTAACTATTATATTTTATTCTCTATTCATGTAGATTATGCATGCCAAATTTGGTATAAATTAAAATTTTCTAACTATTTATTTTATGTAAAAAATAACTTTCAAACGTTAAATAAATAAATAAATATAAATAGAGACAAATACAAATATATGATAAGTTTACTGGTTAAATTATTAAAATATTAATTATTAAAAATTATTAAAAATATAAAATCACTTAATTTTACACTAAGGCAAATAGATCCTTCCCCGTATATATAAAATACTAAAATATATATACCAAATGCTCAGAGGAACAAAGGAAGAAGTAGTTAACTCTTTATTAGCACTTAAAGTCTAAGGTCAAATCATAATGTTAACATCACTTTCTCTTAAATTTTAAAGTAAGCTTTTATATGTTAATATTTAAAAAGGTAAACATCTAATTAAAAGGAAATCAATTAAGTGTTTAAATTGAATAATAAAAAATATACTAACCTCTGAAAACACGCATTTGACTTCAACAATAAATTTGCACTCTGCACAATAGTAAATCAGCTCTCTTTGGTTTCTTTTTTCCTCGCAAGCGTCACAATAAAATTCATCCTCTTCTTTATATGAGCTCAATTCATATTCAAAAGGAGATTTTGTAAGGATTAAAGGATGGAGATGAGATTTGTGCTTTATTGTTTTAGGTGCTGAAGGAAGACATTGGAGATGGATGTTAATGTCACATGGCAGACATCGAAGGACGAAGTTACGGCAGTTTACACCACAAAGATGGCAAGTAACATCAGCTGTTTTCTCAAGGAGAGTGAGAAGGTGTTGATGGCCACTAAACGTAATAGAAGGCAGCGGCTTATAACAATCCAAGTGAAGGTTAAACTTACACTCAGATTCCCGACAGCTATATGCTAGGAGAGTTGAATCAATGCCCCGACTACATGCATAACAAGTGCGGATATGATCATTGTATGGAAGGGACGTAATGGTGAGAGAGTGTCCGGGATGAAAAGGATGCTTAAAATTTATAGATTTGTAAGGTAATTTAACATAGCATGATTTATGTAAAAAGAAGTGGTTGCATGATCTGCTACACCTGAAAGTTGGTGCGGGAGCTAAGCAAATCTGTGCACATGCTATACAACGAGGTTCGCTGCCATATTCTTCATCGTTTTGGACAAGAGCTAGTGTATGCGGGTGAGAGAAATGTTGGATCTCTTTTGCATCTTCAGAGTCTATTGTGGGAAACAGGGCACATTTGACATGGAGATTGAGATCACATGCTCCACAGCTGAAGCTCATGCGGGAGACAATACGTTCACCACAACAATCACAGACAAAACTGCGAGGAAATGTGATGAATATGAGAGTGCATGGATGGATGCGATGATTGATCAACTGTCGCGGAATGCTCTTCATGCAAGATTTATGAAGGAAAAACTTGCATTCCATGCAACCGTAGGTAGAAGAAGAAGAAGAGCAGAGCTCTTCACAAATGGAGCAGATCACTTCGTCTTTCTGGTTGGAATCAACAAGTTTTAAGGGATGAAGATGAGTGAAATGTTGAATGGTGTATTCCTCATCTGAATATTCTACCACTGGCTTTGGGGCGCATTCCACATGCGCTCGAAACTTACAACTTAACTTGCATTTATAGACAAATTTTGAAGTGATTTGTTTAAAACAAACAAAACAATCAGCATAAGATTGAGTGGAGATGGCAAGAGGGCATGGATGAAAGAAACATTGAACCTCTGCTTTGTGCTCAAAAAGACAAGATTTATGAAGATAATACTCACAACGTCTGCAACCATAGGTCGGGCCGGTTAAGGCCTCCCCACATCCTTCACAGTCTATCATTGAATTCCCATAACTAGTGAATGACAAGGGATGGTGATGGATGACATGTTGAATCTTCATTCTTTTTTAATGAAATAATAAAAAATGCATACTGACATCCTTCACACCCTCTCATTGCATTCCCATGCTCAATGAATGACATGGGGTGGTGATGGATGACATGTTGAATCTCCGTTCTTTTTTAATGAAACAACAGAAAATACATACATGGTTGCAATCATGTTATTGCAATATATAACAATCGAAAAGTGTAATTTCAAAATATATACTTTTCTCTTACTTTTCTTAATGCATAAGTCACCACTAATTCTATGCTTAGACTAACATTGCAAGCAAACAAAACATTAAAGTAATTCCATCTTTTATTAATTAAATTAATAAATTAATTGTTGAAGTTCATCATAATAAGCAATTGGGAAGAAAGGAATTATAATATAAGCAATCATTTTATTTATATTTAATAAAGTAGACTTTACATTGATGTAATTATATATTTAATAAATAAATAATTTTAATTATTTTCATGTTTACGTTAAATACATTTACTTTTTATCTTGACAAATGGTAAATTGGGCCTATTACACATATGTTGGAAGAATAAATACTTAGGTTGGAATCATGAAATTATTCATTAAAATATATAAAATAAATGCTTCCAGCAAACGTATTGCTGTGGAAAGGGGTATCCAGAACTCTTAATTAATTTGCGCAAGGAATACAAGAACAAGCATCTGTTCCTTGCTTTCAAATCCCCATAAGAAAACAACAAAATTCTTGCTTACGAAAGATGTAATGATAAAACACCTTATATTTTTAAAAGAATTCAGATTCCTAGTTACTTTAAAAATGATATTCTTAATAAAGCTACCATAAACCGCAAGATAAATAATCTCTAAACACTTTAAAACAAATATAGAAAATACCTTACTTCAACCTCAAAATAAATAATCCTTGTCGTCGTTGACATCGTCTCCATCCAATTCATCGTCACTGTTGTTAGTGGAACCACCTCCGAGACTACTCCTCCAATTCCTCTTGTGGTGATTCAGCAAGCCGCGAAAGTTTACAAAGGCAGCAGCGGCGGAGTCGGTGTAGATGTTGGAGGAGCGAAATTCTTGGCAATTATTATTACCATTCCAGTTGATCATCAAACCTTGATTCTTGGCACTATTGAACAAATCTCGCAATTGAGAGTTATTTTTCGCTAGTTGAATTAAAAATTCTGAGCTACCTCCCACTAGGTCGTGTAATATACATTTTGTCCTCTTTATCTCGTTTGTCACACCATCCAATTCTCCTTGTAACTGTTTCATTTTGTCTCCTAATTTTATGTATTCTAGTAAGAGACTTTCAACATGCCATTTTTGAATTTTTGGATAAAATTCAACTTTTTGAGTCACATCATCTTTCAGAATTCTTTTTTCAAATAAATTGTCCTCAGAAAGTAATGACAACACCTGATTCACATATAATTTAAACAATGAGATAATTTCATATTTAATTGGTTATACATACTAATCTATTTTTAATTCATTATAAGTACTAATCTTTTCTTATAAGGTAGGTATAAAATTGTTAGCCACTATCATTTATATTATACACGAATATTTCTTTGGGGAAGGGGAAGAGGGATCCATTTATACAGGTATAAAACTTAAGTGGTTCTCCGTTCCATAAATTTTTTATAAAGTTAATATTTTAATAATCTAACTATTATATTTTATTCTCTATTAATGTAGATTATGCATGTTAAATTTGGTATAAATTAAAATTTTCTAACTATTTATTTTATGTAAAAAAATAACTTTAAACCGTTAAATAAGTAAAAAAATATAGATAGATACATATATACATGACAAATACAAATATATTGATAAGTTTACTGGTTAGATTATTAAAATATTAATTATAAAAAATTACTAAAAAATATAAAATCACTTAAATTTTACACTAGGGCAAATAGATCCCTCCCCACTAGAGGTGTGCATGGGCCGGGCGGCCCGACCCGGCCCGAAGGCCCGCCCGAAATGTGGGAGGGTTTGGACAAAAATATAGGCCCGAAAAATGGGCTTGGGCAAAAAAATGAGGCCCGTTTAGAAAACGGGCCGGGCCTCGGGTATGATTTTTTTGGCCTGGGCCCGGCCCGGCCCGGCCCGAAATATTTTAATAATAATATTTTTTTATTGATAAAATGTTAACTTTAGTATTATATTTGATTTATTATATTTTTATTTGTTTTTTGTTTTAATATTTATTTTTATTTTTTAAAATGTATTTAATTTATTATATTTTATTTTTTAATAAAATAAGTAAAAAAAATTTATATTAGACGGGCCGGGCTCGGGTCGGGCTCGGGCCTACCAATTTTATGGCGGGTCGGGCCTGGACAAATTTTCAGGCCCATATTTCGGGCCGGGCCGGGCTCGGGCTTGCCAATCGGGCCGAAATTTTTTTTTGGACCCAGCCCAAACCCGGCCCGGCCCGGCCCATGCACACCTCTACTCCCCACATATATATATATATATATATAATACTAAAATATACATGCCAAAAGCTCAAAGGAACAAAGGAAGAAATAGTTATCTCTTCGTTAGCACTTAAAGTCCAAAGTCAAATCCTAATGTTAACATCATTTCCTCTTAAATTTTAATGTACGCTTTTGTATGCAAATATTTTAAAAGATGAACATCTAATCAAAAGTATTTTTAGATATTATTTTTAAATATTTTGTATGCAAATAATATGGATATTATTTTTAGATATTTTCATAGAAATATATATAAATATAGACAATTGAACCGTTGAATTTATTAATAGACTTGTACTTTTCATACATGTAAATCTTTTAATCGATATGATATTTTTATTATATTGATATAAAATATTGTGTATACTAATATATTTTTTAACAGTTGAGTTTTTTTACATAAAACAAATAGTTATAAATTTTTAATTTATACCAAACTTGACATGCCTGATCTATATGAATAGAGCATAAAATATGAAGGTTGAATTATTAAAATATTAACCACACAGTAAGTTATATACATCGATGTATGTGGATCCTCCCCTTAAAAGTGATTCAATTAAATGTTTAAATTGAATAATAATAAAAATATACTAACTTCAATTAAATGTTTAAATTGAATAATAATAAAAATATACTAACCTCTGCAAGCACGCACTTGACTTCAGCAATAAATTTGCACTCCGAACAATAGTAAATCAACTCTCTTTGGTTTATTTTTTGCTCACAAACATCACAATAAAAATCATCGTCTTCTTCATATGAGTTCAATTCATATTCAAAAGGAGATTTTGTAAGGATTAGAGGATGGAGATGAGATTTGTGCTTTATTATTTTAGGTGCTGAAGGAAGACATTGGAGATGGATGTTAATGTCACGTGGCACACATCGAAGGACGAAGTTACGGCAGTTTACACCACAAAGATGGCAAGTAACATCGGTTGTTTGTGTTGATGGCCACTAAACGTAATAGAAGGCAGCAGCTTATAACAATCCAAGTGAAGGTTAAACTTACATTTAGATTCCGGACAGCTATATGCTAAGAGAGTTGAATCAATGCTCCGGCAACATGCATCACAAGTGCGGATATGATCATTGTATGGAAGGGACGTAATGCTGAGAGAGTGTCCGTGATGAAAAGGGTGCTTAAAATTTATAGATTTGTAAGGTAATTTAACATAGCATGATTTATGTAAAAAGAAGTGGTTGCATGATCTGCTACACCTGAAAGTTGGTGCGGGAGCTAAGCAAATCTGTGCACATGCTATACAACGAGGTTCGCTGCCATATTCTTCATCGTTTTGGACAAGAGCTACTGTATGCGGGAGAGAGAAATGTTGGATCTCTTTGGCATCTTCAGAGTCTATTGTGGGAAACAGGGCACATTTGACATGGAGATTGAGGTCACATGCTCCACAGCTGAAGCTCATGCGGGAGACGATACTTTCACCACAACAATCACAGACAAAAGTGCGAGGAAATGTGATGAATATGAGAGTGCATGGATGGATGCGATGATTGATCAACTGTCGCGGAATGCTCTTCATGCAAGATTTATGAAGGTAAAACTGGCATTCCATGCAACCTAGGTAGTAGAAGAAGAAGGGCGGAGCTCTTCACAAATGGAGCAGAACACTTCATCTTTCTGGTTGGAATCAACAAGTTTTAAAGGATGAAGATGAGTGAAATGTTGAATGGTGTACTCCTCATCTGAATATTCTACCATTGGCTTTAGGGCGCATTCCACATGCGCTCGAAACCTACAACTTAACTTGCATTTATAGACAAAGTTTGAAGTGATAACTTTAAAACAAACATAACAAGAAGCATCATATTCAGTGGAGATGGTAAGAGGGCATGGATGAAAGAAACTTTGAACATGTGCTTTGAGCTCATCAAGACAAGATTTGTGAATAAAATACTTACAAGGTCTGCAACCATAGGTCGGGCCGGTTAAGGGCCTCCCACATCCTTCACACCATCTCATTGTATTCCTCTCCTTAATGAATGACAATGACAAGGGGTGGTGATGGATGATGTCGAAACCATTTTTAAAATCGGGTTTTGAAAACGTGGGGATCGACTTTAAAAAACGAAAATGGAGTCGCCACCAATCTTTTTTACTTAGGTGTGATTGGATCACCTTATAAAACGTTTTATTTTAAAACATTTAATTTTGGTCCGCGAAAGCGATAAAATAGGTTCGGGAGTCGGTTACGTATGAGGAAGGGTTAGCACCCTCATAACGCCCAAAAATTGGTACCTAATCGATAAAATCATGTCCAAATGCTTGAAATTTAAAAATATTCAAAAATATGATTTCTTTAAAAAAAAATCGAGATTTTCTTGTTCCAAAGGAATATAAACATCACATCCAACACGTTAGGACATGATATTTTAAAACCTTCATAATCAAAATCATCTCATGATTTATAAAACTTGTAAAAGGATATTTAGTTATTTAGCCAAACGGAAAATCGCACCCAACACGTTAGGGCACTATTTTCCGAATTTCTAAATACCAAAACATTGCCTTATTTTAAAAACATTTAGATAAAATATAGCAATTTTGCAATAACGTATTTTATATGATGATACCTATGACAACATTGCATTTATACACTATTAAACATAAATAAAAAATAATTATAAAATACTAACATTTAAAATATGCAAGAATAATACAAAATACGAAAAATAATAATTTCTATACTAAAGCAATTACACATATATGATGAAGTATAGATAAATATGATAAACAATAAAATTAATTATGAACATTTTTCATGCATATTTTAATAGGAAAAAAAAAACAATATAATCAATGTGTTAAAAATATAATAATTTAAAGAAAATGAAAAAAATATTAAAAAATATATTATAAATAATTTTAACCAAATATGATATAATATTATATAATGTGTAGCATTAAAACATATAATATAATATATATATATATACTAATATGTAATGAAAAAAAATTGACAAAATAATAGATATTTATAATTTAATAAATTAATATATATAATTAATATAAAATATTTAATATAATACATAAATTAATATCAAAATTTAAAAAAGGATTTTTTTTTAAAAAAGGATTAAATTGAAATATAAACAGATTTCCAGGGTTAATTTTAATAATTTGAACTAGTTAATAGGACGTAATTAAATTGAATAAAATAACGGGAGGATCAAAAGGGTAATTTTCCCATTTTCAGAAAAACACGCGGATCCTTGTTCGGATCCGGGTCAACGCGCGGGTCAGGCTTAAACGAAAACGACACCGTTTGCTTTTATCTATAAAAGTCAGTTTTCTGAAAAAAAAAAATTCATTAGCTCAGGGTTTTTTTAAAAAAACTTAAAATCCTCTGAATAGGGGGAGGGGAAGAGCCGCGTCTGTTCGTTTGCGTTCATTTGGGCCACGCGCACACGCGCCTCCATGGCCGGTGGCCGGTGGCCGGAGGTCCGAGTCGATGGTTTTCGCGTTTTCGAGAAGGTAAACTCCTTCCTTGTTACTCTTTCAACAATGGTTATATGCAAATATATGAAAAAATAATAAAATAAATAAGAAAAATAAGCGGAACGAAAAATCACCTATGGAATCACTGACTGTTGAGTATTCGTGTGTGGAGTCTGTGTTTTTTGTACTTTGGCGTATTTGTATCGTATTCGTCTGCCTATTTTCTTTGTATTTTACCAGAATGTTTGTGTCTGAAACTCTTTTTTTATTGCCTTTCGTGTGTAAAACCAGTCCCCCCAGATTTTTTACAAAGGGGTTCTTATACCCAAAAAATAAAATAAAAGAAGGGAAATATATCTTTCCGTATCTTTCCATATCTGTGTCTTCCAATTTGTTTCCTTTCTGCTGCTTGTTTCTTTCCTTTGCAGGTTTGAAGATCTCGCAACGATGGGCATGAATCAAGGCACGAACGAGGGCCGGACGAGACGGTGGCGCGACGATTGGTCTCCGGCTGAAGCGGCGTGACTATTGGGCTCCTGTTGGATGTCGGTTGGGTAGCCCCTACTTGCGGCGCGAGGGTAGCTTAGGGTTTCAAGAAACCCTAAGTTTCTGCTGGGCTTGTTTGGTTCTTGGGCCACTTTGGGCCATGTAATTTGGGTTGGTCTGTTTAGGTTTGGGTCAAGGGGTGTAAGTGGGTTGCTGTTTTGGGCTTTAGTTGTATTTGGGTTGTAAAAGGACTTTGGACATTATTTTTTTTTTATTTGGTTTTATTCCAACCCGGGCAAAAATGGGCCATTACAGGACATGTTGAATCTCCATTCTTTTTTAATGAATCAATAAAAAATACATAACAATCATGTTATTGCAATATATAACAATTGAAAAGTGTAATTTTAAAATATATTATCTTCTCTTAGTTTTCTTAATGCATAAGACACCATTAATTCTATGCTTAGACTGACATTGCAAGCAAACAAAATATTAAAATAATCCCATCTTTTATTAATTAAATTAATAAATTAATTGTTGAAGTTCATCATAATAAGCAATTGGGGAAGAAAGGAATTATAATATAAACAATAATTTTATTTACAATATGTTTTAACTTTTATAGCAATTCAATCTGAATCACATTTCTTAATTCCATTTAGTTTTTATGAATAATAAAAATAACTTTAAAATCCGCTATCATGAATTCCAAAAGAATTAATCTCTAAAAATTTTAAAACAATTCAATCCCCAAAAATTTCATTTGGTTTAATGTGTAATTTTATACATGAAATTTTGATTTGACCTAGTTCTCACAAATTATTAACACAATTATTGATATAACATCTTTTTATGTTTATATATTGCATACACAAATAATTATGTGTATCCAATATAAAAATAAATTTATGTATTTATTTCTTTAAATGTGTGCGATTGAATCAAAATTAAACACATTTGAACCAAAATCAAAGTTTCATATGTATGATTGCACCAAACTAAAGTTCATATATCGAATTATACATTATGTCCCTCTTTTAAATAAAAAAAATTTAATAGCTTACATCATAAAATTAACTGTCTATATACACGCAATGCATTAAATATAGCCAGCCTCTCTATAACAACCATCCACTATATCAACATTTTTCTATAGCAACAGCAACAACCAAGTTTTTAGTAGAACCATTTTTTTGTGTTTTATCCTAATCCTCTATAACAACTTTTCACTTATAACAGCGACATTCATAGTTAGAATGTGCATTTTTTTATTAAATTAGTTATTTATAATAACATATTATTTAAAATTTTAAGTAAATTTATAACTATTCCCTATAAATAAACTTATTAATTATAATTTATCAAATAAAAATTATATTAATTAAAATATTATATTATTAAAATGTTTAATTTTCACACGAGAAAATATATAATAATCTCTTATTAAATGAAAAAAATTTTCAATAAATAAAATTAAATATATTAATTTAATAAAATATTGGAAGAACAAATACTTAGCTTTGCCCGAAGGGATTACATTCTTTTGTTAATTTGTTTGAAAATCGTTCTTTTGTTAATTTGTAGGGAAAAAAATTCATTAATTTAAACCTATTAACAATTTAATTACAATTTCATTAATGTGGAGTTTTAAAAAACGGTTAAAGTTTTCAAGAAAAGACTTATCAAAACTTTTAAGTATTTTATAAAGCAGCAGAAAACATTTAAAATAATAGTTTTCTAAATCGAACAACATACAAATATCAGAGTCATAATTAAATGTCATGCTTAAAATAAATAAGCTAAACAATCCTAAATCTACTATATAAAAGCATACATAATTATTACAATCCCGTAAATAAATTGATTAAGGGAAACTTTAAATAAAACTTAAAAATAGAAATAGTGAGAAAAAAAAATAGGTTGCTATTCTAAATCCTAGTTTTCTACGTTACTTGAGAAGTAATGAAAGGGGGAGTGAATATACAACGGCTCAGTGTTAGCCTAAATTCTAAATCATTACATATAATTGAAAAACAATAAAGCATATAATAAATAGCATAGTAGTGAACTAAGCATTCTTCATGTAACATATAATAAATCAATGTATAATTAATTTTTATATGATGCAATGTAACTTATGGATTAAGTTCTCACCCATCCATCCTATCCACCCTCGAGCATTGTTCGACGCTGCAAAACCCATATCAATAACTCACCATCCTAATTCACCACTTATTTTATGCATAGCCTAACATTGCAAGCAAACATTTGGTTAAAGTAATTCCATCTTTAATTAATCAAATTAATAAATTAATTGTTGAAGTTCATCATAGTAAGCAACTATCTTATCACATCGAGAAGAAAAAATATAATAGATTGCAAGGAGAAGAATTTGGGTCACAACTTTAACATTCTCGTTTTATTAATTTTTTTAAAACTTGAACAGCTTAATATATGTTTTCATGAAAGTATTCATTAGGATGTCTTACATTACATTTGTTTATGATTGCTTAAATTAAAATATCATAAATAAATACTTCCTCTTTGATGAGAAGAATTTGAGAGTGCATGGATGGATGCGATGATTGATGAACTGTAGCGGAATGCTCTTCATGCAAAGGAAAACTCGCATTCCGTGCAACTGTAGGTAGCAGAAGAAGAAGAGCAAAGCCATTTGTCGTAACCATTTTTTTGTAAAACAGTAAACGACGCGGTCGACCCTATTTTTTGAAAATGAAAAAGGAAGGGAGTCGCCACCGATCTTTATTTGGTGTGATCGGATCACCTTTGTTTTAATAAAATGTTTTGATTTACTAAAACAGTGTTTTTGGTCTATGAAAATTTAAGAGGAATGGGTTCGGAAGTCAATTACGTGTGAGGAAGGATTAGCACCCTCAACACGCCCGAAATCGGTACCAAACTGATTGATGGATGTCCTATTTGTTGAAAACTTTGAAATGATTCGAAGATACAATGCTTTTGATTTTCAAAATTTGAAGGAATTGGAAGGGATGCTAGGACCCTCTTATTTTCGAAGAGATAAAGCATCACGTCCAGTAAGTTAGGTTGCAACACTTAAAACTCCCGAAACTAAGCTTGCCTTTTAAAACTCAGTTTTATTTTTGAAGAGGATCTTCCGTCGTTTGTCAAACGAGAAATCAGAACCCAGTAAGTTAGGGTTTGTTTTCTCAAAAATCCAAATTAAGAATATTGCCGCTATTTTGGAAGAGAAAGAAGCTTATCTCGAAGTATCTAGATGTCGAGTCCAGTAAGTTAGGGCGCGACATTTCGAATTTCCGAGATTAAGTATTTTGTTTTAAAATTTATATAATGATTTTAAAAAAGGGTATTTCGTGATTTAGATTAAACGAGAAAAATCGGAACCCAGTAAGTTAGGGCTCGATCTTCCCGAATCTCTAATACGAAATATCGGTTGTTTATAAAAACTAAGGCATCGAGAAAAATTAGTGAGAAGCAAATGATAATAATATGGTAGAAAGAGAAAATAAAATAATGGTAATGATATTAACAATATAAGATGCGAAAACAAGATAGTAAGGATAACAGGCAGAGAGAATACGAATAATAGTATTTAACGAATAAACGACAAGACGTAGACATGCAAGAGATATAGTAATAATAATATAATATACAAGCTATATATAAAAGGATAATATGATAACTATAATAATGATATACTATATAAGAGATATAATGATGGTAAGCATATTATAATAACCATAGTAATATGATATATGAGGAATATAATAGAAAATAAATACATATGTTATATGGAACAATAGTATAATAACAATAATAATATTATAATATATACGTATATGGATAACAAAATTTATACGATATAAAGTTGATAATATATAAAACAATTTAATACGTAAAAATTGGTTTTAGGATGATAATAGCGAAATAATACAGGATGCTTAAGAAATAATAAAAATGAAATAATTGGCAAAAGATAAAATAATAATAATAATAATAATAAAGTAATAATAATAATATAGAATGATAATAATGGTGTAGTAATATAGTAATAATGATAATAAATGTACAAAAATCGCAAGTCAACTTAAAAAGGGATTGAATTGAAATTTTAAAATAGAATTTTGGGGTTAAATTTGAAAATAAAAGAAAGGACGAGGACCAATCTGCAACGCGCGCGGACTTATGGGGACTAAACGAGTAAATAACCCAACCCTTTGATTGTGTGACGTTTCAAATGACCAGGTATGGGCTAAATCGAAAAACGCAGCAAAATGATGGGGCAAAATTAAAAAAACGGGGAAAGTAAAAGGGGATTCAATTGAGCGACGCCGCAAGGGGAAGGACTCATCTTGCAAATACCCCATTAAAGAGATATGAACGGTCCCCAACACCCCAAACGACGCAGCTTTAATTGCCTTTAACCCCATCTTTATTTCTTTAATTCCCTAGGCCAAAAGATCAGAAACAAACCCCTAAGGCCCCCCTTTTTCGTTTCAAAAAAAGGAAGCAGAGGGAAAGTTTCCTCTCTTCCTCGTTCGTGCCCAACTGTCGGGTTTCTCACACCGTTCGTCGCACCACCGCGTGTCGGGTGGCCGAGGTCGCGCAGGGAGGAGCCCTTTGGCCCCGTTTCGAAACCCGTTCCAGTCAAGCCCCGGTGTCCAGGTAAGCCCTTTCGTCTTTCTTTTTTTGATTTTTGTTTACAAAGATTTAGAAATAATAAAAATCGACAGCAAGATAATGAAAAATAGAATGAAATCGGCTTTTTTCTTTGCTTTCGATTTCTGATCCGGTCGTATGCCTCTGTTCGTTGTTGATCTTATCTATAAAGGTTCGAAAAATAAAAAGAAAAAATCGATCGACAGTAAGTAAAATGAGGGAAGTTAACCTTCAAAACGTCGCTTTGATTTTCAGGGTTCGTGAATACAAAATGAATCTTTTCCTGATTTTGGTCGGTTTGAATCCTTTTTGCTCTGATTTTCTCTCTGTTTTTTTTTCTCTCCCAAAAAAATCTCCCTGTTACAATGGTTTTCTTGTGGCTTTATAGCCAAGCTTGAATAAAGAAAACAAATTGCTTGCTGCTCTTTTGCTGTGGCTGTTGCGTGTTTTCTTCTGTTTTGCAGGTTATGGGCGGTGGAGCAGGTCGGGGACAGGACTGCCGGTCAGAGGGCAGGGCAAGTGGGGCTAGGCTGTGGCGCCACTTGCATTAGGGTTTTCCTTTGTGTTTCTTTTTTTGGTATTAGGTTATTCGGGTTTGGGCTTAGATGGTATTTGGGTCTGTTGGTTGATTTGTTGGGTTGATTTGTAACGGGTTTGGTATTGGGTGTTAACCCGGGCAAAATTGGGTTGTGACAGCTGCCCCTCTTTGCTCATTTTCGTGTAACGAGAATAGAGCAAAGACTTAAAGAAAGACCAGTTTTGCCCGGTCTCGCTAAGTTTTGACTCATTTAGTGTTCTTATTCTTCATGTAGCCTCATTCCAATCCATCGCATCTTGTTGTTTTTGTCCCCTTTTCACTCCTGCAACTTCAGAGGTATAGGATTCTTCGTTTTAATCTGCTAACTTCGATCTAATCCTGCAACATCAAGAATGTCAAATCTGCTTTCTTCAATCTGATCCCTGCAAACTCAGGGATCACCAGACTGATGTCTTCGATATGCTTCCTGCAACTTCGGGGATGTCAAATCTGCTTTCTTCAATCTAATCCCTGCAAACTCAGGGATCACCAGACTGATGTCTTTGATCTGCTTCCTGTAACTTCAGGAATGTCAAATCTGCTATCTTCAATCTGATCCATTGCAACTTCAGGGGGATAAGGTTTGTAATCTTCAGCTTATTCCACTGCTAGTCAAGAAGATAGGACGATCTTGTTCCACTATCGCTTAGGGCAGCAGGATCTATAATTTTGACCTATTCCACTGCTGGTCAGGGCAATAGGATAGTGGCTTAAATCGCGTTCCCTACTGTTTAGGGAGCCCAGATTTGCCTTCGATCTTGCCCCACTACTGGTTAGAACGACAAGATCTACAATTTTTGACCTATTCCACTGCTGGTCAGTTGCAATAGGACAGTGGCTTAAATCGCGTTCCCTACTGTTTAGGGAGCCCAGATTTGCCTTCGATCTTGCCCCACTACTGGTTAGGGCGACAAGATCTACAATTTTTGACCTATTCTACTGCTGGTCAGTTGCAATAGGATGGTGGCTTAAATCATGTTTCCTACTGTTTAGGGAGACAGGATTTGCCTTCGATCTTGCCCCACTACTGGTTAGGGCGACAAGATCTACAATTTTTGACCTATTCCACTGCTGGTCAGGGCGATAAGATAATCTTCAACCTATTCCATTGCTGGTTAGTGGCAATAGGATAATCTTCAACTTATTCCACTGCAGGTCAATGGTAATAAGATAATCTTCAACCTGTTCCACTGCTGGTTAGTGGCAATAGAACGATCTTCAACTTATTCCACTGCTGGTCAATGGCAATAAGATAATCTTCAACTTATTCCACTGCTGGTTAGTGGCAATAAGATAATCTTCAACTTATTCTACTGCTGGTCAATGGCGATAAGATAATCTTCAACCTATTCTACTGCTGGTCAGTGGCAATAGGATAATCTTCAACTTATTCCACTGCTGGTCAATGGCAATAAGATAATCTTCAACCTATTCCACTGCTGGTCAGTGGCAATAGAACGATCTTCAACTTATTCCACTGCTGGTCAATGGCAATAAGATAATCTTCAACCTGTTCCACTGCTGGTCAGTGGCAATAGGACGATCTTCAACTTATTCCACCGCTGGTCAATGGCAATAAGATAATCTTCAACCTGTTCCACTGCTGGTTAGTGGCAATAGGACGATCTTCAACTTATTCCACTGCTGGTCAATGGCAATAAGATAATCTTCAACCTATTCCAACTGCTGGTTAGTGGCAATAGGATGATCTTCAACTTATTCCACTGCTGGTCAATGGCAATAAGATAATCTTCAACCTATTCCACTGCTGGTCAGTGGCAATAGAACGGTCTTCAACTTATTCCACTGCTGGTCAGTGGCAATAAGATAATCTTCAACCTATTCCACTGCTGGTCAGTGGCAATAGAACGATCTTCAACTTATTCCACTGTTGGTCAATGGCAATAAGATAATCTTCAACCTGTTCCACTGCTGGTTAGTAGCAATAGGATGATCTTCAACTTATTCCACTGCTGGTCAATGGCAATAAGATAATCTTCAACCTATTCCACTGCTGGTCAGTGGCAATAGAACGATCTTCAACTTATTCCACTGCTGGTCAATGGCAATAAGATAATCTTCAACCTGTTCCACTGCTGGTTAGTGGCAATAGGATGATCTTCAACTTATTCCACTGCTGGTCAATGGCAATAAGATAATCTTCAACCTATTCCACTGCTGGTTAGTGGCAATAGGATGATCTTCAACTTATTCCACTGCTGGTCAATGGCAATAAGATAATCTTCAACCTATTCCAACTGCTGGTTAGTGGCAATAGGATGATCTTCAACTTATTCCACTGCTGGTCAATGGCAATAAGATAATCTTCAATAGCGTTGCTACACCGTCCTCTGGGGACATATCTTGTAGACTTGATTTTATATGCTTATGTTTATGCCAAATGATTAGGATGCTATGATCGGAATGAATCTAATGCTCCCAACTGAATGTACTATGGACTACATTCACATGAATGCAGAATGTCATGAGAATGATGATTTTTCACAATGATTAAGGTGCAATAAATCGAATGCTCTTGCCTACATGGTATCATGGAGGACATTTGCATGAGTGCAGAATGTCATGATAATGATTCTTTGTTGAAAATGTACAAGGATCAGGATGTGATGATCAAACGCTCCTAATGATGATGAATGAATGTAAAGTGAGATGACCCCTTTTTAATGCTTAGGGTTGTCACTGCTCGTCGTCCATCAGATTCGTACGGCACTGCTATCTTGTTCTTGCTAGTACCTTTGCTAGAAACTCAAAGAAACAATCATATTTTGCTCAAATAATTTGCCCCAATGTAACTTCAAGGTCCACTCCACGGCCCCTATAGGACTTTAAGGTTTATAGCATCTTCAGATCATCCCATTGCAACTTAAGGGTATAGAATTTGTAAACGATTTGGTCTGCTGCAACTTTCCATTCCCGGGGATCATGACCAGATGTGCATGCATGATATTTGCACAGATACAAAATATCATTTTTCTCGCGAATGATTTCTCATTTACACATGGGTTAACATTGCCCCTTTTTCGTCGAGATGGTATTACTGACGTAATATCTCGTCATTTTGTTCAATCATCATTTTTTCAACCTTATTTCTATCCCTTAAAATCGAGGAGTTTTAAGCAATAGTCCTGTTTCAGGTTCCGGTACTATTTAGAAGTTTCCAGAGTAATATACGAAACTCTTTTTATGAAAGTATTATTAGTCCACAAATCATTATTTCAATGCAAAGTGCCTGAAAAAGATTGTAACTACGGATAAGAACGAAGTTAGTTAGGAGCATAGCTCGAAACAAACAGGTTGAGCAAAGGTAGCGAGTGCAATCAGGAAGGAAATTTATTGGCAGTGTATCTTGCAAGGAAAAAAAACTACAAATAACAAAAATGGGTAAAATAGAAGATAGGTGCCCCAGATATCGCAGCCTGAGCTTCTCTGTCCAAACTTCTTGAGGACCATTGTTAGGCTCAGTATGCGTTTAGGGGATCCAGAGTACTTTGTCGATGCTCCAAGACGCAACATACTTCTTCATTGTTAACTCAAGCGTGGTAAGACTACTGTATGCCTTATTTTTTTATCAAAATTTGAGCTGCCCTTCTCAGGTTTTCAACTCAAATCCCCTTTGGTCTCAAAGCGCCTTTTGCGGGTTTTCGTCTTGGCCTCTCCTTTTTCTTCTTTTTCTTTCCTTTCTGCATTTTTTGTGTTTTTTGTGTTTTTTTGTTTTTTTTTTCAAGTCTGAACCCACAGGATTGGGCAAGTCTTTGTCATCCATCTTGATTAGTGTCTATGTTTTTCAAGCCTAGGCCTTCTTTGCTGCATAAGGTACTTACTTTTCCTCTTGAGTCCTTTGGATAAGAAGAACCCTTTTTAATACAGGTCCTTTGAACGAACTTTTTTGTCGTAAGCCCGTATAAATGCTTCAATCAGGCTTACTGTAGATGTTCTTCTTCATCCAAAAAGGAATCTTAACTTCCAATAATTGCTCTTATTTTGATGAACCAACGAGAAAGGCGTTGCCCCGGTGAAGATCTTAGCCAACATAGAAGGTAAATGGTAACTTCTCTATGCCAACTTTTACAAATATTAGTTGTCCTCAGAAAGAATTTGGATGGTTTTTGGCTGTCTTGCTGCACTGATGTGGTGTCTGACCTTTGAACAGACTATAAATTCGTGTCATCACGTTAAACACGTTTCTTTCCGGTATTCTTTATCACCACTCTCTTTCTTTTTCTTTTTCTTTTTCTTTTTTCTCCTTTTTTTTTGAATTTGAATTTGAAGTTGAAGTCGACGACTGCTGACTTTGTAATTTTGACATATGAAGCGACCTTTACCCTCTCAGTAAGGTAACCAACGACCATAAACGTGGATCGATGTTGGCTAAAAGCTTTTGAGGAGACTGGCTTGATAACGTCCATGCCCCACATATAGGGAATCTGTGAATCTCCTGTCCATTGTAGAACCATTAACATGGATTCTTTAAATATCAATCTTAATCGCATACCCATGTTTCAGTAGCCTAGATGTGTCTTGGTGATCATATGATAACATCTTTGAATTCTTGAAGATAACTCAATGATGCCTTGCCTTATTCCTGCAGTGGGCTAATCTTCCATTTTCATCTCCCTCGTTAGCTCGTAGTGTCCGCTGTCACTTCGTAAGGTAAGATCTACCACTTTTAACAAGTTAGGAAATAAGTTGCAATCTCTGTCATCTTCCAAGTCCTTAGATCCCTCTAAACACATATCCCACTAGAAAGGGAGTCAGTAACAGCGTCGCTCACGTCATTGATATCTAGGGACCCATTGTGGGTATGAAAGTAACTTCCAGAGAACAAATGATTCCAAGAATGGTTATTTATGAATGAAGAATAAAAGAATATTCAATAGAATGTATAGCATGAAAAAGAAAAATATTTGTTCAAAAAGATGCATTTTACCGAAATAGCGATTCTGAGCACGAGCCTATTTCACAAAAGAGATCTTATTACTTCTAGGCTTAAAGCAACAAGTATATTTCGTACATTACTCCAGGTAAGCTCCTAAATACTACAAGAATTTCTTCCGCAGTCTCATTGCTCAAAACGCTCCCAGGTTCATGCTTCTGCTTTTGGCGCGTCATCTATCTCCACAATACCCATTTTGATGAATTTTTCCACCAACTTTTTGAAAGCTGTGCAATTTTCTATCGAATACCCTGTAACCCCCGCGTGATACTGGTACTGGACATTTAGGTTATACCATTCTGGGTATGGAGGTTGCAGTGGTTTTATATAACAAGGAGCTACAACATGCATATCAAATAAGTTCTGGTATAACTCCCTATACGTCATGGGAATAGGAGTAAACTGAAGCTTGTCTGAACTCGATCTTGGATTGGGTTTTTTCTCTGGGGGGACCGGGTGACTGGTGACTGCCCCCTTTGACTGGTTTATTGTAAACGGTTTCGAGTGACCCTTGATATACCCACTCGTGTTATCCACATCCTTGTCTTTCCTCTTCGGGGCTTTTGAAGCCCCCTCTCCCTTTTTCTTTGCCTCTGGTAGGCCAATAACAACACGATTGACTTGATCATTACCGGGGCCTATCAGAGAGTTCAGCAGTACTGAGGTATCAGTCCTATATTAAGATCCGATAATGACAGGTACCCCACGGGAATGCGCGCTTGGTTGAGTCGGGGCACTTATTGGGGAATAAACGATGTCTTCATCATCATCTGCATTGTTAGCCACTAGGTCACTCCCTTTTTCAAGTCCTCCGGCTAATAACTGAGCTAGCTGGCTGATCATGTTCTTTTGGAAATCTAGCATTTGCTCTCGCACTTCTTGTTGAATTTGGGACAATTGCTCTTGCATCTGTATTTGCCTTTGCTCTATCCTCACCAACCTTTGTTCCAAGTTTTCCAGGTTAACTGAAACATTTTACCTAATTAGGGTCCTTTTTGTAAAGGTCTAACGCAAATGAATGCAATGTAATGTGACTGCAATGTAGTGCGAATGCATGAATGCAAAGAGGTATCGATTCTGATCAACTTCATTTTAGAAAACTTTATTAGAAAACAAGTTCTTTTACATAAAACAGACTACTATATGCTTTCGTCCTAAGTCCTAAAGGTTTTGATTTCCCAAACAATGGAGCTAGCTCTTGATTGTGACCAGAACATATCCACCTGTAATGCTAAAATCTGTAGACGACCAGCTATCTCGTGAATCTGAACTATCATTTCCCTCATGAGGTAATCTCGACTTTTTAGCTCGATGGTCATAAGAATGATACAGTTCTTCTTTCCAACACTCCTCTCTTGCTTCAAGAAGCTTGATCCGCAGTTCACAATTGTGCAATGCTGGTTCTAACTTTTCGATCCCACACTTCATTTCCTTAATCTTGTTCAGACTTAACTTCAAATCGGTTGCAGAGTTATAGCCTCGATGGTAGCGAAGAGACTGTCCAAGCTTAGCATCAATTCTTCAGAAAAGTATTGATCATTCACTCTAGCTAGTGCCATACTCCGAGGGATTCTTCCGCTTCCATGGCTCATAGACAAAGGAAGAACTACAGAGCTCCAGACATTTTAGATTGTACCTGTTCAATGGCTTTTCCAATTCTAACCACAGGTGAAAGTCGTCTATTCTGGTTCGTCTCTTTGAATCCATCAAATGGGGTCAATACAAATTTCTTTCACTTCTTCACACAAACCAAATCCCTTGCAATGTTGTCTGGATCACAACGATGAGCCAAGAAGTTCACAACAGCCTATCATTCCATCCTAGATGGTTCCACCAATTCCAAGGCCCATTCTTCAAAAAGGAACTTCCATCATTGCCCCTTTGGTACTGACAGAATACGACCTTTGACTTGGGTGAAATTAGTGCTGATAAAAACACCATAAGAACGCAGCATCGGCTTAGCACTATGGTTGCTCCCCGGTGAAGCATTGGATAAGACTTTCATTCTTTCCTGAGGTTCTGTCTTAACCGCAGAAGCTCTCTAGTTAGCACCTTGTAATTGCAAATACATCAAGGAATGGAGCTCCAAAGGAATATATGTAGGCCGTTTCGGCTCTTCAACATTAAAGCATGGCAAGTCTGCAGAGAAGCACGACTGTATGTTGTGATGGTCAAAAATAATTATGGACAGTAATCTCTGGATTCTCAGCTTCACCATTAACATTCTTCATACTTTTCTGCTTTAATGAAAACAACTGATCTTTACACACTGCTCGCTCAATCCAGTGATCTTGTACTCGTGATTGGATGGACTGACTTTGGTCATCAGTTTCTTAAGGCTTCGTTTAGCCACGGTCCAGTCCAAGATTTATGGCATTGAAAAAGAATCCACAACCGGACTAGGAAAAATATTCAGGGAAAAGCCTCTTTGAGTGGATATAAAACTTAAATGGAAACCCCTATAGCCAGAGGCACCTCCTCTAATGTCTGTGAAGTTGTTCTGGTTATCTTGGCAGACGAGTAGGCATCCCTGTTTGCAGTATGCTACCTTAAAATGACATCCATCACCCTCAGTACTTCTTGAGAGTTTTCAGATTCCTGTCCGCGCCGAGCATTTAGAGTTGCTCGTATGGGTGTCTTTGCAACAAAGCTGATTTGACCGATAAGGCCGTTTAATTCTCTTCCTGTTTTGCCCATTTGAGTCATCAGGTCTTGCATTACCGTTGTTTCTGTTAGATGTAATATCTTCAAATACAACTGTGAACTCATGCTTGTTATTTGGAAAAGCGTCAACAGTAAATAAACTTGTCTCCCCAAAGTCCTTTTCAGCCAATTCATTGTCACAGGTCTCTTGCCCCCTACCAATCACTTTCCTTCCAACACCCTTGCTGTCTACAGGGTGACCACCTGATTTTAGCACTGCCCCATTTCCTTTTGCTCAAATGGATCCATACCCTTCTAACTACCTAGGTTCTAACTATACGAACGACTGCATTGTCTTCCACTTTATCAAGGAATCCGTTTTCCATAACCAGCTTTCTAACTCAGAAACTGACCGTGAATCGATACCTCTAAAGAAAATGAGATGATATGCACGAAAATAAATACGAGTTAGTATCGCGAAGTATAAAACAAGTGAAAATGAACAAACACCTACCTGGGTGACCACTAAGGTGTGACGTGGTTCTACCTAAGGTGGGCTCCTAGGGTTCACTATATGTGGTTTTAGTTCTACAGTTGAGGTACCCGAACCAGCAGATTCCTCGATCTTCACCCATTATAGGCTCATACAGACCGAGTTCGGTTCAGGGGAATACATTTCCCTATAGCCATGCGGAAGTGAAAACTTCACGAAGACATAGAAACGGATGTATCCCGAAAGCAGGCCACTAGCCCATGCGGAGGTGAAAACCTCACGGAGGCATAGCTTCTCGCTCCCACTTAAAGGGTGTGACCACAACGGTCATGCAATGCAATGCCAAAATATTCAAGAGATCAAATATAACATTGAAAGTGCATTTAAAGAAACACGAATTTCGAAACCATCTTCCAGTTTTAATTAAAAGGACAAAAATTGATCGGTCAATGGCCTGACTCTCGAGGTCCCCAGTGGAGTCGCCAAGCTGTCGTAACCATTTTTTTGTAAAACAGTAAACGACGCGGTCGACCCTATTTTTTGAAAATGAAAAAGGAAGGGAGTCGCCACCGATCTTTATTTGGTGTGATCGGATCACCTTTGTTTTAATAAAATGTTTTGATTTACTAAAACAGTGTTTTTGGTCTACGAAAATTTAAGAGGAATGGGTTCGGAAGTCAATTACGTGTGAGGAAGGATTAGCACCCTCAACACGCCCGAAATCGGTACCAAACTGATTGATGGATGTCCTATTTGTTGAAAACTTTGAAATGATTCGAAGATATAATGCTTTTGATTTTCAAAATTTGAAGGAATTGGAAGGGATGCTAGGACCCTCTTATTTTCGAAGAGATAAAGCATCACGTCCAGTAAGTTAGGTCGCGACACTTAAAACTCCCGAAACTAAGCTTGCCTTTTAAAACTCAGTTTTATTTTTGAAGAGGATCTTCCGTCGTTTGTCAAACGAGAAATCAGAACCCAGTAAGTTAGGGCTTGTTTTCTCGAAAATCCAAATTAAGAATATTGCCTCTATTTTGGAAGAGAAAGAAGCTTATCTCGAAGTATCTAGATGTCGAGTCCAGTAAGTTAGGGCGCAACATTTCGAATTTCCGAGATTAAGGGTCTGTTTGTTTGGCAGTAAAATGTTTTCCGGAAAATGATTTCTGGAAAATGATTTACTTTTCTGGAAAATGATTTACCAGAAAATATTTTCTGGTGTTTGGATGAATCTGTGTAAAATATTTTCTGTTGTTTGGCAGATTTCCTGAAAATGTTTTCCGGAAAAGTTGATTTTACATATATATTAATAAATTTATTACATATTAACAATTTTTTATATTTTAAAATGTTTTTACATATATTGCAATGATTTATTTATTATAAATAAATTAGATTAAATATAATAATACTAAATTATTAAGTTACATTATTAACCGTCATATTGAAAACAACTAAAGTCAAATAAATTATTTGTAATTGTGTTAAAAAAATAAAAAAAAGATTGAATAATTATAAATTAGTTTCCAAATCACAATTAAATACTAGAAATATTATCCAAATGCATAATTAGTAGTACACCACATAATAACAACATTGTCACATTGTCCAAGTACATAACTAATTATTACACTACATAAAAGTATCAATATCTTCAACCTTGAGCAAATTTTTGAAGCCAAATTTTTTTATGCTTCTTACTTTTAACTAGAAAAGCTTTGGCTTCGGATTCATGACTCACTAAATAATCAAACACAGAACACAGGAAGTCATCATCAAATCCTTCGTCCTCCATCGACATCACCTGTTCGTAAAGCTGTGGTGTCTTATCCGCAGTAAATTGTTCCAAAGCATTAGCAATTTTGCCAAGTTGTTCACCCACAAATTTAATTTGTTCATCGACGACACTTTCTTGAACATTTTTTCTTTTACGTTTGGATGTGCCAGATGAAGATACATTTGTTCTTACCTCTTCAGCCTCTTCATTGTCGTAGTCTACAGGCACTGAATCTTGATTACCATCATCCAAATCTATGTCAGCAAATGTTCTGGCAAAACTCCCCGTTGCCATATCTTTGCCAACAACCAAAGCCATTTCATCATAATGATCAATGCTTTTATTCAAAAACTGTTCATACTTCTTGTGTGCCTGTTGGATATTATACACAATTAGAATAACAAGTAAAAAACATTTGAAATAAGCTTAACATATATATACATATATTACCATCACTGCTGCATCATATGTTGCTCTATCACATGTGATCATTTTCATGTTATCATCCCATCCGAAACCACTTTCACCTCGAATTTTGCATATAATCTGCCACTGATTTTTTACAGTCCTCAAATGATTTTCCACATGTTTCGCATCGCATTGGACTTGAAATCTTTCAGAAATAGCTTCGACAACTCGATTAATAGAAACTGCTTTGAAAGCATTAGAAGGCTTATTTCCTTTCTGGGCCTCCTCTGCTAGAATTTCAAGAAAAACATGTTCCATCGGTTTTGTCCACCTAAATTGCTTGGAGGTCCCTTCTTTGTTGCCCTTGCCCATTCTACATTAATAATTGTCATTGTCAATCATTTCAATATCCAAAAACCTCAAAACATAATAAATTCAATATCTAACAAGCTTATAACATAATAAATTCAATATCTAATAAGCTTAAAACATAATCAATATCTAACAAATTCAAGACATGATAATTTCAAAATCCAACAAACTAAAATTGCAATATCATTATCCAACCAACATTAATGAAAAAAAAACAATTTACTAAAACATACATAACATAGAAACAATAACCTTAAGCCCTAAACCTACCTAATATTTCTAGCCATATAATCAGTCCACATAGTTTGTGCAATTTCGTCTCTCTTAGCAGACCATTCTCTTGCTTCTTCTCTTTCTTCTCGCTCCGTAAGAGTTGGTATTATCAAATCAGACTCAGACTCCTCGTATAATCCTTGATTAAGTAAATCACTAGGATCAACTCCCATTATATGATTATGAATGATACAACAAGCCAAAACTATATCTACTTGAGTTTGAAAATTCCAAAATGGCTCAGCATCTAATACACGAAACCGTTTCTTTAAAATCCCAAAAACACGTTCAACAGTGATTCGTAATGATGAATGACGAAGATTAAAAAGTTCCTTTGCATTTTCAGGCCCTTGAGCACTAAACTCTTTTAAATGATATCGGACACCACGATATGGAGTAATATATCCATTTCGAATGCCATATCCAGCATCAGCAATATAATATTTACCTACAATTTTACAAAACACAATTAATACTAATAAATTATGAGCTTACTAGAACTATTTGGTATTTAGTGATAATTATTACCTTCCGGAATTCTTAATCCTCCTGGGCGTGAAAGTGCATCACTTAAAATACGAGAATCATGTGCACTACCTTCCCAACCAGCTAGAACATAAGAAAATTTCAAATCAAATGTAATGGCAGCCAATATATTTTGTGTCGTCCCCCCTTTACGGCTACGAAATCTTCCTTGAATACTAAGTGGAACGGATGCACGAATATGAGTTCCATCTAATGCTCCAATACAATCTTTAAAATAAGGATAAAATCTTGGATTGTTTCTGATTTCACTAGGAGTTGACTCATCAGGTAATCTAATAACTAGTTTATACAATTTCAAAATAGCTCTCAATACAACCCTAAAATAACGGTGAACTGTCTCAGTTGATCTATAATATCTAGATCCAATCACTCGAAACCTTACATTATGACCAATTATATGTAAAAATATAACTACTTGCTCCCTAATATTGACAGACCTAGATGATTCTAACAAATTATCCCTACTAAGAATATCACACAAATTAAAAAAGGCGATCGGTCTCATCCTTATCATATCAATACAATGTTGGTCACCACTATATAAAATACTATTAATATAATTTTCTCTTTCATAATCTCGATTCACACGAGGATGAGAAGCAATTTCCTTCCTACTTTTTAATTTTTTAATCCAAAGAGCCCCAAAAGCTAAAACTGAAGCAACGACTCCGACAATTGTATTTTGATCTTGATTACGATCCATCTACACAAATATGCCACAAAAAAAAAACAATTTTAATACAAAAAAGATGCAGCATTTTCATAAGATCACATATACGAAAAGTTACCATGACTAAAGTGCATACATACATATCAAGCTAATTATAATTGCATTAATAATTTTTTTGAGCACACATATATGCATAAGAAAATAGGTTGATTAACATTTAGCACATAATCATTCAAGAAATAATACAATGGTGATGAAATCAGAAACTAGAAAATAGGTAAAAGAAAAAGATATAGGTGGGTTAAGTAATTATGTAAAAATTCAAGGTCATATGGCTAAATTAGACCACATTATTAACTCCCCACCTATCTTTTACATTTGAAATCAGAAACTACCAAATTTCAATTCGATTTTAAATTCATGAGATGGCCATGCTCTTCAATCCATTTTACAATTCACTGCCCAATCACCTCCAACGCTTCTTTCCTCCAATTTTTCGCTTCCATTAATGGCGTCATCCCGAATATAACCTCTTTCTATATAGATCGATTTTTTCTTGGATGAATTTCAAAACTGAAATCTGTGTTATTAAGGAAGACGATGAAATTCGAAGATTTTTTGATGGAACGAACCGAGGAAAATAAGAAGAAGATCGAGCTTCAAGAAGAGGTAAGCATTTGAGCTCCATTATTTAAATTTTTTTGTTAATGCAGGCTGAACTAAAACCCGATTTCTCCATCCATCTATTCCTTATCCATTTTTTATTTTAAATACAGAAAAAAAAAAGCAATATGTTTTACGTATGGAAAACCAAAACTCCAGAAGTTCAAAAGTTCGGCCTATAATCAAGTAAGGAAAAGATTTCTTAGAAGGAAAATAAAAAGGAATCTGATATGCCTTTTTCTCTCAATCTTAAAGTCCAAAGGACCTTTCACATGGTGTCTACTCTTTCTCTCTATGACTGTCCCTTGGATGGCTGCATTTTTTAACTGCTACTTTTATGGTCAGGTTGGTTTAGCAGATAAACTGAACACTGTTGTGCAGGCACTTTCTGGTGGTATGAAGAGGAAATTATCTCTTGGAATTGCATTGATAGGAAATAGTAAGGTGTGAAATTGTTCCAGGTCATGATTAATATTTCTTGAATGAATTCGGCCTTGGTATTTGTTTATTATGATAGTAAAGTTTTCTATGTTTTGTATGTGAATTATGAAAAAAAAAAGGTGATTTGAAAGATCTAAGGTAATGAAAGGAAGTGGAAACGAAAAGATGACACCCGATGGTATGCTGTTATTCATATGCTTGTTATTCATATGCTACTTTATTAGAAAGTTATTCATATGCTTGTTGGGGTATGCTGAAAATCTAAGGGAGATTTTTTTCTGGGTCTTGATTTTTTGTTTAGTTGAATTGCTTTCTTTGGTACCTATGTTGCTCTCACATGCCTCTTTTGATATCAATATATAGTACATGATTAAAATTGCAGGATCAATTTAATAGTGCATCACAAATTTGTCTTACAAGGTTGCAAATAGCATGCTCTCTTGCTATAAAATGATGCTGCTCATAAATAAGAGAGAAAGTAACAGAAAATATAAAACAAAATGTTTTCGTATCATGTTACTTTTCATTAGATATGCCTTATGGTATTGTCTAACTGCGATTAATGTGCTTATATCTAATAAAAATAGATTTTTGACCAGATTATTTTTATTTTGAATATAGATTTTGATGCAATTTTGTTTATTAAAAGTAAATACAGTTTTGCATTGGCTACTTAGGGTCACAAGAGTTATGTCCCAAATATGATCAGTGGGGCATCTCAAGCTGATATTGGTGTGCTTGTAAGTCACATCCTCTGTCTCTCCATTAACTGCCTAATATAGTGTATATATTGTAGATTTGGATTTCATAAATGTCCACGGTTTCTTAATTAGGTGATTTCTGCTCGTAAAGGGGAATTTGAAACTGGATATGAGAGGGGTGGGCAGACCCGTGAACATGTGCAGCTCACAAAGACTTTAGGTGTGTCAAAGCTACTTGTAGTAGTTAATAAGATGGATGATCACACTGTCAACTGGTCTAAAGAAAGGTACTTTGACTGGGTTCTGTAAAAAGTCTTAAGCTTTTGTGCTACCCTTAGTGTGTAGTTTATGTTGTAGTTTGGTTTGTTTAATAGTATTGATGGAGTCCTTTCACAGGTATGATGATATTGAATCAAAGATGGTACCTTTTCTCAGGTCATCTGGCTACAACGTGAAGAAAGGTATTGGAACTGTTAAATAACCTTCAAGTTGCATTTTGTCTTGGTGATATTTTCAAGCTTGTTGAACCATTTACGTATGTTATTACCATGACTAGTGGGATATTGAAGTGCTTAATTTGCAAAGGTCCCTTGCATTTTTTGTAATATGTTCATGGTTGCTTATATGACCAGACTTGTTTTCTGCTTATGTGACCTTAAATTTTCTCAATTTTTAGTTGCGTTAGTCATCTATATGTAAAATGTGGTTATTCATACATTAAATCATATTTATATGTATCTATATAAGTAGAAGTAATTGTTGTATGCTTAGCATCGAATTTGAAGTAGTTGGCTAATATGTCTCCTAGAATATACTTTTTAATAGTTGACAATGAAAGTTGTTTGATCTTTTAGTATTTAATAATAAGATATACTTATACATGAATTTGGGTTTCTTATGCTTATTGGAAGAAAAAGAAAATGCTCAAATGCAGAATCACTTTGAGTTTCTTATGCTTATGTGAGTTCAGTGTCCTTCTGATTTGTTGTATAATTATAAAAACAGAGGGCAGACATCTTTTTTAATTATCAATAGAATTTTACTTTTTCTTCTCTTTGTGGTTAAGACAAAGCGGATGACAGTGATGAAGATGGGCAGATTCTTCTTTTTTTGTAAAGCTGGTATGAAGATACCAGTAAGTATATGAAAGCTTTTGAAGGGTAAATTTCAACTTTGTTTGATTTGGTATAATTGTTATGCAGAATTCAGGAAGAGGATAAAGAGCAAAAAGTAACGGGAAGGAAATGGAGAAACCTAAAGAAGTGGTTCATGTCAGAGCTAGAAGAGGTCAAGCTACTGACAGTCACAGTTTGGCAGCAAATTGAGACAGTGATAAAAGACGAAACCCCTAAAAATTAAACCCCTAACACATCCATCTTCAAAAACTTGCAGAAACCCAGCCAAACTTGAGCAGAATATAAACATGCAGAAACCCCTAGAGCTTGCAGTCAAGAATGTGAGTAGAAATTTACCTGATGAAGATGAATCAACAAAGAAGAGGAGGGAGAGATGATGAACCAACAAAGAAGCTGAGGCAGAGATGATGAACCAGCAGAGTCCTTAGGGTGAAGAGAGTGATGAACCACCTTTGGAAAATGTCTTACCGTTTAGAAATTGGTAAGACGTTTTCCGGAATTATGAAATGAATTTACCCGTGTTTTGGAAAATGTTTTCCTTGGGAATTCATTTTCCAAACAAACAAACACTGGAAAAGGGGGAAAATGTTTTCCGGAAAACATTTTCCCCCTATCAAACAGACCCTAAGTATTTTGTTTTAAAATTTATATAATGATTTTAAAAAAGGGTATTTCGTGATTTAGATTAAACGAGAAAAATTGGAACCCAGTAAGTTAGGGCTCGATCTTCCCGAATCTCTAATACGAAATATCGGTTGTTTATAAAAACTAAGGCATCAAGAAAAATTAGTGAGAAGCAAATGATAATAATATGGTAGACAGAGAAAATAAAATAATGGTAATGATATTAACAATATAAGATGCGAAAACAAGATAATAAGGATAACAGGCAGAGAGAATACGAATAATAGTATTTAACGAATAAACGACAAGACGTAGACATGCAAGAGATATAGTAATAATAATATAATATACACGCTATATATAAAAGGATAATATGATAACTATAATAATGATATACTATATAAGAGATATAATGATGGTAAGCATATTATAATAACCTTAGTAATATATATATGAGGAATATAATAGAAAATAAATACATATGTTATATGGAACAATAGTATAATAACAATAATAATTATAATATATACGTATATGGATAACAAAATTGATAATATATAAAACAATTTAATACGTAAAAGTTGGTTTTAGGATGATAATAGCGAAATAATACAAGATGCTTAAGAAATAATAAAAAATGAAATAATTGGCAAAAGATAAAATAAATAATAATAATAATAATAATAATAATAATAATAATAATAATAGTAATAATAATAATAAGTAATAATAATAATAGTATGATAATAATGGTGTAGTAATATAGTAATAATGATAATAAATGTACAAAACTCGCAAGTCAACTTAAAAAGGGATTGAATTGAAATTAAAAAACAGAATTTTGGGGTTAAATTTGAAAATAAAAGAAAGGACGAGGACCAATCTGCAACGCGCGCGGACTTATGGGGACTAAATGAGTAAATAACCCAACCCTTTGATTGTGTGACGTTTCAAATGACCAGGTATGGGCTAAATCGAAAAACGCAGCAAAATGATGGGGCAAAATTAAAAAAATGGGGAAAGTAAAAGGGGATTCAATTGAGCGACGCCGCAAGGGGAGGGACTCATCTTGCAAATACCCCATTAAAGAGATATGAACGGTCCTCAACACCCCAAACGACGCAGCTTTAATTGCCTTTAACCCCATCTTTATTTCTTTAATTCCCTAGGCCAAAAGATCATAAACAAACCCCTAAGGCCCCCCTTTTTCGTTTCAAAAAAAGGAAGCAGAGGGAAGGTTTCCTCTCTTCCTCGTTCGTGCCCAACTGTCGGGTTTGTCACACCGTTCGTCGCACCACCGCGTGTCGGGTGGCCGAGGTCGTGCAGGGAGGAGCCCTTTGGCCCCGTTTCGGAACCCGTTCCAGTCAAGCCCCGGTGTCCAGGTAAGCCCTTTCGTCTTTCTTTTTTTGATTTTTGTTTACAAAGATTTAGAAATAATAAAAATCGACAGCAAGATAATGAAAAATAGAATGAAATCGGCTTTTTTCTTTGCTTTCGATTTCTGATCCGGTCGTATGCCTCTGTTCGTTGTTGATCTTATCTATAAAGGTTCGAAAAATAAAAAGAAAAAATCGATCGACAGTAAGTAAAATGAGGGAAGTTAACCTTCAAAACGTCGCTTTGATTTTCAGGGTTCGTGAATACAAAATGAATCTTTTCCTGATTTTGGTCGGTTTGAATCCTTTTTGCTCTGATTTTCTCTCTGTTTTTTTTTCTCTCCCAAAAAAATCTCCCTGTTACAATGGTTTTCTTGTGGCTTTATAGCCAAGCTTGAATAAAGAAAACAAATTGCTTGCTGCTCTTTTGCTGTGGCTGTTGCGTGTTTTCTTCTGTTTTGCAGGTTATGGGCGGTGGAGCAGGTCGGGGACAGGACTGCCGGTCAGAGGGCAGGGCAAGTGGGGCTAGGCTGTGGCGCCACTTGCATTAGGGTTTTCCTTTGTGTTTCTTTTTTTGGTATTAGGTTATTCGAGTTTGGGCTTAGATGGTATTTGGGTCTGTTGGTTGATTTGTTGGGTTGATTTGTAACGGGTTTGGTATTGGGTGTTAACCCGGGCAAAATGGGGTTGTGACACCCTTTACAAATGGAACAGATCACTTCATCTTTTTGGTTGGAATCAACAAGTTTTAAGAGATGAAGATGAGTGAAATGTTGAATGGTGTACTCCTCATCTCAATATTCTACCATTGGCTTTAGGGCGCATTCTACGTGCTTTTGAAACCTACATCTTAACTTGCATTTATAGACAAAGTTTGAAGTGATAGTTTTGAAAAAGATTCAGTGGAGATGGTAAGAGGCCATGGATGAAAGAAACATTGAACCTCTGCTCTGTGCTCATCAAGACAATATTTATGAATAAAACAGCCACAACGTTCGCAACCATAGGCTGGGCCAGATGAAAACCTCCTACATCCTCTGCACCATTTCTCTCTATTCCCCTCCTGAATGAATGACGATGACAAGGGTGGTGATGGATGACATGTTGAATCTGCTTTCTTTTTTAATGAAACAATAGAAAATACATACATATTTGCAAACATGTTATTGTAATATATAACAATCCAATCATTTTCTCTTACTTTTCTTAATGCCTAATTCACTATTGATTCTACTCATAGAAAACAAGATATCAAAGGAATTTCATCTTTAATTAATCAAATTAATAAATTAATTGTTGAAATTTATCATAGTAAGCAATTATCTTATCACATCGAAAAATAAAAAAGAATTATAATAGATAATATAACAAATTATTTTATTTGCAATCTATTTTAATTTTTATAGCAAATTGTCATGGTGGTTCAGTATTAGAAATTATTTTTTCTTAAATTTATATAATTATTTCTTAAAATATTGCTATACATAATTTTTTTTTAAAATATTTTTAACATAAAATTTTCATTTTCTTTGTATATTTCAAGTATAAATTCATCGATTTTGTCCTTCAAAAAACCTAAAAAATAAACATCCACTAATTCATTTTCCAAAAAAAAATTGTTAAATAACCTTTTAGGTCCTTTAGTTAATTGCCAGTTGGGTCCTTGAACATTTTCAAACTTAAAATTCAATAGTGATTAAATTTTTTACAATTTAATTCATGCACTCAAATAACTTTTTTTGTAATTTAATTATTCAACCTATCGTTTATATATTTTCACACTGACTTTATAAATACTTCTATTCATATTTTCACCGACTCAATTTACGGATTTGGATTTTGAAATTGTATTTTTCAACACTTATGACTTTTATTTTGAGCTTAAATGTGTTTAAAATTTGCGTTAATTATGATTTCAAACTCGTTGATATGTTATGAAGGTGTGTTGGGTATAATTTAGAGTGTTTTTAGGCTACTCTACTATAAAATCATGACATTGTAATTGAAAGTGTGAAGTCGCAATATTCACCTACAAAGTTGTGACATTGTCCCTTGCAATGTCCTTTACTTCATTTTCATAAATAAGGATTAATTTTAATTATTTTAATATGAACATATATTTTATGTAGTATCTTATTTTTCAATCATTACTTTTACAAACCATTTGATTACAAATATTTTTAATTACTTTTATGAATCCATTAGTTGGATGATGAAATGTAGTGCTGTAATGCCCCAAAATTTCTATGTTCATTTTTGTGAATGTGTAATACAAATATATGTTTGCTTTAGTGGCTAAGTGTTCTGGGAGTATGTGGGAGGTTCCAAGTTTAAGCCATGCCTTTGACAAATTTTGAAATTTTTCTAAGTTAAGCCTCACTATTGTTTAGTAAGCTTTGGCAAACTATATTAAAATAGGCCAGCAAGTCTAGTGTTTGATTCTCTGCGATGGCAAGGAGTAGGATTTTTGCTTAAAGTTAAAGTTCGGCTAGAGTTGTGCTGAACTAGGATTCTGAGTGGTGGATGTGTAGTGGGAGTTGAGAGAGAAAATTAAGGGATTGAGATAGAGTAGATAGTGGGATTTGAGTAAAACAGTTTTCCAAAAATTCTCTCTGCAAAAAAAAAAAAAAACTGATCATCTTCTCCTCCACTTATTCGTTTTCATCAAATTCTTTCCCCATTCGTACTGTTGTTTTTGTTTTTGTTTTGTTTTCCCTACTATTGTTGTTTTGTGTCTCGTTCTTCGGCACTTTTTCATGCGTTATCGGTAAGTGTGGTAAATACCATTTTTTGTTTTGTGTTTGGAAAAGGTTAAAGGGCTGAAGTACTTATTCGATTGGTGCCGTGGTGGTGAAGAGACTTTGTTGTTTGTTCTAAGGTAATGGTTTTTCGTTCGATAGATGAATACCCCGTTTCGGGTTTAGTTCAATTCGATTGTTTAAGTGATTAATGGAGTGAAATATTAATCAATGTTAGGTTGGGGATTGCTTGGAGTTGCTTTTACGTCAAAAACGATACAGGTGTGTACCCGAAAACGAAGAAAATAAAATTTTGGCGAAAGCCGAAAACCTCACTGTCGACGCCACACGGGCGTGTGGCCGCCCGTGTGGTAGGCCGTGTGATGGCCAGGTAGGCCGAGTGCGACACACAGGCTAAACTGATTTGAGTCGTGTGGGCCCACACGCCCGTGTGGGCCCACACGAGTAGTCCACACTGACGTGTGGGAATTTGGGTAGTCCACACGGGGGTTGATCATAATAAAATTTCTTAATTTCATAATTTGTGTTGGTTCATGGAAATGTATGTGATGAGACCGCTATCTACAAACATACCAATGAAGCCTACGCATTGATATTTATTTTTACAAATAATTTGATTACAAATATTTTTAATTTTTTCTTATCATTCAATCCTCAAACCTTGATTCTTGGCATCATTGAACAAATCTCGCAATTGAGAGTTATTTTCCACTAGTGTGATTAATTGTTTTGAGCTACCTCCACTATGTTGCCTAACATATCTTCTGTCCTCCTTATCTTCTTTTTCACATCATCCGACTCTCCTTCTAATTGCTTCATTTTTGCTTCTAATGCACGTAGTCCTTCATGTAATCTGATGTGCTCTAGTAGGAGATTTTCCACATGCCATTCTTGAATTTCTTTCGAAGTTTCTCTTTCAATTGAATTGTCTTCAAACAATAATGGCAACACCTGATTCACGTACAATTTAAACAATAAGATGATTTCATGTTTAGTTGTTTATAGGTACTAATCTTTTTGTTTTTCTTTTATTCATTAATCCTTACCCAGGTAGGTATAAAATTGTTACCCACTATCATTAATGTTTTTTTTGGGTATTCAAGGATCAATATTATATATGAATGTGTTTGGGGGAGGAAGATCCATTTACACCGATATAAAATTTAAATGGTTTTCTCTTCCATAACTTTTTATACGATTAATATTTTAACAATCCAACCATTAAACTTACCATATATTTGTACTTGTCATGCATGTAAATTTTTGAATGGATATGATAAGTTTAATCACTAGATCGTTAAAATATTAATTATATAAAAAGTTATAGAAGAGTGTAAAACCACTTAAGTTTTATACCAAGTAAGTAGATCCCTCCTATATATATATATGTGTGTGTGTGAATACAAAGCTATATGTGCCAAAAGCTCAAACGAACAAGTAGCTAACTCTTCGTTAGCACTTCTAGTGTAAGCTTTTGTATGCAAATATTTTAAAAGATAAACATCTAATTAAAAATAATTCAACTAAATGTTTAAGTTGAATAATAAAAAATATATTAACCTCTGAAATTACGCACTTGACTTCAGCAATAAATTTGCACCCCGAACAATAGTAAATCACCTCTTTTTTGTTTCTCTTTTGCTTGCAAACGTCACAATAAAATTCATCCTCTTCCTCATTTGAGTTCAACTCATATTCAAAAGGAGACTTTGTAAGGGTTAAATGATGGAGATGAGATTTGTGCTTTATTCTTTTAGGTGCTGAAGGAAGACATTGGAGATGGATGTTAATGTCACATGGCAAACATCGAAGGACGAAGTTACGGCAGTTTACACCACAAAGATGGCAAGTAATATCAGCTGTTTTCTCAAGGAGAGTGAGAAGATGTTGATGGCCACTAAGCGTAATAGAAGGCAGCGGCTTATAACAATCCAAGTGAAGGTTAATCTTACACTCAGATTCCCAACAGCTATATGCTAAGAGAGTTGAATCAATGCCCCGACAACATGCATAACAAGTGCGGATATGATCATTGTATGGAAGGGACGTAATGGTGAGAGAGTGTCCAGGATGAAAAGGATGCTTAAAATTTATAGATTTGTAAGGTAATTTAACATAGCATGATTTATGTAAAAAGAAGTAGTTGCATGATCTGCTACACCTGAAAGTTGGTGCGGGAGCTAAGCAAATCTGTGCACACGCTACACAACGAGGTTTGCTGCCATATTCTTCATCGTTTTGGACAAGAGCTAGTGCATGCGGGTGAGAGAAATGTTGGATCTCTTTGGCATCTTCAGAGTCTATGGTGCGAAATAAGGCACATTTGACATGGAGATTGATATCACATGCTCCACAGCTGAACTTCATGCGGGAGAGAATACGTTCACCACAACAATCACATTCGTTAAAAACGTAAGGACATGTGGTGAATATGAGAGTGCATTGATGGATGCGATGATCGATCAACTGTCGCCGAATGCTCTTCATGCAAGATTTATGAAGGAAAAACTTGCATGCCATGCAACCGTAGGTAGAAGAAGAAGAAGAGCAGAGCTCTTCACAAATGGAGCAAATCACTTCATCTTTCTGGTTGGAATCAACAAGTTTTAAGGGATGAAGATGAGTGAAATGTTGAATGGTGCACTCATCTGAATATTCTACCACTGGCTTTAGGGTGCAATACATGTACGTTTGAAACGTACAACTTAACTTGCATTTATAGACTAAGCTTGGAATGCGGAGTAGTTTAAAACAAACAAAACAATACGTACTTAAAGGTTCAGTGGAGATGGTAAGAGGGCATTGATGAAAGAAACTTTGAACCTTCAAGGGCCACTCACATCCTTCAGACAGTCTCATTGCAATCCACTCCTCAATGAATGACATGGGGTTGCGGACGGATGACATGTTGAATCTCCAATCTATTTTAATGAAATAATAGAAAATACATACATGGTTGCAATCATGTTATTGCAATATATAACAATCGAAAAGTGTAATTTTAAAATATATAATTTTCTCTTACTTTTCTTAATGCATAAGTCACCACTAATTCTATGCTTAGACTAACATTGCAAGCAAACAAAACATTAAAGTAATTCCATCTTTTATTAATTAAAATATTATATTAATAAAATGTTTAATTTTCACACGAGAAAATATATTACTAATATCTTATTAAATAAAAATAATTTTCAATAAATGAAATTAAATATAATAATTTAATAAATATTAAATTCCCTAATTAAATATATCAATTTAATTAGCTATTAATAAATTATAACTTTTTTGTGTCTGACAAGGGGTGCTTATGGTTGACGTGTTCAATCTCCATTCTTTTTAATGAAACAATATAAACTACACATAAATAACTGTCTTTATCACATCGGGAAGAAAGGAATTATAATAGACAATATAAACAATTATTTTATTTACAATCTATTTTAACTTTTACCGTAACTTGTCTTTGTGATTCAGTATTAGAGATTAACTTTTTTAAAAAATATATTTTTAAATAATTATTTTCAAAAATATTGCTACTCATATTTTTTTTTTAAACTTTTTTCAAACATAGAATTTCCTTTCGCCTTGCGTATTTTCAATTTGATGTGTAACATGATAAAATAAAATTTAATATAATAAAAAGAGATTATGTATATTATTAAATTTTAATTTAAGTATAACAAAATATTTGAAATATAACTTTAAAAAATAGAAAATAGAAATAATCATAGAAAAAATTATTATCTACTCTTACAAATTAAATGAGAAACTATTTTATATATGCTTTACTTAAATTTTACTATCGAATAAATAAGGTGATACATTTAAGATATATTTTTAAAATAAAATAAAAAATAAAAAGGTTGACACATTGGGTCAAGTTGAGATGGCAATGTTGGAAGAACAAATACTTAACTTCATCCGAAGGGATTACATTTGATCATTAAAAAAAATAAAAAAATAAAAAGGTTGACACATTGGGTCAAGCTGAGATGGCTATGTTGGAAGAACAAATACTTAGCTTCGTTACATTTGATCATCAAATAAAATAAAAAATAAAAAGATTGACACATTGGGTCAAGTTGAGATGTCTGTGTTGGAAGAACAAATACTTAGATAAAAATTAAAAAAGTTGACACATTGGGTCAAGCTGAGATGGCTATGTTGGAAGAACAAATACTTAGCTTCGTCTGAAGAGATTACATTTGATCATTAAATAAAATAAAAAATAAAAAAGTTGACACGTTGGGTCAAGTTGAGATGGCAATGTTGGAAGAACAAGTACTTAACTTCATCCGGAGGGATTACAATTGATCATCAAATAAAATAAAAAATAAAAAGGTTGACACATTGGGTCAAGCTGAGATGACTATTTGGAAGAACAAATACTTAGATAAAAAATAAAAAAGTTGGCACATTAGGTCAAGCTGAGATGGCTATGTTGGAAGAACAAATACCAATTGTCGAAACCATTTTTAAAATCGGGTTTAGAAAAAATGGGGATCGACTTTAAAAAAACGAAAATGGAGTCGCCACCAATCTTTTTTATTTAGGTGTGATTGGATCACCTTGTAAAACGTTTTATTTTAAAACATTTAATTTTAGTCCACGAAAACGAGAAAATGGGTTCGGGAGTCGGTTACGTATGAGGAAGGGTTAGCACCCTCATAACGCCCAAAAATTGGTACCTAATCGATAAAATCATGTCTAAATGTTTGAAATTTAAAAATATTCAAAAAATATGATTTCTTTAAAAAGATTTGAGATTTTATTGTTCCAAAGGAATATAAACATCACATCCAACACGTTAGGACATGATATTTTAAAACCTTTGTAATCAAAATCGTCTCACGATTTACAAAACTTGTTAAAAGGATATTTAGCTATTTAGCCAAACGGAAAATCGCACCCAACACGTTAGGGCACTATTTCCCGAATTTCTAAATACCAAAACATTGCCTTGTTCTAAAAACCTTAAAAATATATATTAATTTTGACAAAAATGTATTTTTTATTTTAAGCAATAATCATGTGACAATATCGCATTTATAAACCATCATACACAAATATAAGTAAACAATTATAATACAATAGCATACGATATAAAAAAACAATACAACTAAAATAACTAAAGTAAGAATAATAATACAATAAGAATATATTAGTAAAAGAATAATAATATAGGTTAATATAAAAATAATAATGAAATGAAAAACAATGATAAATAATATTAATATTAAAATAATAAATTATAATAATAATACTAATAATACCAGGGTTAGTTATAAATAAAATAATAGTAATAGCAATATAAAAAATAATATATAAAAATATATTGTTAAGAGAATAAATATATATAACTTTAAATAAAATTACATTTATAATAATCTAATACATCTATTTAATAAAAATAAATATGTATTATAAATAAATTTTATACCAAGTAAAATTTTAGAAATAATATAATATAATACTATATAATATATAAATTAAAAATATAATAATTAATATAATATATAAATTATTAAGCAAGTAAAATAATATATAAAATAATAATTGAATATATAAATAATACACATAATATATATATATAAATAAATTAATAAATATAAGAAAATAATTTAGAATATTTAATGTGATAAAACTATTAATTATAAAATAAAATAAAATAAAATAAAAAGGATAAAAATAAAATTAAAATAAAGAAAACAGGGGTTAAATAACAATTAAAACAAATATAAAGGATTGAGGCGAAACACGCATTAAAACTCAGGGACTAGCATGGCAATTATGCCTCTTTTTAAAAACGGCGTCGTTCCGATTTTATCTATAAAACAGACTGATGGACTAAATTGGATCAAAAATAGACTTTCCGGGTAAATTTAAAAATAAAGAAAATGTTAAATTGAACGAAATTAAAACAAATAAAATCGTAAAGGGACCGAAATGGTAATTAGGCCATTTTTTTAAAAAAACACGCGGATCGTTGCCCCGGGTCGGGTCGACACGCGGATCTGGCATTTGTTAAACGGCGTCGTTTTGATTTTACTTTATAAATTAAATTTTCGACTAAAAATCATTTACCCCATTCATTTAAAAAAACTAAAACAACTTAAAAAGCTCTCCAGGTTCTTCCCCTCCCACGTCCGAAGCCCAGGGTCCAGTCAAGGCTCAACGCGCGTATACCCCACGCGCCGCCGCAGCCATGCCACATGCAGTGGTCGGAAGTCCTCTATTTTACTCTTCTCAGCACGAGTTTGAAAGGTATCCGTCTTTTATTTTAGTAGCAAAATAAATCAAAGAAGAAGAAAAAAATGCGAATAAACTTTCGAAAATCACCTCTGTTGTATCTTTATTTCTTCTTTTTTTTTTTGAATATCTGTGTATATCCTCTCTGTCTATCGTGTATGCATATTTCCCTTTTTTCTCTCTACTCTCTTTGTGAAAAAAGCCCCCCCTGTTACAGGTTTACAACAGGCTCTTTATAGCCTAAAAAAATGAAAATGAAAAAGGAAAACATGGCTGTTGCCATTTGCTGCTTGTTTTTCTTTCCTTTCTTTTGCAGGTAAACGAAGATCTTGGCGACGATAGCGCGATGTGGGTTCGTGCGCGTTGATGGTGGCGCGACCGTTGAGATCCTGTTGTTTGCGGCGCGACGATTGAGGAGCTGATTGCGGCGCTGGTGTTGCGGCGCCTAGGGTTTCTGGAGAACCCTAGGCTTCGGCTGAGATTGGTTTAATTTTTGGGCCACTTGGGCCGTGTCTGCTTAGAATTTGGGTAGTGGGCTATCATTGGGCTAAGGGTTTAGGCTAATTGGGCTAGAGTGTTGGGTTCTGTATTGGGTTTGTAGCAGGTTTTGTGTATTGGGTCACTTTAGTGGTTTGGGCTAATGGGTTTGTAAGTTAGTCCATTTAGGTGTTGGATTATTTGTAAAAGGACATGGACATTTATTTATTCTGGTTTATTTTCAAGCCCGGGCAAAATTAGGTACTTACAGCTGCCCCTCTTTGCTCATTGTCGTGTAACGAGAATAGAGCAAAGACTATAAAAGGACCAATTTTGACCGATCTTGGCCAAGCCTCGGCTTCTTGATCCTTGTCTTTTTCAAATGACTTCCAATCCTACTTCAATCTGATCCCTGCAAGCTCAGGAATCACCAGACTGATGTCTTCGATTTGCTTCCGGCAACTTCAGCAATGTTAATTTTGCTATCTTCAATCTGATCCCTACAACTTCAGGGATCACCAGATTGATATCTTGGATCTGCTCCCTGCAACTTCAGGAAGATCAAATCTGCTACCTTCAATCTGATCCCTACAACTTCAGGGATCACCAGACTGATATCTTCGATCTGTTCCACTGCAAACTCGGGGAGATAGGATCTGATGTCTTCAGTCTGCTTCTTGGAACTTCAAGAATACCAGATCTGCTATTTTAATCTGCTCAGGGAAATTTTCAATTTGCTTCCTTACTATCTTCAAGAAGACTTCATTCTTCAGTCTGCTCTATAGAACAAAATCTGAAATTTTCAATTTGCTTCCTTACTATCTTCAGGAAGACTTCATTCTTCAGTTTGCTCCACTAGGGAACAAAATCTGAAATTTTCAATTTGCTTCCTTACTATCTTCAGGAAGACTTCATTCTTCAGTTTGATCCACTAGGGAACAAAATCTGAAATTTTCAACTTGCTTCCTTACTATCTTCAGGAAGACTTCATTCTTCAGTCTGATCCACTAGGGAACAAAATCTGAAATTTTTAATTTGCTTCCTTACTATCTTCAGGAAGACTTCATTCTTCAGTTTGATCCACTAGGGAACAAAATCTGAAATTTTCAACTTGCTTCCTTACTATCTTCAAGAAGACTTCATTCTTCAGTCTGCTCTATGGAACAAAATCTGAAATTTTCAATTTGCTTCCTTACTATCTTCAGGAAGACTTCATTCTTCAGTTTGCTCCACTAGGGAACAAAATCTGAAATTTTCAATTTGCTTCCTTACTATCTTCAGGAAGACTTCATTCTTCAGTCTGATCCACTAGGGAACAACATCTGAAATTTTTAATTTGCTTCCTTACTATCTTCAGGAAGACTTCATTCTTCAATTTGCTCCACTAGGGAACAAAATCTGAAATTTTGCTTTTTGATACACCGTACTCTGGAGGACCTGTTGAAACACCCCACACCCGACCCACGAGCCTGAACCGGATCTGGTATGTTCCTTAAATAAATCGGTTTTCAATGTTCTAAATGACTTAGAGAAAATTTGTGTAATTAAAAAAAATTGTTTTGGGTTGGGCTTAATTTGAAACCTATTTAATAAATTCTGGAAATCCAACTTAAATAAGGTGACAAAATAATTTTTGGGTTTATTATTTTAAAAGAAATAAATTTACTTATCTTTAATCAAACATAAATTGTATCATATTCAAATAAAAATAAACAGAAATAAAGAAAATCCAATTGGGCCTTATGGCCTTATTACATCATTCAAACCCAAAATAAAGTTTAAAGTACTAAAGTTTCATAAAGTCCAAATTCCAAATAATTCCTTCAAGCGATGCATGGCCACCTTTGGCTCCTGCCGACCCGGTCCATTACTGCTCATCACCTGAAAAATAATTCCCCAACGGGGTGAGTCTACAGACTCAATGTGTACATAGTACTAATTTCCAACAAATCAGGCACACAAGTCATATCAATATCAAGTTCATACAAAATAAAGGATGATGCAACCCAAACCCAAACCTATTTGTCCATCCGCTACGCACCACCCGTACCAACCTGTACACCGCGGGGACTACTAAGTCGACCCTCCATCCGCTACACACCATCGAAGGCAGTCGCTGCAGTCGACGTGCTCATCGCCCACTTATGTTGTGTCATTAGACACTGTATTCACTGGATGTAACCGAAGTTACCACTTTTCACTTTATGTGACCGTAGTCACCACTTTACGTTGGTGAGACCGTAGTCATCACCTTCACTTTCTTCCTCCACAAATATCCCGAATGCCCCAATTATTTCATAACATATTTCACATACTAAATTTTCATTCATGTTACTAATCACATGTTCAAAATATATCACATTCACAATCCTATCAAAAGTAGGAAACGTACCTGGGTACTCCTTACCACATTTGTGGTGCTTAGCCACATTCACATACTGTTACATATTTACATATCTAATGATTGCCATGCAATTTATTGAAAGTTAGTAAGAGTACACACCTGATTTGCTTAATAGATTCCTTGAGATCCCGAAAATCCCGATCCAACGATCTAGATTTTAACTCCTATATTCGGCCAAAGCATATTAATAAATCTATTGGCTTAAAGAAAAACCAAATCCTAGTAGGATTTTTATTACTAATACTCACCTTGCTTGCCGATTTGACTAACAATCAAATCCCGAAGATTTGTGTTCTTCTCCCTTGAATTCGGCTAACCATTAAATCCATTGATTTGGTTAGTCTCTGATTAAAATGAGTAGATCTAGATATTCAAAAGAAACCTTGACCGATTATAACCACTTACCTTATGATTTCAAATCCCGAAAGTAACCCTTGGCTATGGAGATGTTGAAATCCCTTAAATCCTTAGATCTGAAATCCCGGAATTCCTCCCTTATCACCACAGTCGACGGCACCCTTAATTGAAGCCACAGAGATTCGGCTATGGAGACTTAAAATAGGAAAAGAGATTTCGGCTTGACAGTGGAAAAGAAAAGAAGAAGAAAAGATGGGAAGAAAATTCGGCAGAGAGGGGAAAGAGCTAGGGAATTTCGGCAGAGCAGAGAAAGAAACAAAAGTGAATGAGTAGCCCTCCTGCCCTCCTTTTATAGCCAAAGTTATCAGCCTAGGAGTCCCTTACTTGGCCACCACTCCTCTTTTTGATAATATTATCTCTTTTATTTAAAAGATAAAAGCCTTTAATCCATCAATTATCTCCTCAATTATCTCCTTAGAAAATAATCCTTTATTTATCTCTTATTATTCACATATTTATGTGAATAAAACTCCTTTATTTATCTCTTATTATTCACATATTTATGTGAATAAAACTCCTTTATTTATCCCCTAATTAATCAAATATTTATGGAAATAAAACACCTCTATTTCTAGAATGCTTGTGCCGTCCATCCCTTAGCCTTGGAAGCAAAAATAAAACTTCATTATTTGCTTTCCAAGTGACTCGAACTCAGGCCCAACACCCTTGCATGTGGCGCCATTTCCATAGGCTCTAAGTGGCATCTTCAGGCCACTTTTCCAAGCCTGTTTGTGTGCCAAATTCCACCAACTTTTTCTTTTAAGGCCCTTTAGCCCTTATTTCCTATTTTGAACTTTGAAATTTGACTTTTCGGCTTCATTTCTAAGTTTCCTAAAATTTTCGATCGGCTCTGTAACTTGCCATTTTTCTTACATTTCCAAGTTTCCTAAAATGTTCAAGTTTCCATTTTTGGGTCATTTCCAAAAATGGTCAGGTTTCCAAAAATGTCTAAGTTTCCAAAAATGTTCGGGTTTCCAAAAATGTTCATTTCCACTTCATTTTCCATTTCCATGCATTTCTAGGTTTCCAAAATATTCAAAAATTTATTCATAGTACTTGAGACTTGACATTTCGTACAATTAAACTGAAAATGCATAGGCCCTTTTCAGGATGTTACACCTGTCCTGTATATTCAAATGCATTATGGATGACTTTTTGCATGAATGCAGAATGTCATGAGAATGATGATTAGGATACATGATCAAAATGAATCTAATGCTCCTAACTAAATGATTAGGGATGACATTTGCATGAATGCAGGATGTCATGAAAATGATTTTTGTTTTTTGAAAAATGATTAGGACATAATGATCGTCATAAATCAAATGCTCCTAATTGGAAATGAGAGAATGATCCCTATGGGTTGTCATTGCTCATAGTTCATCAAGGTTCTATCACTGATGTGCTACCATGCTTTCTCGTTTAGCTGGTATCTTGGACAAAAAACCCAAAGAAATAATCATTCTGCTCAGCAAGCTTGCCCCGCTGTAATTCCAGAGTCTTTTTCCTTAAATCTTAGGACATAAAAATTTATACCTCCCACTGCCACTTCTGGGGAATAACATTTGGTTTTTTTCATCCATTCAGTTATCACTTAGAGGTATGGAATTTTCAATCAACTTGGTCTATTATATCATCCTCTGAGTATAATGACCAGATGTATGTATGCAGGATATTCCAACAATAGTCCCCTCTTATACTTGGATTGACCTTGTTCATCATTTGCCGATATGGTGTTACCAACGAAATTGTCTTATCCAATAAGAATTTGAAAAGATAATCATTTTTCAATGTTTCCAATCCCCTTAGGCTTGGTGAGTTCTAAACAATAGTCCTGTTTCAGATTCTCATATTATTTAGAAGCTTCCAGAGTAATATGTGAAACTCCTTTTATGAAAGTGTTATTAGTCCATAAATTGTTATTTCAATATAAAATGCTTGAAAAATGTCACAAAAATGGATGAGAAAGAAATTAGTCAGGAACATAGCTCCGAGAAATAATTTAATCAAAGATAGCCCAGGCAATAAAAGAAAATTGATTTGGGTGTATCTCAAAAAGAATAAAGCAATCAAAGATAACGAATTAAAAAATGGGTAAGAATGAAGCTAGGTGCCCCAGATATCGCAGTCTGAGCTTCTTTGTTCAAACTTCTTGAGGGCCATTTTAAGCTCAATATGTGTTTAGGGGATCCGGGGTACTTTGTCGATGCCCCAAGACGTAATATACTTCCTCATTGCTAATTCAAATGTGGCAAGACTACTGTATGCCCCGCTTTTTGGTCAAAATTTGAGCCGCCCTTTTCGGGTTTTCAACTCAAATCCCCTTTGGTCTCAAAGCGCCCTTTGCGGGTTTTCGCCTTGGTCTCTCCTCTTTTTTTCCTTTTTTTTTTTTGAATTTTTTTGAATTTTTTTTTGAATGAATTTGAGCTCAATGCGCCCTTTGCGAGTTTTCACCTTGACCCTTCCCTTTTGATCGAATCTGAATTCTCCGGATTGGGCAAGTCTTTAGCATTCGTCTCGGTCAATATCAATGCTCCTCTAGAATAGGCCGTATATAAGTCCTTCCCAGTTTGGCATATGCTTTCTTCTAAAATCATTTTGTAGAAGAAAAATCTTTTTCAACATCAGGTTTCTTCATGGAATTCCCTAAGATGAACTTCTTTAACGTAAGTTTGCATCATCTAGCCGTGACAAATAACTTTTAACCTTTTTCTTCAATTAGGTTCAATTGGCAAAACTATTTCTATTCCGATGAGAAATGTATTGCCCCAGCAAATGTCCTAGCCAACGTTTGATAATCATAGAGAGTAGTGATAGCTTCTTAGGCCAATCTTTACAGGTCTTAGCCACCTTTCATTTCTTTTTTTTTTTGGGCAACTTTTGTTACACTGTGATATGTTGCCTGATCTTTCGTCAAACTGTAGACTTTGACTTTGTACAGTTATTTAAACGCGATCCTTTATGGCATTTGATCTTTTCTTTCATTTTTTTTTTGAATTTGATGACTTCGACTTTGTAACATTGACATATGAAGCTATTTCCATCCTCTTAGTAAAACAAACGATGACTATGCCGATGAGTTGATATTGGCTAAAAGCTTTTGACGAGATTGGCCCCATCACATCCGTGCCCCACATATGGAAAATTTGTGAAGAACTGGAGTAGGCACATGAATCTTGTCTCCTTAAATTCAGCATTTGCGGTATAACTGATGTAATCCCCTTCCATGGTGGATCAACAGTGCCCCATCCTCTTGTTTAGCCGGCGTCTTATTAGTCCAGGTATGTCCTGATATGATCGTGCGAAAATATCTTTGAATTCTCGAAGATAACTCAATAATGTCTCGCCTCATTTCTGTGATGAGCTAGGTTACAATCTTCACCCCTTTTCTAGGCTCATAATATCCGCTGATCCTTTGTTAGTAAAGTCTATTTTTCATCTTGTTTCACCATTCTTAACAAATCAGAAGATATGTTACAATCTCTATCATCTTCAAAGTCCTTAGATCCCCTATACCCATATCTCGTTCAAAAAGGGAGTCAGTAACAACGTCGCTCATGTCGTTGATATCTGGGTACCTAGGTAAGAAGGCAAGAAATCCAAAGAATGAATGATTCTAAGGATGATTATTGGTATAGTCATGAAAGAATATTAAAACAAAAGAATGTACAGTATGAAATGTAAAGAATAAAAGAATATGTATTCAAAAAGATGCATTTTATTAAAATAAAATTTCGGACACAAGCCTATTTCACAAAAGGGTTCTTATTGCCTCTAGGCTTAAGGCAACAAGCATGTTTTGAATATTACTCTAGATTAGGTCTAAAAATACAGGGATCTCTTCCACAGTCCCATTATTCAAAACACTCCTAAGTACACAAGGGCTTGGAAACTTCGTCCTCTGATTCCCTTTTCATTTTCGATTTCTCTAAGGGATCGCAACTTTTTTGTCTCCTTCTTCAATTATCACATTTACTGCCTCCTCAAAGTGATCAGATTTTGATGAATCATTGACTTCCACAATTCCCATTTTGATGAGCTTTTCAACCAACTTTTTAAACGTAATACAATTTTCAATTGAGTGACCCTTTATTCCTGCGTGGTACTCGCATTGGGCATTCTCGTTATACCATTTTGGGAACGGAGGTTGCAACGGTTTCGAATAAAATGGGGTCACCACGTGTGCGTCAAACAAACTTTGATATAACTCTTTATACGTCATTGGGATTGGCGTAAATTGTAGCTTTTCAGAATTTTGCCTTGTGCTTGACTCTTGTCTCACCGACCCTTGTTGCCCAGCAGTGATCACCTTTGGCTGGTTAACAGTAATTACTTTTGAGTACCCTTTGTTGTATGTACTCATATTATTCACCTCGTCATCTTTTTTCCTAGGAGTAGACCTTTTAGTGATTTCCCCTACCTCAATCTTGCCACCCCTTATGGCATTTTCAATCATTTCTCCTGCCATCACTATATCCGCAAAGCTCTTAGTAGTATTTCCTATCATATGAGTGATGAATGGAGCCTTCAATGTATTGATGAAGAGCATTGTAGTCTCCTTTTCTAGGAGTGGTGGCTGAACTTGCATGGCGACCTCTCTCCATCTTTGCGCATACTGCCTGAAGCTTTCATTTGGTTTCTTCTCCATGTTTTGCAAAGTGATTCTGTCAGGCGTCATGTCCGTGACATGGTTGTATTGCTTCATGAAGGCTTGAGCTAAGTCTCTCCAGGAGCTAATGTTAGCGCAGCTGAGTTGATTGTACCACCTAGACGCTGCTCCCACCAAACTGTCTTGGAAACAATTAATCAAGAGTTGATCGTTATTAACATAGCCGGTCATGCGTCTGTAAAACATGGTAATGTGGGCTTCAGGGCAGCTAGTCCCGTTGTACTTCTCAAACTCTGGTATCTTGAACTTATGAGGAAGTACCAAATCTGGGACCAAGCTCAAGTCTTTTGCGTCAATACCATGGTGATGATCGGCATTTTCCAGAGCCTTGAACTTTTCCTCCAACCATCTACAGCGATCCTCCAGCTGTCTTGCAGATTCAGTTCTGATCCCCTCTCTCTCTGCCATGTCTAAGTCAGGGATAACAGGATTGGCAGGATTATCCCCTGGGTTGGATCCCGAGCCCACTTGAAAGTTCATGGGTGGTCTATTATCAGCTTGCCCCTGTTGAGGCCTAATCGTGACAGATGGCCTTTGGGGATACTCCTCCGGTTGTACATGCGGTGGGGTGAAACCCCGAAGAAAGTCCTCATTATCTTCAGTGTTAACTATGAGACCCTTTCCCTTGTCCATTGCCCCACTTAGCATCTGAGCAATTTGGGCTATCATGTTCCTTTGGGCCTCCAACATCTGTTCCCTCATCTCTTGTTGGAGTTTTGCCATTTGCTCTTGCATCTGGTCCTGAATATCTCTTTGGAATTGTTCCATTCTTTGATCCATTTTCTTGGATTTAGCTCTTTGTACCGTAAGGGTGTTCAGCTTCCAGATTTTTCTTCTCTTTTTCTCTCCCACTTCTGTTATAATTTCAACTAATTAGACTCTCTCTATGGATTTGAATGCATATGATGTTATGTAATGCAAATGCATGAATGCAAAGAAAGAGAGGCGTTGACTCTGAATTCAGTTACATTAGAAAAACTTTTCTAGAAAACAAATTTCTTTACATAAAACGGATCGCATACACGGCATTATCCTCATAGTCCAAGTGAAAACATGAATCCCTTCTTCGCAAAAGTCAAGTCTTCTAATAGATGTCTCCTCTAGCTCCTTTTTGCTTGATCTAGGACGTGACTCACAGCTCCATAATGCTCGTTAGCTTCTTCAAGAAAGTCGAGACGTGGTGATTCTCGATTTGTCTTTGTCAGCTTGAATCCTTGGGTAATAAAGTCTTGTATTCCTTCGCCGGATAACAGTCTTCTCTTGTTGTGTTCACTTAGACTATATTCGGACGAGACCGTATTATAATCCACTTTATCAAAAAACCCGTTTTCTTATGACAAACTTTTCTATTTAGCAATCGAATTTGAAATCAACACCTCTTTTCTATGATGTGAATGCAATGCAATCAAAACAAAAGAAAACCCGTTAGTATAGGAAAAATAAATAACATGGAACCTATCAGGGTGACCTACTAGGGTTTGACATAGTTCTACCTAGGGTGGGTTCCTATGTTCTCTACGTGTGGTTCAGCTCTAAAGTTGAGGTACCCGAACCAGCAGATTCCTCGATCCTCACCCATTATAGGCTCATATGGACCGAGTTCGGTTCAGGGGAATACATTTCCCTATGGCCATGCGGAGGTGAAAACCTCACGAAGACATAGGTACGGATGTATCCCGGAAGCAATCCACTAGCCCATGCGGAGGTGAAAACCTCACGAAGGCATAGCTTCTTACTCCCACTTAAGGGTGTGACCACAACGGTCATGCAGTGCAATGTAAAGAGATATATTTTAAAATCACATGCAATAAAAGGATCATGTTTTAAAAAAAACAAAATTTTAAATTCAGACAAAAGGACATGAAATTATCAATTTTTCGGCTTGACTCTCTTATTGTCCCCAGCGGAGTCGCCAAGCTGTCGAAACCATTTTTAAAATCGGGTTTAGAAAAAATGGGGATCGACTTTAAAAAAACGAAAATGGAGTCGCCACCAATCTTTTTTATTTAGGTGTGATTGGATCACCTTGTAAAACGTTTTATTTTAAAACATTTAATTTTGGTCCACGAAAACGAGAAAATGGGTTCGGGAGTCGGTTACGTATGAGGAAGGGTTAGCACCCTCATAACGCCCAAAAATTGGTACCTAATCGATAAAATCATGTCTAAATGTTTGAAATTTAAAAATATTCAAAAAATATGATTTCTTTAAAAAGATTTGAGATTTTCTTGTTCCAAAGGAATATAAGCATCACATCCAACACGTTAGGACATGATATTTTAAAACCTTTGTAATCAAAATCGTCTCACGATTTACAAAACTTGTTAAAAGAATATTTAGCTATTTAGCCAAACGGAAAATCGCACCCAACACGTTAGGGCACTATTTCCCGAATTTCTAAATACCAAAACATTGCCTTGTTCTAAAAACCTTAAAAATATATATTAATTTTGACAAAAATGTATTTTTTATTTTAAGCAATAATCATGTGACAATATCGCATTTATAAACCATCATACACAAATATAAGTAAACAATTATAATACAATAGCATACGATATAAAAAAACAATACAACTAAAATAACTAAAGTAAGAGTAATAATACAATAAGAATATATTAGTAAAAGAATAATAATATAGGTTAATATAAAAATAATAATGAAATGAAAAACAATGATAAATAATATTAATATTAAAATAATAAATTATAATAATAATACTAATAATACCAGGGTTAGTTATAAATAAAATAATAGTAATAGCAATAAAAATAATAATAAAAATATATGTTAAGAGAATAAATAATATATAACTTTAAATAAAATTACATTTATAATAATCTAATACATCTATTTAATAAAAATAAATATGTATTATAAATAAATTTTATACCAAGTAAAATTTTAGAAAATAATATAATATAATACTATATAATATATAAATTAAAATATAATAATTAATATATATATAAATTATTAAGCAAGTAAAATATATATAAATAATAATTGATATATAAATAATACACATAATATATATATATATATAGATAAATTAATAAATATAAGAAATAATTCAGAATACTTTAATGTGATAAAACTATTAATTATAAAATAAAATAAAATAAAATAAAAAGGATAAAAATAAAATTAAAATAAAGAAAACAGGGGTTAAATAACAATTAAAACAAATATAAAGGATTGAGGCGAAACGCGCATTAAAACGCAGGGACTAGCATGGCAATTATGCCTGTTTTTAAAAACGGCGTCGTTCCGATTTTATCTATAAAACAGACTGATGGACTAAATTGGATCAAAAATAGACTTTCCGGGTAAATTTAAAAATAAAGAAAATGTCAAATTGAACGAAATTAAAACAAATAAAATCGTAAAGGGACCGAAATGGTAATTAGGCCATTTTTTTAAAAAAAAACGCGGATCGTTGCCCCGGGTCGGGTCGACACGCGGATCTGGCATTTGTTAAACGGCGTCGTTTGATTTTACTTTATAAATTAAATTTTCGACTGAAAATCATTTACCCCATTCATTTAAAAAAACTAAAACAACTTAAAAAGCTCTCCAGGTTCTTCCCCTCCCACGTCCGAAGCCCAGGGTCCAGTCAAGGCTCAACGCGCGTATACCCCACGCGCCGCCGCAGCCATGCCACATGCAGTGGTCGGAAGTCCTCTATTTTACTCTTCTCAGCACGAGTTTGAAAGGTATCCGTCTTTTATTTTAGTAGCAAAATAAATCAAAGAAGAAGAAAAAAATGCGAATAAACTTTCGAAAATCACCTCTGTTGTATCTTTATTTCTTCTTTTTTTTTTTGAATATCTGTGTATATCCTCTCTGTCTATCGTGTATGCATATTTCCCTTTTTTCTCTCTACTCTCTTTGTGAAAAAAGCCCCCCCTGTTACAGGTTTACAACAGGCTCTTTATAGCCTAAAAAAATGAAAATGAAAAAGGAAAACATGGCTGTTGCCATTTGCTGCTTGTTTTTCTTTCCTTTCTTTTGCAGGTAAACGAAGGTCTTGGCGACGATAGCGCGATGTGGGTTCGTGCGCGTTGATGGTGGCGCGACCGTGGAGATCCTGTTGTTTGCGGTGCGACGATTGAGGAGCTGATTGCGGCGCTGGTGTTGCGGCGCCTAGGGTTTCTGGAGAACCCTAGGCTTCGGCTGAGATTGGTTTAATTTTTGGGCCACTTGGGCCGTGTCTGCTTAGAATTTGGGTAGTGGGCTATCATTGGGCTAAGGGTTTAGGCTAATTGGGCTAGAGTGTTGGGTTCTGTATTGGGTTTGTAGCAGGTTTTGTGTATTGGGTCACTTTAGTGGTTTGGGCTAATGGGTTTGTAAGTTAGTCCATTTAGGTGTTGGATTATTTGTAAAAGGACATGGACATTTATTTATTCTGGTTTATTTACAAGCCCGGGCAAAATTAGGTGCTTACACCAATAAAGCCTACTCATTGATATTTATTTTTACAAATAATTTGATTACAAATATTTTTAATTTTTTCTTTATCATTCAATCCTCAAATCTTGATTCTTGGCATCATTGAACAAATCTCGCAATTGAGAGTTATTTTCCACTAGTTTGATTAATCGTTTTGAGCTACCTCCCACTAGGTTGCCTAACATATCTTCTGTCTTTCTTATCTCGTTTTTCACACCATCCGACCCTCCTCCTAATTGCTTCATTTTTGCTTCTAATGCCCGTAGTCCTTCATGTAATCTGATGCGCTTTAGTAGGAGATTTTCCACCTGCCATTCTTGAATTTCTAGAGTCACATCATCTTTTGAAATTTCTTTTTCAAATGATTTGTCCTCAAAAAATAATGGCAACACCTGATTCAAATACAATTTAAACAATAAGATGATTTTATGTTTAGTTGTTTATACGTACTAATCTTTTTTTTTTCTTTGATTCATTAATCCTTATCCAGGTAGGTATAAAATTGTTACCCACTATCTTAATGTTTTTTTGGGTATTCAAGGAAATATTATATATGAACGTGTTTGGGGGAAGGAGATCCATTTACACTGATGTAAAATTTAAATGGTTTTTTCTTCCATAACTTTTTATACAATTAATATTTTAACAATCCAACCATTAAACTTATCATATATTTGTACTTGTCATGCATATAAATTTTTGAATGGATATGATAAGTTTAATGGCTAGATCGTTAAAATATTAATTATATAAAAAATTATAGAAGAGTGTAAAACCACTTAAGTTTTATACTGAGTAAGTGGATCCCTCCCATATATATGTGTGTGAATACAAAGCTATATGTGCCAAAAGCTCGAACGAACAAGTAGCTAACTCTTCGTTAGCACTTCTAATGTAAGCTTTTGTATGCGAATACTTTAAAAGATAAACATCTAATTAAAAATAATTCAACTAAATGTTTAAATTAAATAATAAAAAATATACTGACCTCTGAAATTACGCACTTGACTTTAGCAATAAATTTGCACTCCGAACAATAGTAAATCAACTCTCTTTGGTTTCTCTTTTGCTTGCAAACGTTATAATAAAATTCATCCTCTTCGTCATCCGAGTTCAACTCATATTCAAAAGGAGACTTTGTAAGGGTTAAAGGATGGAGATGAGATTTGTGCTTTATTGTTTTAGGTGCTGAAGGTTGACACTGGAGATGGATGTTAATGTCACATGGCACACATCGAAGGACGAAGTTACGGCAGTTTACACCACAAAAATGGCAAGTAACATTGGGTGTTTTCTCAAGGAGAGTGAGAAGGTGTTGATGGCCACTAAACGTAATAGAGGGCAGCACCTTATAATAATCCAAGTGAAGGTTAAACTTACACTCAGATTCCCGACAGCTATATGCTAAGAGAGTTGAATCAATGCCTCGGAAACATGCATCACAAGTGCGGATATGATCATTGTATGGAAGGGATTTGATGGGGAGAGGGTGTTTCGGATGAAAAGGATGCTTAAAATTTACAGAGTTGTTAATGATTGACAAAGGGTGCTTATGGATTCACATGTTTAATCTCCATTCTTTTTTAATGAAACAAATATACATTGTTGCACACATATTATTGCAATATATAACAATTGAATTATTTTCTCTTACTTTTCTAAATGCCTAATTCACCATCGGCTCTATGCATAGCAACCCAAACATTAAAATAATTTCATCTTTAATTGATCAAATTAGTAAATTAATTGTTAAAGTTCATCCTAATAAAATTTATTAATTTCATTTATTTTAATGAATAATAAATAATTTAAAGGCATGCACTTTTATCTTTTGGCAATTGACATTTTAAATGAGAGACTGTTTTTTATATGCTTTAATTAAAATTTAGAAAGGAATAAGTAAGGTGATACTTTCAATATATATTTTCAAATTAAAAAAAAAAAAAAGTTGATACATTGGGTCAAGCAATGATAGGAATGGCTTGCGTTGTAACCATCAACTTTTTCAAGACCAAAAGAATTATAACAATGTTTCAACAAAATTCAAGTCTTTTGCATTACCAATTGGAAATTACAAGGAAATAGCAGTGGTTTAGAAGGTCAATAAAGCAACCAATTTATTCATTATTGTTTCAATCATGGTGAGGATTCAAACCTCAATTGGACATAAGGGCAAAAAAAAAAAAAAACTAGAAATACATAAATAAAACGAAAACAAGCTGAAGAAATAACCTATCTGACATTTTTGCAGCTCAGAGACATTCAACTCTCCTTGAAGATAAGTTTTACCAAAGTTGCAGAGAGAAAGTATGGCACTTCTTACTTGGGAAGTCCAGTTTCTGGGTCAAGAAGAGCCAGTTTGTCATTTGAAAGCAGAATAGGGCCTTTCCCAGGTCTTGTGCAGATGAAGTAACTGACATCCCCAGGGTATTTCTGAGCTGAACCATTTTCAGGAGGTGGGGACAAAGCTTCCACATCCTTCGATCCCCCGAGTCCGGCATCTTTAAGTATCGTCTTATCACCGAGAAGGTAGCTGAATAAAACAGGGAAAATGAGAAGTACATAAAGTCAATATCTGACAAGTCTTTCATGTAGGAGAAAGGAGAGAGGTTGCGGTGACAAATGAGCCTATACAATACATGAACGGATGTTTTTCTAATGATCATAAGGTATTGGAATCATCCAATTTCGATATCATGCCCTTAGCACCTGCATTTCCATTTACCTGTCCAGATCAGTATCAGACTTTGGAGGGAAGTAGAAAAGCAGCCGCTGAATTAATTGAGCAGCTGCCTTTCTATCTCGTGCAATTAAAACTGCAGTCGGCCCAGCGTCAATGTATATGCCACCTGTCAGTTTTTCATCATAAATTTCCAAGTAAAGTTGCAGCTAAAAAGAAGAAAAAGAAAAGCTAAGAAAAAGAAAAGCCTATGTCCATGAAGCCCAACACAAGTACTAAGATATTCAATGATTCCTAACATTAAATGGATTGATCTAGTTCAGACAAATAGCAAGAAAGGGTTCGAAGTAACAGAAACATCACATGTATACATACATTTATATATCTATGTATGTATATTGTTGGTGTTTACACACTAAATTTACTGTTATTTTCTAAAAAAATATTGAAGAGAGGAGAAGAAAGCTCCAAATTAGAATGAAGCTTGAAGACTTGAATACATTTATTATTGAATACTCCAACACTTATATACTAGTATCCATAACTAAAAATAGAGATTTAGATCTAAAAAATAAGCAAAAAATCTGTCAACTATCTCCTAAAATCAAGTAGAATTATTCAAACAAAACAGAAAAAATAGATTAGTGGCAGCAGCTTAAACATGTGGCTTAACACTCCTCCTTGTTTAGATGCTGCAAACTCCAAGCTTCTTCCTGAAGCTTTCAAACTTGCTAAGTGGCAATGGTTTGGTGAGGATATCTGCAACTTGATTTTCAGATTTACAGTAACAAAGAAATACATCACCACTTTTCTGCACTTCTCGTACAAAGAACAGTTTGATGTTAAAGTGCTTAGTCTTGCCATGACACTACAGGAAAACAGGGCTTTAGCGGCGTTTTTAGTGGCGTTTGGACAAAAAACGCCACAAATATTACACATTAGTGGCGTTTGAATAAAAACGCCGCTAAAAATAGAGAAATAGTGGCGTTTTAACAAAAAATGCCGCTAAAAATAAAGCAATAGCGGCATTTTTTAACAAACGCCGTAATAGTCTGAGAATTAGCGGCGTTTTTAGACAAGCGCCGCTAATAATCTGGGCATTAGCGGCGTTTTTAAACAGGCGCCGCTAATAATCTGGGCATTAGCGGCGTTTTTAGACAAGCGCCGCTAATAATCTAGGCATTAGCGGCGTTTTTAGACAAGTGCCGCAAATAATCTGGGAATTAACGGCGTTTTTAAACAGGCGCCGCTATTAATCTGGGCATTAGCGGCGTTTTTTGAAAAGCGCCACTAATAGTATGGTCATTAGCGGCGTTTTTTGAAAAGCGCCGCTAATAGTATGGTCATTAGCGGCGTTTTTTGACAAGCGCCGCTAATAGTCTGGTCATTAGCGGCGTTTTTCGACAAGCGCCGCTAATAGTCTGGTCATTAGCGGCGTTTTTGTACAAAAACGTTGCTAAAAGTTGAGTAGCCATTTTTTTGTAAGGACTAGTTTCGTTTTGATCCGATTTAATTTCATATTTTTTTCCCTATTCTTGCTTTGAATTATATTTTATTTTGATGCATTCACTTATAAGCAATGAGAACGTTTCATTTTAGTTACTTAATTATGAAAAATTACAAATTTCTAACTAAACAATTTTAGTTACTTATAAGTTACAAATTAAGCTATTAAAATTGATTTATGGTTTAATGTTTAGTATGTTAATTGTATGGTTTACGGTTTAATTATTGTGGGATATGGGTAGTGTTTTAAAGTTTGTTATATATTTGGGGGTTGTTGTTTAGGGTTTAAGATCTTAGTGTTTAACGATATTAAGGTTAATTTAAGTGGTAGTGGTAAGGGGTTACGGTTAAGGTTAAGGGTTCATGGGTTTAGGGGTTAAGGGTTAAGTGCTTGTGGGTTAGGATTAGGGGTTAATATTTAGAGTTTAGGGTTTACGGTTTAGGGTTTAGGGTTTAAGGTTTAAGGTCTATGGTATATGACCCAAAATTCAAAAACCAAAATCCCTCAAATCAGTTTTCCCTAATTCAAACCCACAAAATCCCTAGAATCGTATAACCCAGCCCGAAGTTGTTAGATCCAACCATCGTTTACCGATCCTTCCTTTTATTGTGAAACTGTCTTCCCAGAACCCCGAATGGTATATATCCATTATCCGAATGTTTATTCCTTTAAAATAGGTTTAAGTTTTTAACCTGAATTTATATATTAAATAATTTATAATGTAATTGTAAAATAGATAATATGATTTTTAATATTAAAATTTTATCATTATATAGTTTGGGGTTTGGGGTTATGTGTTAGAGATTAGGGTTTGAAGTTTGGAGTTGGGGTTATGTACTGGGGTTTTGGTTAAGTATTTAAATTATATATTAAATATATATTATTATATAATCGTAAAAGTGATATTATGAAATTTTTATATAAAAATTATCATTATATATATAGTTTTTAAACCTTTTTTATTTCATATTTGGAAATTTTCTGTTTTTATTTTCTTACATAAAAAATTTATATAAAAATTATGTCATGTATCTATTTGTTTTAAATATTACTCAAAGTTTCCAAAATTATTTATTTAAAATTTAGGTGAATTATGTAATAATTAAATATAAAATTGTAATAAAAGTCAAGCACTATTTCATCCTCTTCTTATAATTATTTAATTAACTTTGTATTAACTAAAATGTAATTTTTTTTAATTTATATTTAAATTATTTATAAAACATTAATAAGACATAGAAAAAAATTTGAAACAAATTATAACATAGAAAAATATATGTTAAAATTGAAAAAAAATTAAAATACTATGATTTAAAATAATTTAAAGATTTATGGGTATATGACTGATATATTTTAAATTTATATATTTAAAATAATTTTAAATTTTTAAGTTTTAATGGTTTAAGGTTGATTGTTTAGATTAATTAGGGTTAATAATATTAAGTAATTGGAGTAATTAATAATAGTATAAAAATATATAGATTAAATGAAATTAAAAATTACCGGCGTTTAATAAGAAAACGCCACAAAATCCATCAAAATATATCAAGACGGCGTCGTTTGAAACATTGTTGTATGATTTAGTGGCGTTTTTTGAGTAAAACGCCACAAAAATATATCAATAGAATGCAGGACGTCGTCGTTTGAAGCTATTTGTTAGTGGCGCATCCGTAAAACGCCACAAAAATCTGTCAAGTCTTAGTGGCGCTAGTCCAAAACGCAGCAAAAGCCTATATTTAGTGGCGTTTTTGAAAAAACACCGCAAATATGTATGGACATTAATCTTCACGTCGTCGTTTTATCAACAGTATAATGTGCATTAAGGTGGACGACGTCGTTTTATAAACAATTAGTGGCGCTTTTTAAAAACGCCGCAAAACATAAACTGAGTTTGAGCAAAACGTCGTCGTTCTGTTGTGCTCGGTTTTATCCCCCTTCATCCCCGAAATCCCTAAGTGTTTCTCCTAAAACTTTTCCCTCAATTTGTTTTCTGCTTCAATTTTTTTGCTCAAAGTCCATCTCCCCTAAATTCCCTCGTCCCTAAATTTTTCTGCTCAAACTTTTCCCTAAGTTCTGTCGTCCTTTGTTTGCTCAAATTTCTCAATATCCCAACATTCAACAAACAACGACAGTATGGAATTTGTAAACAGAAACTTTGTTGATTTAGGGATTTTGTTTATTTATATAATTTTGATTATTTATTTTTGTTTAACTTCTTTATTTTTGTGATGCTGAGTATGATTTAGGTAGAAAAAAAACTTGGTGGATTTGGTGCCTTTAGGGTCGTCTTCAGCAAAGGTACGAGGCTGGTTCTCTTTGTCTTCCCTGTCAAGTTAAAGATTAGAAAAATCTCATTAATTCTGTTTTGTTTTGTTCTACCTTTCTTAATTTTCTTTTTATTTTGCTGTGAATTGGGTTTCTCTGTTTCGATTGAAATCGCAAAGCAAGGAGGCCTCTGTTTCAATTAAGGTTAAGTTGCAGAAAAGGTAAGCACACTCTTTTTATCTTATTCTTGGATCTAGGCATTCAATTTTGGTAATAACTTAGCCCCAATAAGTCAATTGAATCCCTTATCTACAGTTTGATTTCTCTTGGTATTGGAATTCAGTTTGCTTCATAATCCCAATTGCATTCGAACTGAAATTGCAGTTCTCATTAAATTTACTTTTGTTTTATTGTTTAGTAATTTTAATCCTCTGTTCAGTTTCTTGGCAAATGGATATATTACTTTGGTGTGTATAAATTGATTATGTTTTGTTTTTAATGGCAAATTAGTTAGCATTCGGCATTCTAAATTTCTGTGTTTATTAAATTTCTGTGTTTATACATATGTCTCATGGAATGAATCATGATAGTCCTCTTTTCTAATACAAAATCATGATACTCTTGAAATGCCATGACAAAGATTAGCGATCTGTTTCCAGCACCAATAAAAAAAATCTCAATTTACTTTGAACGAAAACAACAAAACCTCATTTTGTTTCTTAGGAAGAAGGTTCATTTTTAAAGATTTACATTAGAATGTAAGCTAGTAGAAAGGGTTTTAAACAATGTACAAAATGTAGTAACGTGGGAAATATGGGAAAACAAGGTATGTGTATTCGATGTAATTGCCTGAAACTTCCTTGAATGAGTGTAGCAGCTCAGGAGGGTGTTCAGATTCTGATGGAACATCCTCCACTATGAGGCCTGGTGGTGGACTGGAATGCTTCCTGCACTTAAGCTACACATTACTACACACTTGGTCTTCCATTACCTAAAAGATTTGATGCTGTGATTTATGTGTATATAATATATTATTGAAATTTCATTTGATGTGCAAGTTCTTTCATTTTTCACTAAAAAGATGAAGAAGCAAAAAATGCAGTTCTTGGATATTCCTTGACAATATTAAAGAAAAGGGTAGTGGGAAAACTGTTTACAAGCATATTAAGCTTTTAAATGTAGTGGCCAATAATGCATGTAAACGTAAGTTACCTACATCCCAATTTATTGCTTTGCTTTTTTATTTACCAATTCTATATATGGTTTGAAACATTTCATATTAAATTATTTGGCTGCATTCCAACTTATTGTGCAGTTAACCACGAATCCAAGTGCAGTAATGGATATTTCAAGTACAACACTTGTTTTTTATTTTAATTTTTTTTTAAAATTCAGAGTAATACATTTTTTTATTATTTATCATTTCACATTTTTTTGAGTTGAGATAAAAATTGATTATTGATTGATGTATGTGATGTAATAAACAAACTAGAAATCAATTTGTGAGAAACAAATTTCACTTTTTTTCTTATAACATTCTTAGATGAGGGTTTGTTCGTTTTTCTTTTCTTTTCGTTTGTGTTTGGATAGTTCATTTAAGGTTCGAATTGTTGTTTATTACATTTTTTAGATGAAGATTGAAAATGGCTACTTCCTGTTTTTCTTTTTCGGGTTGGTTCATTTTGAGGTTTCTATTGATTTTCTGCTTTAGAATATTTCAGATTGTTAATGAACCCTGATCTGCTGCTTTAGAATATTTCAATCTCCATAGATTATTGGGTTCTCATTGCCTAATTTGTAATTTCCTTGCTTGATGTTGAATATTTAAAATATATGCATGGTCTGTACTATGTAGTTTGATAAAGCTTTCTTTAATCTAAGTAAGATCTATTGCTATACTTGATTTCTTTCACCAAATTTGATGACTGTTTTCAGCTTGATTTGGTTTTCTTAAAAACTTTAAAATTATGGAATTGAATTTTACTTTTATTGCAATTGAAGTTGGATAAGGTGGAGTTTGTTTCAAATTACAAAATGTAATTTAGTTTAGTTTATTTTATACAAAAAGTAATTGTAATTTGGTTTTTAGTTTGTATAAATTTTTAAAAATTTGATAAAAAATATTTCAGTTTTATCCAACAAGTAGAATTGGTTTGAAAGAGTGAGTATAGTTGATTTCAAGTGTAATGTTTTTTATATTTTCATTTTTCATTGATTTATCCACTTCTAAATTATTTCATATTTAGGGTCTGTCCAATGACTTAAAGAATTTCCAGTTGCTCAAGCAAAGTACATTTGGATGCTGTTAATGCTCCTTTTTTAAACTGTTGAAGCCCTGTTCAGGTACTGTAATTTGAATTGTTTATTTGCTGGAAATTGAGATGTTTTATTGCTGTAATTGAGGTCTAAAAATGTTGTTAATTGAGGTGTTTAAATTGCTTTTGGTTTTTCTGCAATTCTTAAAGCCCTTATAAGCTGGGCCAACAGGCCTTAACTTTTCAGGAAAATAAAGAGAAAGAAAAAGGCACATTTTCGGCTCAAGATGCTTATAAGTTTATGATTTAAAGTTTCCAAGCATGTACCGTGTCTATGGCTCAGTAGTAAGTACATACATTGCCTTTCAGAGGGCAGTAGCAAGCCCCCAGTAGGAGCAGTTATGTGTCCTAAACATGAGCTTCAAATTTATGGAATCTATATGTTGCATCGCTGAATAATGTGATTAGGAGCCTAGTTATAATTGGTGCCAGTCTTCTCTTTGCAAAACTTTTGTCTCAGTGAAGCCTCCAACTGTTGGACTATTGAGGAGAACAATCCTGGGAATAAGAGAAAAATTATAGTCCAAGTATTTGAGTAGTCTAAAAGTAAGAGTACATCATAGGTCCAACAGAAAATGAAACATACAGTTAACACCGAGTCAAAATAACAGAATGGCTGGGAATCAAATAGCATCAATGAAGATTAATGAAGACTGTATGAAATATACATGTCTATAACCCCCCCACCCCCACACACACACATAACAGGAACTTTTCTTATCATGGAACAACTCACGGAGACTAAAAGTAAAATATTATATGCATGGCCAATATTTGGGTACTAAGGTGGGTTTCTAGACTTCCCGTATAATTGAGAAAAGAAAAACGAGATAGAATTTCACATTCTATTTCTTGCTACTTGATCTGAACCGGGAATAAGTATTTGGACTTGGCCTTGGCCAGACAGGTCTACTATTCTGGTAAAAATGATAGGTTTTAATGACTTCCTTTTCACAGTTTTTTACTAAAACATCTGAATTGTTTAATTATTGTTTACTTTGTTTTTGACTAAAAATGAATGGCTTTTTGCATGCATAAAAGGGACTTAAGTACTTTATAATTTTTTACTGAATTTCGAATTAATTGAATTGCCTTATTTAATTTAACAAAAAATAAAAATAAAAATAAAAATAAAAATAATAATAATAATAATGAGACCTAAATTTTAAAAATTGTAAAATAAAATGACTAAAATGAATTTAATTCTATTTATTTTTAATAAATGTTTTATAAATTAGAAAAAAAATAATTTATTTTTCTTAAAAGAATACTTACATTTATATGGCTTTTTGGTTTATTACTAATTACTAATTACTAATTTTTATATTAATGTTTGATTTTAATATTTAATATTTTCAATGTTTTCCAAAATATTAATAATATTTTGTTATCAATATAATAATATTGATCATTATTTAAATACGTTTTATTATAAAAAAAAATTATTTTGTAAAAGAAGTAATTTAAAAACTTTTTAAATTTAAAAACTTATAAATATTTTGTTATAAATATATTATTAATATTGATCATTATTTAAATATGTTTTAATATAGAAAATAAATTCTTTTTTTAAAAGAAGTAATTTAAAAACTATTTAAATTTAACAACATCACACCAAATTTCAATTATAAAAAAATATATAATAACATTTTATAGCCTACCTCAAACTACAATGTAATACATGCCATGTATGTTCACACATCAACTGATTCTCGATTTGAAATTTAAATTTAAATTACATAATACATAATACATAACTTACATAAAATCATTTAACTTACATAATAAATAACTTACATAACTTACATAGCTTTCATCAAATTATTTAACTTACATAATACATAATACATAACTTATATAAAATTATTTAACTTACATAATAAATAACTTACATAACTTACATATCTTTCATCAAATTATTTAACTTACATAATACATAACTTACATAGCTTACATAATACTTGTATAGATAAAAAAAAAGATTCAAAGTATATAGGTTGGAAACCTGACGGGTTGCCTTATATCTCACTGTTAGGTATAATGGATCCTCCCTAGGTGTAACAATGCCACGTATGATGAATCTTAAAGAATACATAACTTACTTAATTTTAAGATCAAATTTCATAACTTACATAAGTTTAAGATCAAATTTCATAACTTACATAATTTTAAGATCAAACTTCATAACTTACATAATCTACATAACTTACATAGTACTCAGTTATATATATGATCATATCAGTACTTACATAAATTATAAATTAACAATTTAGCCGTGTAATTTATTGTCAACTTTAGACTTCAAGAACTACGAAATGGATAGGACTTGGATGAAATTGTCAAGGGTAAGCAACGGCTATCGAAATGGAGTAGAAACTTTTCTGAATTTCGCATTTCAAAATGCAAGCCAAGAGAATATGATTCTTTGCCCGTGTAAGAAGTGTTGCAATATTAACTGGCATTATCGTGAAGTGGTCTACGAATATCTAGTTGTTGATGGCTTTGTCCGGGGGTACAAAAAATGGTTTTTTCATGGAGAGTGTACATCTAGTGGAGCATCTTCATCGATGAATCTGGGTTATCCTCATAGTATTTACAATCAAAATGTTAGAGATGATAACATGGAAGGCATGTTGTGGGATGCTTTTAATATGCGCAGTGATGGTTTCGGGTCATTTCCACCTGACTTGGGTGCAACCGATGATTATAATTTTGGTGGAAATACTTTCACCGAAGGTGGAAGAAGTGTACCAGATGAACAGCCAAATGAAGAAGCGGTGAGGTTCTACACGTTACTCGGTGAAATGAATGAAGAACTGTATGAGGGATCAAAATTTTCCAAACTGTCATTCTGTATTCGTCTTTTTCACTTGAAATGTTTGGGGGGGTGGACCGGAAACTCATTGACAATGCTGTTAGAGTTTCTGCAAGAAATGTTCCCGTTTGCAAAAATCCCTCAATCTTCCAAAGACATGAAGAAATTGATAAAGGATTTGGGCCTTGGCTACAACAAAATTCACAGTTGCCCAAATGACTGCATGTTGTATTGGGGCGACCGGATAAACCAACAGTGCTGTCATGTATGCGGCCAATCCCGTTGGATTAATAGAAATACAGAGGATGGTAACGAGGACGAACACGATACACAGTCAAGGAAGCAGCCAGTTAAGATTTTGCGGTATTTTTCGCTAATACCAAGGCTTCAACGGCTTTTCATGTCGTCAAAGACAGCCGAATCAATGACTTGGCACCGTGATGGACGAACCGATGATGGATTCTTAAGGCATCCTGCAGATTCTTTAGCTTGGAAATCTTTTGACTCCAAATTTCCAAGCTTTGCAAGCGATCCTCGGAGTGTGAGGCTTGGGCTAGCATCCGATGGATTTAACCCTTACAAACTCATGAGCACAACGTATAGTACTTGGCCTGTGGTGCTTGTTCCCTACAATTTGCCTCCATGGGTTTGCATGAAACAATCTTCTTTTATCTTGTCTATGATTATACCTGGAGAGAAAGGGCCCGGGAATGATATTGACGTCTATTTGCAGCCACTTGTTGACGAGTTAAAACAACTATGGGCTGGTGTTCAGACATACGATGCAATGAGAAAAGAGAACTTTAATTTACGTGCGGCTTTGATGTGGACTATTAATGGCTTCCCGGCTTATGCTAATTTATCTGGTTGGAGTACCAGGGGACGTTATGCTTGTCCGTGTTGTGCTGCGCAGACATGTTCGCAATGGTTATATAATGGGAAGAAGTTCTCTTACATGGGGCATCGTCGGTGGTTACCGGAAAATCATAGATTTAGATTTCAGAGTGCTCAGTTTGACGGTACTGAAGAGCTCAGAGAAGCTCCTTCGCAGACCGGTGGATCCGAAATATTCTTAATGTTGAAAGATATGAATTTCATTTATGGGAAGATGAATCAACCGGCCAACCCGCAAAGAAATAGAAGATCTAGGGATGAATCTGATGATGAATCTGATGAAGAGGATGATCCTAATGAGGTGGACTTGTGGAAAAAAAGAAGCATTTTTTTTTAGTTGCCTTATTGGGAGCATCAGATTTTACGCCACAATCTTGATGTCATGCACATTGAGAAAAATGTCTGCGAGAACATCATTGGGACCATTTTGAATGTTGATGGAAAATCGAAAGATAATCTTCAGAGTCGACTTGATTTAGTCCACATGGGAATTCGGCGTGAGCTTCATCCCCAAGCACTTCCGAATATGAAATATCGGTTGCCGCCTGCTATTTTTTCAATGTCGAAGATGGAGAAAGAAGTGTTCTGTAAGGTGTTGAAGGATATAAAGGTCCCGGATGCGTATGCATCAAATATATCGCGATGTGTGAGTCTTAAGGATCGAAGACTATATGGCTTAAAATCGCATGACTATCACATCTTGATGCAAGACTTACTGCCAGTTGCTATGCGGTGTTGTATGTCGAAAAAGGTGACGGCTTCTGTAATTGAACTGTCAAATATAATGAAAGGCATTTGTGGTAAAGTTTTGAATGTTCAAGAACTTGAGAGACTACAAGATCGAGCCGCATTGACTTTATGCAATCTGGAGAAGATCTTCCCACCTTCCTTCTTCACTATTATGGTGCACTTGTTAATTCATTTCCCGCTTGAAGCAATTCTTGGTGGACCCGTTTTCTATCGATGGATGTATCCCATTGAAAGGTCTTACTTTATTTGCAAAATATTCCTTCATTCACCTCAATGCCTTTAGTTGCAACTTTTGATAATGTTGTATATCGTGTTTAGGTTCCTATCCAAATTGAAGTCATACTGCCGCAATAAGCGTTATCCGGAAGGATCAATTGCCGAGGGCTACTTGGCAGAGGAATGTATGACTTTCTGTTCAAGGTATTTGGAAGATGTTGAAACAAGAATGAACAGACCAAGTAGAAATGTTGGGCTCATAGATCATAATATGGCCGAAACATATTTATTTCAAAGTTTCGGAGAACCGATCGGCAAAGTCGAAATTGCAGAATTAGACGATAGATCGTGGGTCCAAGCACATCGATACGTTCTTTTTCATCACGATTCAATGGAACCATTTCGGAAGTAAGTTCTAGAATTTGATAAATACTCATCAATTATAATTTGTTTGTCTTCCAATAAAGTAAAACCTTTTTTTACCGTAGTGAGTACAAACAAATATTGAGAGCTCGTTCACGATCCCGAAGATTAAATCGACGAGAAATTAATAAGTTGTTCGCAGAATCATTCCATGAATGGTTAAGCCAAATGGTATGCAATTTAAGTTTTCATTGACAAGTAATAATGTTTTCTCATAACATTCATAATTACTCGATTTACTTTCGACTCAATAGGTTTAGAGTCGGAATGAAGTAAATGACGACGTTAAATGGCTTTCACAAGGTCCAAACAGAATAGTGAAAAGATATAGTGGCTTCCTCATCAACGGATACAGATTTCATACAAGGTATCGCGAGAGATTGAGGAGAACCCAAAATTGTGGAATTGTTGTTAATTCTTCAATTACAAGTTATGCTAGTGCTAGGGACAGTAATCCTGTCGAGGGAAATCTGGACTATTACGGACTTATTACTGACATCATTGAGTTGGATTATTACGGCAAATGCAAAGTTGTCTTATTTCGAGGTGATTGATAACATGATTATTTTGCATGTTTTCTTGTATGTAATTCGGTGTATTTCTGAAATTAATCCCTGCTAATTTGTATTTTTATGATTTAATTCTTGTTAGGGACGCAATTGATCGGAAACATGCTGAAAAGGGCTAAATTGAAAGAAAATCATGAAAATTGGGCCAAATCAAGAAGATGGAGAGAGCCAAGGACTCATCAAGCAATTGACTTTGTAAAAGCCAAAATTAGAAAATTCTATTTTAAGTTTATTTTTAATTTTATTTATTTTTATTTTATTATTATTTTAGATTTTATATTAATTAATTTAGGCTATTTTTAGTAAACTCTATTAGTATAAATAGGGGTTAAATGTAATTGGAAAATCATCAATCATCAATCAATTCTCTCTTTTCCTATTTCAATTTTGAGTTGTTTTTCTCTCTTTTCCTATTTCAATTTAGAATAGGATTTCTTTTGTTTTTTTTTTCCTCATTCAAGCATGAGTGAAATCATGCCACACTAAACCCCTTTCAGCCTTAAGCCGGTATTAACCCCGTCAAAAACCCGTGAGTTACGAACCCGAGCTATTCAACTCCAAATTTTCGATACTTATTATTTCTCCGGATTAAGAGTATGACTTCGTCAACTCACAAAGTCAAGTCGTGCTAAGTTGAAAAAGACGTCGTTTGAGTTAGTGCGGCTAGACGTACAGTTGGAATTCCGAAAGGATCGATTGTCTAATTGGTCTTCCGTGAACACATTGGCGTGCCAAGTGGGGATTGCTGTTTGGTTCCGTCAAGGGAAGTAGTAACCGGATTTAAATGTCCCAACGTTTGAGGGCATTGGTTCGAGCTGGGCTCTTCTAGAACGCAAAGCTGCCGAAGTTCTAAACCACGAACGTTTCGTAGGTTGTTCGATCGGTAAGGGTTAGTTATAGGACGTTCCATAACTAATTTACACAAGGAAGAGTTGGTGTCCGAGGCGTCCTTGGTAGCTATAACTAGCTTATCGGAAAAGACGAGTTCATCTAATTTCGAGGATCGGGTCAAAGACGGAAAAACCCGCGCTTGAGGCTGAGCTAAGTTTTATCGATTTCTTTTCAGATTATTTTAATTTTATTTTCCTATTTAGTCTGTTGCTTTTTACGTTTTTATTTTCTGTGTTTATTTCAGGTTAAATATTTTCCTTTCCCCCCCCAAACGTCGCGAGCACGACAATTGCCCAGACATTAATCTGGTCAAGAGATAGACGATTTTTCAGTAAAACCAGTCCCTGTGGGATCGACCCTACTCCCTATACTGCTAAAATTTGCAACTAGGTGTAGGTTTATATTGGTGGAATCGACAGTCATCATTTTGGCGCCGTTGCCGGGGACTGGCAACACTTACGATTGTTTAATCGTCTTCATGACCAGATAACGAGCCCGACAATTGAATAAACAGGTCGTCGAGCTAACGACGTTAAACAAAAGCGCTTTTTGGGAGGCAACCCAAATTTCTTTTCATTTCTTTAATTTTAAGTTTTAGTAGATCTAGGGTGTAAATAAATAATTTTTTTTTTACTTAGTTTAATTAGTTTGATGTTTTCAGGAATCCGTCACCATCGCAGCACCCATCGCCGTCGCCATCGCACTACCTTCACCGATGCCACTGCACTACCATCGCCGTTTTCCCCCGCTTTGCTATAAGGTTAAGGTGTGGCAATGGGTATATGCATGTCTAGGATTGGATCTAGGGAGAGCTTGGTACTTAAGCGGTCTTAATGACCCACCTCCTCTTCTCTGGAATCCTACCTGGTGCATAGTATCTGTTCACTTTAACCAAGTCTCCATAATCTTTGATATCCTGCCAAGCCGTTACCCCCAACATCGACAAAATCATTGAAGCCACACATGGGGAGTACTCTTAACTTTTCATTTTTACTTGTTATTTGAGCTGCTGTTTTTCTTTTCTATTATATGATGCATGCTTGAGGACAAGCATAGAATAAGTAGGGGGGATGAATATAGTAAGTATGCATGGATGGTTGATTGATTATTGCTGCATGATTCTCTTTTGCATATGTTCAATCTTGCATTGAATTCATTCAGCAGTTTATTTTGACGATGAGCCTTTAATCTCATACTTAGTCAACTTGGACAATTGGGTAATTTTTTTTTTTTGAATTTAAATGCTCAAGTATATAGATTAATCGTCACTTGTGTTTTAAGGTTGATGTATGTAACTAGGTTTTCATGAATTGATGGTTTGAAAAATATTTGCTTGTGCACGAAAAAAAAAGAAAAAAAGAAAAAAAAATTAAATAAATAAATAAAGGCTCAGGTTATGAGTGAAAGTCTCGAAAATGTGACTGGATTGAGTAACCGGGATGAGGTGCTTGGGTTGTCATCTTATCTCGCGTAAAAAGGTTTGAGTGACGAGTCGATGGCTTCATAACACTCCGCTAACGGAGCCCAATAATAAAGGCTACTTGAACTGAGTAACCGAGATAGGGTGCTTGGGTTGTCATCCTAGTTCGCGTAAAAAGGTTTGGCCGTGTCTAGTTTATTTTTCTAAATTACAGTTAATTAATAATGCCTTGCAATTTATTGGATTCAAACTCAATCTAATTATCTAGTTCGCATACTTCGATTTTTATGACACTAGTTTTGTTGATTAAACTATATGTTCTGAGCATTTATTTAATTATTTTTACCTTTGTTGTCTATATTGTGTATGGATGCAGAAAAGAGGCTCGGGTCTTAATAAATTGTAGAATTAATTTTAATATTTGAACGAACAACATGCTTGAGGGCAAGCATGAGCTAAGTAGGGGGATTTGATAACATGATTATTTTGCATGTTTTCTTGTATGTAATTCGGTGTATTTCTGAAATTAATCCCTGCTAATTTGTATTTTTATGATTTAATTCTTGTTAGGGACGCAATTGATCGGAAACATGCTGAAAAGGGCTAAATTGAAAGAAAATCATGAAAATTGGGCCAAATCAAGAAGATGGAGAGAGCCAAGGACTCATCAAGCAATTGACTTTGTAAAAGCCAAAATTAGAAAATTCTATTTTAAGTTTATTTTTAATTTTATTTATTTTTATTTTATTATTATTTTAGATTTTATATTAATTAATTTAGGCTATTTTTAGTAAACTCTATTAGTATAAATAGGGGTTAAATGTAATTGGAAAATCATCAATCATCAATCAATTCTCTCTTTTCCTATTTCAATTTTGAGTTGTTTTTCTCTCTTTTCCTATTTCAATTTAGAATAGGATTTCTTTTGTTTTTTTTTTCCTCATTCAAGCATGAGTGAAATCATGCCACACTAAACCCCTTTCAGCCTTAAGCCGGTATTAACCCCGTCAAAACCCGTGAGTTACGAACCCGAGCTATTCAACTCCAAATTTTCGATACTTATTATTTCTCCGGATTAAGAGTATGACTTCGTCAACTCACAAAGTCAAGTCGAGCTAAGTTGAAAAAGACGTCGTTTGAGTTAGTGCGGCTAGACGTACAGTTGGAATTCCGAAAGGATCGATTGTCTAATTGGTCTTCCGTGAACACATTGGCGTGCCAAGTGGGGATTGCTGTTTGGTTCCGTCAAGGGAAGTAGTAACCGGATTTAAATGTCCCAACGTTTGAGGGCATTGGTTCGAGCTGGGCTCTTCTAGAACGCAAAGCTGCCGAAGTTCTAAACCACGAACGTTTCGTAGGTTGTTCGATCGGTAAGGGTTAGTTATAGGACGTTCCATAACTAATTTACACAAGGAAGAGTTGGTGTCCGAGGCGTCCTTGGTAGCTATAACTAGCTTATCGGAAAAGACGAGTTCATCTAATTTCGAGGATCGGGTCAAAGACGGAAAAACCCGCGCTTGCGGCTGAGCTAAGTTTTATCGATTTCTTTTCAGATTATTTTAATTTTATTTTCCTATTTAGTCTGTTGCTTTTTACGTTTTTATTTTCTGTGTTTATTTCAGGTTAAATATTTTCCTTTCCCCCCCCAAACGTCGCGGGCACGACAATTGCCTAGACATTAATCTGGTCAAGAGATAGACGATTTTTCAGTAAAACCAGTCTCTGTGGGATCGACCCTACTCCCTATACTGCTAAAATTTGCAACTAGGTGTAGGTTTATATTGGTGGAATCGACAGTCATCAGTGATTGGGCTGATGTGAATACGGCTCGCGGACTTAAAAACGATCAATATGGCTTTACAATGGTGAATTTCTCTCGATTGATTCACACCGGAGAACAACTGATGGACGAGCCGTATGTGTTTTCTTCTCAAGTTAAACAAGTTTTCTACTCCGAAGATCCAACTGATGAGGGTTGGTACGTTGTACTTCGAAACACCCCTAGAGACTTGTTCGACATTGGCAGTGGAAGTAGAGATGACATAGTCGAAAGATCAGAAACTTTGCCTTTCCCAGAACAAAACTTAAATGAAAATATCCCTAGTACTAGTCAACAATTTCAATGGGTTCGTCAGGATGTGGACGAAGATATTTACGAAATATGATTTAGTAAGATTTTACGATTTATTATTTATATGTAATATTATAATTTTAATGTTGGTCATGTTATATAATTTAACTATTTTAAATGTACTATTATTATTGTTTTTTTTTTACTAAAATTTTTAACTATTTCATGTGTATTGCAGGAAAAATGCCTAGAAGACGATTACGAGATTTAAATATTGTCCACAGTACTCCAAATTCAGAAGAACCAAATAGTGAAGAGCAAACAGTTGGATCTTGTAATCTGCCGGACATAGATGACGAGCCTGCAGAATTTGAAAGTAATGTTAAGTTTATTTTACATGCATGTTGAATTTTATTATTGATTCATTTTTTAATTTTAATATAATAATATATCATTTTTCAGCTGAAGCTGGTGGGACTCGTAGAGGTCGGGGACGTACATTGCTTAAAGATTTATACGACTTAGAGCCTGTCGAGCGTGTTAAAGTAAGGAGAAACAATCATGGCCAGCCTGTTGGATCTGAAGCTCGACTGTTAGCAGGCTATTTGGGCATTTTAGCACGAAATGCCAATATGTTGCCCATTAATTACGAATCATGGCATCACATGCTTGCTGCCAACAAAAATCAGGCTCTCGATAATATTAAGGTAACAAAACGTGAATGTAATTTATAATACTTTGATTTAACTTTCGTTTATATTTACTTTTTAAACTATTTTTGTTCAGGGGAGATTTGCTTTAGAGGTCTCCGATGACTATGTTAAGAAGACATTAGGTAAAAAATGGAGAGACAATAAAAGCACGCTGAAAAAACAATATTTTAAGAAAGACATAAGCCTCGACGAAAAATTAAGAAATGTTCCGCCGGGAATGTTGAGGTACCAATGGGAAGATCAAGTTAGATTCTGGAATTCAAAGAAAGGAGAGGTATTATGTACTTTTAAAGTCTTATAAATTTTTTGGTTTATAATATTTATTATATACATAATTCAAATTCCATTATGTAGGACCGTGAGCGAGTTGGAACAAGCAGCAGACAGAAACAAAAATTCACGCACACGGCAGGTTCCAGAAGTTTTGCTTGTGTAGCTGAGGCCGAGGTATTATAACTTATTATTTCTTTCAAATATTAATGACTTTATACTATTAAATTATATTTTTTCTGCTATAATGTAGGAAGCTTCGTCTGGTCAAAAAGTTGGACGCCTTCAGCTTTTTGACATTACGCATAGGAAGAAGGATGGATCTCCGATGACATCCGAGGCTGCAGAAATTTTGGTATATTTACTTAATAAAATTTGATTTATTATAAATATTTATAATGTTTAATTACAATAGTTTAATTCATCGTTTGTAGTTTTAAATTTTTAATTTTAAGTTATGTTGCATTCCTTTTTATTATATATTTCGTTTCTAACTCTTTCATTGATTTATCAGGATAAACTAAAAGATAAGAAGGCGGAGTATGAAGCGGTTGCTTCGTCTGATAGTTCTGTTAATCTCGAGGAGATTGATAACAGAATTATTACTGATGTTTTGGGTCCTGAAAGGTACGACTGCTTCGATTGATAGTTCTGTTAATATTCAGTATATTTATAACAGAATTATCACTAATGTTTTGGGTCTTAAAAGGTATGGTCGGGTTCGATGTCAGGGATCTGGTGTTACCCCGACCCAAGGATCCAGCTCCCAGCAATACATGCCTTCCGGGAGTCAATCTCGTGCTGAAGTTCAGAGATTAAAAGACCAGATATCTCAGATGGAAGCGAGCACAACTGAGCAAATTGCTCAGCTTAGAGCGGAGGCAGCAGCGAGGGAGGCGGAGGCAGCAGCGAGGGAGGCAGAGCAGAACAAGAAGTATGAAGAACTCCAGCAACAGCTTCAGACTATGATGAAGTTTTTCCAGCAGTCACAGAGGCCGCCATCTTAGACATTTCTTTTCTTGTTGTAAGATGATTTTTAATATTGTTACAATTAACATTATTGTAAGAATTGTTTGAATTATACTTCATTTATTATAATGTATATCATATATCTTTTATTAAATTTGAAGTATCGTTTAAATTTAATGCTTTTGGTGAGATTAAATGTTTTATTTGTTGTCTTGGGTTGAAATTATATGCAATTGCTGCTGTTTTTGATTGGTTTTAATGCAGGGAGGGTAGGATATTGGAAAAAAAGAGCACTGCAAATCTGTGCAAATTAGCGGCGTTTGTGCTAAAAACGCCGCCAAAAGACCAAACCTTTCGCGGCGTTTTTAGGAGAAGCGCCGCTAAAAGACCCCACATATAGCGGCGTTTATTAGAGAAGCGCCGCAAAAATCACTAACTTCTAGCGGCGTTTTTAATAAAAGCACCGCTAAAATTCCCAATCTTTAGTGGCGTTTTCTAGAGAAGCGCCGCAAAAAGCACCAACTTTTTGCGGCGTTTTTTACAAAAGCGCCGCGAAAAGTATCCACCTTTAGCGGCGTTTTTTAAAAAGTGCCGCTAAAAGTACCCACTTTAGCGGCGTTTTTTATAAAAGCGCCGCTAAAAGTACCCACATTTAGCGGCGTTTTTTATAAAAGCGCCGCTAAAAGTACCCACATTTAGCGGCGTTTTTTATAAAAGCGCCGCTAAAAGTACCCACATTTAGCGGCGTTTTTTATAAAAGCGCCGCTAAAAGTACCCACATTTAGCGACGTTTTTTATAAAAGCGCCGCTAAAAGTCCCCACCTTTAGTGGCGTTTTTTATAAAAGCGCCGCTAAAAGTACCCACCTTTAGCGGCGTTTTTATAAAAGCGCCGCTAAATGTCCGCACCTTTAGCGGCGTTTTTTCACAATAAACGCCGCTAACTTTTGCGGCGCTTTCTTTAGCGGCGATTTTTGCGGCGCTTTTGAAGGCGCCGCAAATAGTATTAGTGGCGCTTAAAAACGCCGCTAAAAGCAAAAAAAAAACGCCGCTAAAAGTCTGTTTTGGTGTAGTGTGAAACACTGGATTGTTAGAGATTGCAATAGCAGCTTGGTTATCAACAAAGATCTCTGTGCTTTGCTTCTGTTCTAGATTCAAATCAGTTAGGATCTTCCTTAACCAGAGAGCTTGATTTACGGTGGCTGTCGCAGCAACAAATTCTGCTTTAGCAGTGGATTGAGCTACAATTTCTTGCTTCTTCGAGCTCCAAGAAAACATCCCTGATCCAAGACAAAAACAATAACCAGAAGTACTCTTCATGTCCACTCGAACCACCCCAATCGCTGTCAGAGAAACCAATTAACTTGAACTCTCTATTCTTCAAGAACTTAACTCCATAGTTCCAAGTTCCCTTGATGTATCTGATGACTCTCTTTGCAGCCTTCATGTGAGTCTCATTCGGACAATGCATGAATCTAGATAGAATGCTTATTGCATTTAGAATGTCAGGTCTGGTAGCTGTCAAATACATTAGACATCCTAGCAAGCTTCTGAATTCCGCTTCATCAACTTTGACAGGTCCATCGTCTTTGACCAGCTTCTCTTTTTGATTCATAGGAGTACTCATTGCCTTGCAATCTTCCATATGAAACTTCTTAAGTATTTCTTTTGCATACTTCTTTTGACAAATGAACACTTCATCTTGACTTTGCTTAATTTCCATTCCAAGAAAGTAAGTCATTAAGCCAAGGTCTGTCATCTCAAAGACCTTCTTCATCTCCAACTTGAACTGATCAATCTGATCAAGATTACTCCCAGTAACTAACAAATAGTCTACATAAAGAGAGATGAATAAAATATCCTTAATTACTCTCTCACGCCACAATTTCCTTTAAATGTCCAAAGTCAAGAATTGCAGTTGAGAATTTCAAATTTTGTTATTTTTAAAATAGTCTATGTTTATATTTGTATCAATTTGGCTCTTATAATTTTAGTAAAATTTGACCTTTAATATTTTAAAAAAAGTCGAATTTAATCATTAATTTTTAAAAAGAGTTAGATTGTTTCTTTTTAATAGAAATACTAACAAAAAATATTAAATTTTTATATTTTTTAAATTATTTGTTGACATGACATATAAGATATATAGTGCCATATCAGTATGAAAATACGGTTTACCATACCAATATCATTAAAAAATCAATATGTAATCAACATTTCTATTAAAAAGAATGATTTGACTCTTTTTGAAAAGTTAAGAACTAAATTTAATTAAAAAATAAATAAATATCAAATTAATAAAAGAGATAAATGTCACAATATATTTTAAAAATGAAGGCTAACGTAAGTTAAAAAAGGGGTGGGGCCATTTAAGGGGATAGGAGTAAAGGAAATTGAGCAACGTGGGGGCATGACCAAAGCAGAAAAATTTCTTCATTGGGAGAAGTTATAACAGCAATCGCGCCTTAAAATTTTAAATTAGTAATAGTAAATTGTATTTGATTATTTTAAAGATAATAAAAAATTAATTTAATTTTTTAAAAAATTATAAAAATATAGATTATTGAACTACTAATATTATATTTTTACTTTCATAAAATTATAAAATTTAATTTCACTTGAATTTTTTTTCTAACTTTACCCTTCAACAAAAGAAAAAGAGAAGAAGAAAAAGGTCATGAAAGTGGATAGAAAACCCTTCTTTGGTTTTAATTTGTGTTTATGGAAATGCATGTGATAAAGATGTTATTTTGAAAGAACACAACGTACTTATTTATTTGGAACTAATGATGTTACAATTTTTTCCATATACTATAGAGAAAGAATGATATAAAATAAAGATAAATATAATTTGAAATTCAAATGGCATTGCCTTCATAAGAATAAAAGATCACAAGTTTTAAAAAGATTGTGACAATACACTCATTATTAAGGAATAACCATTAATTTTATTTATTTTCATATATTTCACTTAATTTAATATGCTTAAAATTATAATAAAATGTATTTTATTATTTTCATATTTATTTTTACAAATATTTTAATTATTATTACCAATCCGGCTACTAATATTATTTTCGTTAGGATCATCATCATCATCCTCGTCGTCGTTGACATCGTCCTATCCGATTCATCGTCACCGCTGTTAGTGGAACCACCTCTGGGACTACTCCCCCAACTCTTCTAGTGATGATCCAGTGAGCTACAAAGGTCTGCGAAGGTCCCCTCCACTGTAGATGTTGGAGGAGTGGAATTCTTGACAATTATCATTACCAATCCAGTTGATCATCAAACCTTGATTCTTGGCACTATTGAACAAATTAGCAATTGAGAGTTATTTCTGAGCTACCTCCCACTAGGTTGCCTAATATACTTTTTGTCTTCTTTATCTCCTTTCTCACACCATCCATTTCTCCTTTTAACTGCTTCATTTTGGTAGGAGATTTTCCACATGCCATTTTTTAATTTCTAAATAAAGTTCAATTTTTTGAGTCACATCGTAGTTTGAAATTCTTTTTTCAAATGAATTGTCCTCAAAAAGTAACGGCAACAACTGATTCACATACAATTTAAATAATAAGATAATTTCATATTTAACTGTTTATACATGCTAATATATTTTTCTTTGATTCATTATAAGTACTAATCTTTTCTAGGGTAGGTATAAAATTGTTAGCCACTATCATTTATATTATACATGAATATTTTTTGGGAGGGTGAAGGGGGATCCATTTACATAGTTATAAAACTTAAGTGGTTTTGTGTTCTATAACTTTTTTGTACAATTAATATTTTAATAATCTAACTGTAATATTTTATTTTCCATTCATGTAAATCATGCATACTAAATTTGATATAAATTAAAATTTTCTAATTATTTATTTTATGTAAAACATAATTTTAACCGTTAAATAAATGTATATATAAAATATTTTAGATTGATATGATAGGAGATATCGAATTAATTTATAATTTAACACGTATGGCAAATACAAATATATTAATCAGTTTAATAGTTGAATTATAAAAATATTAATTCTGGAGCAGAACAAGAAGAGCAGAGCTCTTTACAAATGGAGGACATCAATTCATCTTTCTGATTGGAATCAACAAGTTTTAAGGGATGAAGATGAGTGAAATGTTGAATGGTGTACTCCTCATCTGAATATTCTGCCATTGGCTTTAGGGCGCATTTCACGTGCGTTTGACACCTACAACTTAACTTGCATTTATAGACAAAGTTTGAAGTGATAGATTTAAAACATAATATGGTGACATGATTATTAAATACATGACTTGAAATTTTAAAATAAAATAAAGTTACACATAATTTCCATGTAACTTAGGGAAAAAATTAATTCTAAAATCATTAAAATACAAAACCTCATCGATTTTGTCCTTTAAAAACCTAAAAAATAAACATCCACTTATTCATTTCCCAAAAAATTGTTAAATAACCATATAGGTCATTGAACATTTTCAAATTTAAAATTCAATAGTGATTAAATTTTTACAATTTAATCCCCTACACTTAATTAACTATTTTTCATAATTTAATTATTCAATCCATCCTTAATATATTTTCACACTAACTTTATAAATACTTCTATTCATATTTTCATCAACTCAGTTTACGGAATTGGATTCTGAAATCGCATTTTTCAACAAAGGCTAAAGTTAAGTCGTTACACCTAAGACTTGTATTTTGAGCTTAAATGTGTTTAAAATTTGTGTTATTATCATTTGAAACTCATTGATGTGTTATGAAGGTGTTTTGGATATATTTTGAAGTGTTTTTAGGCTACTATACTACAAAATCATGACATTGTAATTCAGAGAGTGACGTTGCGATATTATCCCATTGCAATTTTTTTTACTTCATTTTTTCTAAGATCTACAAACATGTTATTGAAGCAGCCAACATTTTGATATTGTTGGTTAAAGTGGAAGTTTTATCATGCACAATTACACGGTGTAAATCTCTAGTTTTAATGCCATAAATTTGTAAATGTAAAACTTAAAATAATAATAAATGCTATTCAAAGTAAAATTACATATTCTAAATGTATTTTAATTATTAATTTTATATAATATAAATTTGGAATGTTGTTGGGTAAGATTCATTATCTTGATAAATATAATTTTCAATCCAATTGACAGTACCTTTTTACAGGTTTGGACTATCATCCACTACGATATCGTCTAACAAGTAACCAATCTATTGTCTTCTCTATCTCTTTATTCACATCATCCAATTCTCCTTTCGATTGCTTCATTTTTGCTTCTAATTCTTTTCCTCTTTCAATTAATTTGATGCACTTTTCTTCAAGATTTTCCACATGCCATTTTTGGATTTGTGTTTCAGCGATATTGTCTTTCGAAATTTCTTCTTCAAATGATCTATCCTTGGAAATTAATGATAACACCTAATTCACGCACAATTTAGATAATAAAAATAATGTTATGTTTAGTGGTTATTCATATATTCAAAGATTAATATTATATAAGAATATGCATTTGATATGAATACTATTTTTAGATATTTTCATAGAAAAATATTTGTTGGAATTTTTAAACTTCACAAATACGATTGGATTGATGAAAAGTGCTCTATGGAGTATAGTAAAATATTTTAAAAAGTACAAATAAAAATATATGTATGTATGTATGTATGTATGTATGTATGTATGTATGTATGTATGTATGTATGTATGTATGTATGTATGTATGTATACACAAAGAGATCCACTTATATTGGTGTAAAACTTAAGAGGTTTTATATCCTTCCATAACTTCTTATATGATTAATATTTTAACAATCCAACCGTCATATTTCATGCTCTATTCATATAGATCATACATGTCAAGTTTGACATAAATTAAAAATTTCTAGTCATTCATTTTATGTAAAAGAAATTTCAATCGTTAAATAAATATACATGTAGACAATATTTTAGATTGATATGATAAAGATATGAGATCCATTAAAAAAATTACATGCACAACAAATATAAATATACTGATAAGTTTAATGGTTGGATTGTTAAAATATTAATTTTATAAAAAAGTTGCGAAAGATTGTAAAACCGCTTAAGTTTTACATTGGAATAAGTGAATCTCATATATATATATATATATATATATATATATATATATATATATATATAGCCAAAAACTCAAAGAAACAAGTAGTTAAAACTCTATGTTAAACATTTAATTAAAATAACAGGAAGAATCTATTTACATCGTTGTAAAATTTAAGTGATTTTACAGCTTTCAATTACTTTTTACACTATTAATAATTTAACGATCAATATATTTATACTTTTCATGCATCTAAGTCTTTTAATCGATCTGAATTCTCTATCATATTGATAAAGAATATTGTGTATATTAATAGATATTTTAATGATTAAGATTTTTTTTACATAAAATGAATAGTCATAAAATTTTAATTTATACCAAACTTAACATACATGAATAGAGTATGAAACATGACTGGTTGAATTTATTAAAATATTAACATGCAAAAAGTTATAGAAGGATGTAAAACCTCTTAAATTTTATATTGATGTATGTAGATCCCTCCCCTTAAAAGCAACTCAATTAAATGTTTAAATTGAATAATAAAAAATATACTAACCTCTGAAAGCACGCACTTGACTTCAGCAATAAATTTGCACTCCTCACAATAGTAAATCAACTCTCTTTGGTTTCTTTTTTGCTCGCAAACGTCACAATAAAATTCATCTCTTCTTCATCTGAGTTCAACTCATATTCTAAAGGGGACTTTGCAAGGGTTAAAGGATGGAGATGGGATTTGTGCTTTATTGTTTTAGGTACTGAAGGAAGACACAGAAGATGGATGTTAATGTTACATGGCAGACATCGAAGGACGAAGTTATGACAGTTTACACCACAAAGATGGCAAGTAAGATCGGGTGTTTTCTCATGGAGAGTGAAAAGGTGTTCATGGCCACTAAACGTAATAGAGGGCAGCAACTTATAACAATCCAAATGAAGGTTAAACTTACACTCAGATTCCCGACAACTATATGCTAAGAGAGTTGGATCAATGCCTTGGAAACATGCATCACAAGTGCGGATATGATCATTGTATGGAAGGGATTTGATGGTGAGAGGGTGTTTGGGATGAAAAGGATGCTTAATTGTATAAGATTTGTAAGGTAATTTAACATAGCATGATTTATGTAAAAAGAAGTGGTTGCATGATCTGCTACACCTGAAAGTTGGTGCGGGAGCTAAGCAAATCTGTGCACATGCTACACTACGAGGTTCGCTGCCATATTCTTCATCGTTTTGGACAAGAGCTAGTGTATGCGGGTGCGAGAAATGTTTGATATTTTTGGCATCTTCAGAATCTATGGTGGGAAATAAGGCACATTTGACATGGAGATTGATATCACATGCTCCACAGCTGAACTTCATGGGGGAGGAAATAAGTTTACCACAACAATCACATTCGATATAAATGTAAGGATCTGGCATGAATATGAGAGTGCAAGGATGGATGCGATGATTGATCAACTGTCGCGGAATGCTCTTCATGCAAGATTTATGGAGGAAAAACTTGCATTCCATGCAACCGTAGGTAGAAGAAGAAGAAGAGCAGAGCTCTTCACAAATGGAGCAAATCACTTCATCTTTTTGGTTGGAGTCAACCAGTTTTAAGGGATGAAGATGAGTGAAATGTTGAATGGTGTACTCCTCATCTGAATATTCTACCATTGGCTTTAGGGCGCATTCCACATGCGCTTGAAACCTACAACTTAACTTGCATTTATAGACAAAGTTTGAAATGGAAGTTTTGAAACAAAAAAAACAATCACCATAATCAGATTGAGTGGAGATGGTAAGAGGGCATGGATGAAAGAAACTTTGAACCTCTGCTTTGTGCTCATCAAGACAAGATTTATGAATAAAATACGCACAAGATCTGCAAGCATAGGTCGGGCCGGTTAATAACCCCAAACATCCTCTACAGCATTCTCTTGTATTCCCCTCATCAATGAATAACAATGACAAGGGGTGGTGATGGATGACATGTTGAATCTTCATTCTTTTTTAATGAAACAATAGAAAATACATACATGGTTGCAATCATGTTATTGCAATATATAACAATAGAAAAGTGTAATTTCAAAATATATAATTTTCTCTTACTTTTCTTAATGCATAAGTCACCACTAATTCTATGCTTAGACTAACATTGTAAGCAAACAAAACATTAAAGTAATTCCATCTTTTGTTAATTAAAATAGTAAATTAATTGTTGAAGTTCATCATAATAAGCAACTATCGTGAAGAAAGGAATTATAATATAAACAATCATTTTGATGTGTAACATGATAAAGTAAGTTTTAATTTAATAAAAGTATACACTTAATAAATAAATAATTTAATTATTTTCATGTAAGCGAAAGTTATTGCATAATAACATTTCTTAATTCCATTTACTTTTTATGAAAAATAAAAATAACTTTAAAAACTGCTATTATGAATTCCAAAAGAATTAATCTCTAAAATTTTTAAAACAAAGGTAAAAGAAATACCTTAAATCTACCCCCAAAAAATTACTAATACAAAACCAATATTCATCGAATCTAATCTTTTTACTAAACAAATTTATATAATTAATTCATTTTGGGATAAAGTTCAAAACTATAATTTTAAACATGAAATTTGATTTGTTCAAGTTCTCACAAATTATTAACACAATTATTGATATAATATCTTTTTATGTTTATATATTACATACACAAATAATTATGTTTATCCAGTATAAAAATAAATTGATATATTTATTTCTTTAAATGTGTGTGATCGAATCAAAACTAAATATATTTGAACCACAATCAAAATTTCATATGTATGATTGTACCAAACTAAATTTCATATATTAAATTACATGTTGAATTAAAATTTATGTATAATTTTGAAATTTTCCCTTTTTTTTAAATAAAAAATTCAATAACTTACATCATAAAATTAACGTTAATATACTTACAATGCATTAAATAAAGTACTTCGCTTTTTGCAAATACACTAACTTCGCTTTTTGCAAATACACTAACTTCCTTAGCCTATGCCACATGTCATGCAAGCCTAGAGAACTGTTCTCTCTAGGGAGGTTTTTTGCCATAGAGAGATAGAAGCAAGGGAAAGCGTTTACTTATGACCTTGAGTCACTTTGCTAGCTCGAAGAAATTCCTTAACTTGGAGAAGGTTGCAAGTGATTTTGTGGATCACCATTGGAGGTGAAAGACTTGGATGGCTTAACCTCAATAACAAGCTTGGTGTTCAAAGCATACATGGGTCATTTAAACTCTAGATTACAATATTTAAGAGTTAAGCTTGGTGTTCATATTATGCATGCTAATCATATAAAGTCTTTTGTTAAGTTTGATTTCACAAGTCAACTTGACACCAACCCAAATAAGGAAATGACTAAAAAATCCTTCAATTCAAAAAGTATCAATGAAGGTGTTTTTATCTTTTTATATTTAAAAACTATAAAAAAACAATTTAAATTCAAAATAAGTTCACAAATTGCAGGATGTTACGTGCTAATTACAAGGTATGGGATTTCCTAATGAGGTTTATATGGGCTTGGGCTCTGCAACCTCAATAACCGACTTTTGGGATGTGGTTCTAGAAATAACAAAATTCTTCATTTTAAGTTATTCTCATAAAACACACTCAAAGGTTAAGTGTATTGATAAAACACATTTTATTCAAAAAAAATAGAAATAAAATATCCTTACTCTCTCACGCCACAATTTCCTTTAAATGTCCAAAGTTAAGAATTGCAGTTGAAAAATTCAAATTTTGTTATTTTTAAAACAGTCTATGCTTATATTTTTATCAATTTGGCTCTTATAATTTTAGTAAAATTTAACCTTTAATATTTTAAAAAAAGTCAAATTTAATCATTAATTTTTTTAAAAAGAGTTAGATTGTTTCTTTTTAATAGAAATACTAACAAAAACATTAAATTTTTATATTTTTTAAATAATTTGTTGATATGACATGTAAGACAAATAGTGCCATGTCAGTATGAAATACTGTTTACAATACCAATATCATTAAAAAATTAATGTTTAATCAACACTTCTATTAAAAAAGAATGATTTGACTCTTTCTTAAAAAGTTAAGAATTAAATTTAACCAAAAACATAAATAAATATCAAATTAATAAAAGAAATAAATGTTAAAAGCTAAATTTCACATAACATATTTTAAAAATTCTGAGCTACCTCTGTAACGACCCGAAATTGGGCCTAGTAGAATTGGGCCCATTGGACTTTGAGCATAGAAGCGTTTTAAAAATTTTGAGAATATGAGAACGGAATTATTACAATTTTGACTTATTAGGAATGTGACTTTGGAAAATTATGGGATTTCTATGAAGTCTCGGGTTCGAGTTAGGCCATAGCAAGAATTTTCATTTTTCTGCCTTTTAGTGGAAATGAGTGATGGAAGTAGGACTTAAGAATAAGTGGGTGCATTTAAGAGACACAAGGGAGCTTGTGGCTTGGTGGCAAGTGGTGTGTTGAGCTATTGAAGGGAGCAAGGGTTCGAATCTCATGACAAGTAACAAGAGAGTTCTATTTTTTGCTCAAAGAAGAAAAGAGGTGGAGTGGGGACAAATGGAGCAAAACGTGGAGGAAAACATGGATGGAGCAAAACATGGAGTGGGGACAAATGGAGGAAAACATGGAGCAAAACATGGAGGAAAACATGGAGCAAAAAAAAAAAAAAAAAAAAAGGGAGAGAATTATGGAAAGTGGGGTTGGTGGCACAAAAAAAAGGGAGAGTGTTATGGAAAGTGTAGTTGGCAAATTTTGGCTTTTAGGGGAAATAATATGGACGGTTTTGTGTGTAGGAGAGGTAGCTTTATTTTTCTTGGTCTTTTGGTAAAGCTTTAGTGCTTGTTTTGGTCAAAATTTCTATAGCATCAATTGTGTCATTTTCTCCAAATTTCTATTTTCTTTACCGAACCCTCCTAGCACATTTGTACATTTTTCTTCTCTATTGTTTGGTCAAAACATTCATCTCTTGTTCATCTTCTTTAATAGCCGAAACTACCAAAACACTTTCCCTATCCATTCTCTTCTATTGACCATTTCATCAACCTTTTCTTCTTCTTTAATCAACATCACTTTGTAATCACATCTTTTTGTTCGATTTTCCCTATATTCGAACCCATTATCATCCTATGTCTTCATCATTTCGTTCTTTATCGTGTGGGAAAACCTCATCTTGATCGAATCGGATTTTTTTAACAAGGTGAAGGAGCACAAGTGAATGGTACTAATCAATCGTTATCGTCGACTCGTCAAGTAAGTGGGGTAAGAGCGTTGTTATAAGATTTGTTTTGGCCAAAGGTGGGTTAATTGCTAACAACTCTCTCGCTCACCAAATATTGTTAGGACGGGATTTCAGTAGCCAAAGGGTAGGATCGAGGGAGATCACATTCGTGGTGTTGAAATCGGTGGAAAGCACAACTCGTTATTAAGGTGTGTAATCCCGTACCTTTTGTATATATGATTGAAATGGTATGTAATATCAAACTTCTCTGAAAGTTTGTATGAAATATGCTGTTAATCGGTGGAAATACCGAAGAAAACTAAAAACCGGCATCCGTAATCACTCGGGCGTACGTATGTTCGAAGTGGTAATCATATTTTGTAACAAAACAGTTTTGGTTAACAGCAGTGACGTGATTTTGAAAAATCACCAAAAATAGTAGGAATTGAATTAGGAATTTAAGGATATATGGATTGAAAGATAATTGAGTCTATTTTCTTATAAAAGAAACGGAGCAAGCAAAGGATCAGTATATTTTGAGATTTTTGGATTTTTGTAAGACTGGTTCAGAGTGATTTTGAGATCCCCTGTTCTGACTTTGAAAAATCACTATAAATTATAGAAAAATAATTACAGGACATGGTTTATATTATTAGAATCCTTAGTGAGTCTATTTTTATTTGGATCAAACGAAATCAGTATTTGGGTTCTGTACAATAAGATATCTGAGATTTTGTGAAGAGAGGTCAGAACTGTCAAACAGTGAAACAAGGGATACTTTGAAGAATAAACTGTACTAATTGGCTAAGCCAAAAATTCTGGAAAAATTACAGTAAGAATTTATATGAGTCTAGTTTCAGAGAAAATTTACGGACCAAAATTTCGAGTTTCCCAACTCGAGTTATAGTCATTTTAGTCAGTACGACGCAGATGGACTGTTTTGATTTTTATGCTCCAAATTAGTCATTAAGCCTAGGTTGCAAAAATTTCCATCATACCCTTGGAGGGTAAATTACCAAATTACCCTTAGTGGGTACGATTACCGAATTATGAAAACGCCCTTATGGGCCAAATTACAAAAATGCCCCTAATGAGCTGAATTACGAAATGTCCTTATGGACCGAATTACGAAAATACCCTTAATGGGTCAATTTGATAAATTGCTATATGGGCCCAACTTGATAAATCGATATATATGGGCCAAGATTTGCTAGATCGTTAAATGGGCTAAATTGCTATTTTGACTAACGGGCCAAATTGATAATTGGTAATATGGGCTTTTTGTTGAAATTTACTTTATGAATATATTGTTATGCATTATATATATACATGACTGCATGGGTTGGGATAATTGACGAAGAGAAGAAAGGCCTGTTGCCAAAATCTAGCTCGGTGGCTTTGCCACAAATATTTTTAATGGCTTAATGCCTCCAGTTCGGTGACTTTATCACAATCTAGTTCGGTGGCTCTGCCACAAATATTATATTTGGCTTAATGCCTGCTATCGGTGTGTTGGCGGGGTGGGTTGACTTGATCCCCACAGGTGTGTTGGTTGGTACGGGTGGTGTGTAGCGGATGGAAATTAGGTTTGGTTGGGAATTGCATATCACATGCATTTTTATATTTTATTTATATAATACACATTTGTAAATGGGCCCAAGCCCAACTAATTGTTTAAATGGTTTTGGCCAAGTGAACACGGTAAGTGGGTTACACACTGAGTTCTAAGTAACTCACCCTTTATTCTTACCCTTCTCAGGTAATGACAATTGATGGAGATTTGGGCCGAGGATGACTTCGTGTGGAGGCCATACTACGAATGATGAGTTATAAAAACTTTGGACTTCTTTTAAATATTTTTATTTAAGTACTATTTTAAATTGCGGTGTAATAAGGCCTCTAGTATTATTTTTATGGATTTTTATTTGTGGATGGTTTTTAATATGTTTTAATTACTTAAATGGGATTGTTAAATTTTTATAAATGTTTTCTTAAACTTGCGTATAAAAAAGGGGTTTTTCTTAAATATCACCCACTCGTAAAATTTTGTGAAAACTCTTTTATAAATTTATTTCAACCAATTATTTAGATTTTCAACCAATTATCTCTCTCTAAATCAAATTGTAAACTCTTATGTTTTAAAATCATGGTTTTTTTCAAATAAATCTCGATTTTTGATAAACTCCGTCTTCAAAATCGTTTTGAAAAATTATTTTCATTAAAAGCATTGACGACTGGACGTAAATTCGAATCGCGTGGCATGCCAAGTCTGGTCTTAACGCATAGGCCGGGTTTGGGGTGTTACAACCTCCCACTAGATTGCCTAATATACCTGTCGTCCTCTTTATCTCCTTTCTCACACCATCCATTTCTCCTTTTTAACTGCTTCATTTTGGCTTCTAATCTAATGCACTTTAGTAGGAGATTTTCCGCATGCTATTTTTGGAACCTACAACTTTTAAATGTTGTAGATCAGTTCATCTTTCTGGTTGGAATCAACAAGTTTTAAGGGATGAAGATGAGTGAAATGTTGAATGGTGTACTCCTCATCTGAATATTCTGCCATTGGCTTTACAGCGCATTTCACGTGCGTTTGAAACCTACAACTTAACTTTCATTTATAGACAAAGTTTGAAGTGATAGATTTAAAACATAATATGGTGACATGATTATTAAATACATGACTTGAAATTTTAAAATAAAATAAAGTTACACATAATTTCAGGGAAAAAAATAAATTCTAAAATCATTAAAATACAAAACTCATCGATTTTGTCATTTAAAAACCTAAAAAATAAACATCCACTAATTCATTTCCCCAAAAAATTGTTAAATAACCATATTGGTCCTTGAACATTTTCAAATTTAAAATTCAATAGTGATTGAATTTTTACAATTTAATCCCCTACACTTAATTAACTACTTTTCATAACTTAATTATTCAATCCATCCTTAATATATTTTCACACTAACTTTATAAATACTTCTATTCATATTTTCATCAACTCAGTTTACGGAATTGGATTCTGAAATCGCATTTTTCAACAAAGGCTAAAGTTAAGTCGTTACACCTAAGACTTGTATTTTGAGCTTAAATGTGTTTAAAATTTGCGTTATTATCATTTGAAACTCATTGATGTGTTATGAAGGTGTTTTGGACATATTTTGAAGTGTTTTTAGGTTACTATACTACAAAATCATGACATTGTAATTCAGAGAGTGACGTCGCGATATTATCCCATTGCAATGTCTTTTACTTCATTTTTTCTAAGATCTACAAACATGTTATTGAAGACGCCAACATTTTGATATTGTTGGTTTGTGGAAATTTTGAATCGATTCAAATTTTATTGTCGAAACCATTTTGAAATCGGGTTAAAAAAAAAGGGGATCGACTTTAAAAATATGGAAATGGAGTCGCCACCGATCTTTTATTCGAGGTGTGATCGGATCTCCTTGATCATTTTAATAAAACTTGAATTTATTAAAACAAATTTTTGGTCTACGAAATCCAAATAACGGGTTCGGGAGTCGGTTACGCACGAGGAAGGATTAGCACCCTCGCAACGCCCAAAATTGGTACCAAATTGATTAATTAATGTCTTGACGTCGAAACTTTGAAAAGATTTTAAATTACGATCCATTTACTTAAGAAATATTTGGACAGAATCATATTGGATGCCGAAAATTTTTATTTCGAGGAAATAAAATGCCATACTCAGTAAGTTAGGGCACAACATCTTGTATTCTCGAAATTAGATTTATCCCTCGACATTCAATACTTGTATATTTAAAAAAAATAAGAAGGATATCCCCTTATTTGGGTCAAATGAAAAATGGCAACCCAGTAAGTTAGGGCACTATTTCTCAAAATTCCCGAATACGAAATATTGCCTTTGTTCTTTTTTTAAAAATCTTACCTCGAGATAATAAAATATCACACCCAGTAAGTTAGGGCGCAATATCTCAAAAAATCCCAAGAATAAGTTTTTTATTTGAAACATTATGTATTTTGATTTAAAAGAGAAAGGATACTCGGTTACTAGGTTTTAAACGAAGAGAATCGGAACTCAGTAAGTTAGAGCACGACTTTCTCGAAACCTCTAAACACAAGCATTGCCTTATGATTTAAAGCTTTGCACAAAATGATTTTTAAAATCATGAACAGTGTTAAAATATGGCTTTCTAAACGAATAAAATGCGATCGAATAATAACATACAACGTGAAGTAATTATGTACAAATGAAATATAATGGTATTGAATCTCAAGCAACCAATAAATATAAAACAAGAATTAAAACATACATAATATCACATAAACGAGTTCAATATATGTACAATTTAAAATTTAAATATGTGATATACGAAATGATTTAAAAAACAAAATATACTAGTTTAAAATTGATAATATATATATAAGATGAAAAATTTAATAGTAATAATACATGGATAAAGATAATAATGTTTGAAAATGTGAAAGTGCTTGGAATAAATATAATTTAAAATAAGATTTTTTAAAATGGCAATCATATGCTTAAAGATATATTTAAAATAAAATGTGTATGTACATAGATTTAAAAGAGAATACATATATAGGATAATACGAAATTAATAATATACATGAAAATAATTTAATAACAACAATAGAAACTTGTAATTTAATAAATAAATAAAATATTATTCACAATAGTTTGAATATAATAAGACAATAATAATAATTATATTAACAATAATAATAAAAATGTTTAAGTAATGGAAAAATATCAAAATAATTAAAGAAAAGGGAAAATATTAAAAAAACTAAATTAAAATGAAAGCAGGAATCTAGGGCAAAAAATTGAAATTAACAGAAAATCAAAGGACTCAAATGAAATGCGCGTAAACGATCAGGGATTGAACTAGCAAATATTCTAACTAGCTAAAACGCTGCGTTTGAATGGGACGAAATTGCAATAGAATCGGAGAATAGAAGGATCGATTGCATAAATAGTCCTTTAAAGCGAAAAGGCGCGGATTCGGGTCACAAAGCGGGTCGACGCGCGGATCCTACACCTTCCTAAACGATGCCGTTTTGAGACTATTAAATCAAGTCCAAATAACGTCGTTTTCTTCATAAATTATAATCCTTTTAAGCAAACTTCAAACTATAGCTCATCTTTCAAAACCCTAGCACCCTCTCTGTTTATTCTCTCAGCCGCAGAAAGAAAGTCTGGCCACTTCTACGCCATGATAATCGGCGGTTAGTGACCGATTCTGGCTCCTTTTCAAGCTAAACCCGAAGGCTTCACGCCCTCCACGTCGAAAGACCACTTCTCTTCAATCTCCACGAAGTAAGCAGTCCGACGGGCGATATTTCAAAGCGATATTTCAAAGGTAAATCCCTACCCTTTTTATCAGTCCCACGAACAAGCAAAACAATTCAAAAAAAGAAGAAGAAAAACGAAAGAAAAAGCAAGTCGGAAAACTCAGAATCACCTTTCAATTTCTCTGCTTTTGATTTTTTTTTTTTGTATTGTGTATGTGTGCGTAAAAATCGTCCCTTACAATGGTGTGTTTCGGCCCTTTTTAATGCCGAAAAAGAAAGAAAATAGAAAATAAAAATAATGATAAAATACAACTGCTCTTTTGTGTTTTTGTTGCGCTGTGTTTTGTTGTTTTGTGCAGGTGCGAGGGCCGTGTGCTTGCTGGCAGAGGTACGGAGGCTCGATCGTGAAGGCCTGCGCGCGTGTGGACAGGGAGGCAGTCCAAGCGCCTGGCTAGGCGTGCGTGGGGACACGCGCGATGGAAACTCAAACGTCGGCTGGGGGCTGCGGCGCTGGATTATTCTGGAAACCCCTAGGGTTTCCAAAATTTTTTTTATGCAATTGGGCCTAACAGGCTGGTTTAGCATTGGGCCTTGTAGGGTCTGAATTTGGGCTAGGGTTAGGTATTATTTTGTAAATTGGGTTGCTGTAAATTTGTTATTGGGTTTGTAATGGACATTATTAATATTTGGTTTTGGTTTTAATCTTTGGGTTTTGGTTTTAATCTTTGGGTTTTAATTTAATAAACTGGTTAATTGGGCCCGGGCATAAATTGGGTCTTACAGCTGCCCCTCTTTGCTCATTGTCATGTAATGAGAATAGAGCAAAGACTTCAGAAAGAGCCAATTTTGTCCGGTCATGCCTCATTCAGTGCTTTTCTTCTTCGAGTAGCTTCGTTCCATCTCGCTGCATCCTTAGGGGCCTGAGAGCTAACGCTTCGATCCACTTAAGGACATTAAACTTGTAGCTTCAATTTGCTCCACTGCAAACTCAGGGAGACAAGGTTTGATGTTTTCGATCTACTTCTGCAACTTCAGGAATGCTAGATCTGATATCTTTACTCTGCTCACTGCAAACTCAGGGATGCGAGACTAATATCTTCAATCTGCTCCTGCAAATTCAAGATTGCCAGATTTGCTATCTTCAATCTGCTCCTACAAACTCAGGATTACCAGATTTGCTATCTCAATCTGCTCCTACAAACTCAGGATTGCCAGATTTGATATCTTCAATCTGCTCTTGCAAACTCAGGATTGCCAGATTTGCTGTCTTCAATCTACTCCTGCAAACTCAGGATTGCCAGATTTGCTATCTTCAATCTGCTCCTGCAAACTCAGGATTGCCAGATTTGCTGTCTTCAATCTGCTCCTGCAAACTCAGGATTGCCAGATTTGCTGTCTTCAATCTGCTCCTACAAACTCAGGATTGCCAGATTTGTTATCTTCAATCTGCTCCTGCAAACTCAGGATTGCCAGATTTGCTATCTTTAATCTGCTCCTGCAAACTCAGGATTGCCAGATTTGCTATCTTTAATCTGCTCCTGCAAACTCAGGATTGCCAGATTTGCTGTCTTCAATCTGCTCTACTAGGACGTCGAGGTGATAAAAATCTAGAGAGAAGAGATTTGTAGTTTCGATCTTCTCACTGAAACTTCTCGGAAATAAAGGTTGATCCTCAATACACTCAGGGAGGAGGGATTTGTAGCTTCGACCTACTCCACTGGGACTTCGAGGTGAAAAGATTTGTATTTTTGATCCGCTTCGCTCATGACGGCAAGATCTTTTATCTTCAATCTATTCTACTGCAAACTCAGGGACGTCAGACTGGTATCTTCGATCCGCTTCGCTCGGAAAGGCAAGATCTGCTATCTTACCAATGTTGCGACACCGTCCTCTAGGGGACCTATCCTGTAAAATCGGTTTTGTGTTTATGCTTATGCAAAATGGTTAGGATGCAATGATCAGAATGAATCTAATGCTCCTAACTAAATATATTATGGACGACATTTGTATGAATGCGAATGTCATGAGGATGGTTTTTTACAAAGATTAGGGCGCAATGATCGGAATGAATCAAATGCCCCTAAATAGATGTGTCTTATGGATGACATTTGTATGAATGTAGAATGTCATGAAAATGATTTCTTACAATGATTAAGATGCAATGGTCGGAATATGCTCCTAACTAAATGTGTTTTGCATGGATGCAGAATTTCATGAGAATGATCCCTGCTTAAGGTTGTCACCACTCATCGTTTATCAGGGCTCTATCGCTGACGTATTATGCTGCCATCTTGTTTGGCTGGTATTTTTGACAGGAAACTCGATGAAACAATTATAACTGTTCAACAGATTTGCCCCGCTGTAACTTCATGGTTCATCTCATTATGACTTAGGGGTATAGGACCTGAATCTTTTCCAAACCATCCCACTGAAATTTCAGAACGTGGGATTTATTTCTTCTTCAATCCATCACCTTGCTATTCAAAGGTATAAGACTTGTATCAGCTTCCATCTATCCCACTATAACTCGGGGTATAGGTTTTGTAGCTTGTTCCATCAACTGGTCACTCTTCGGGTGATCCAACCAGATGTGTATGCATGATGCTCGCATAGATGCAGAATATCATTTTTTCTTGCGAATGATTCCCCTTTTACACCTGGGTTAACATTGCCCATTTTTCGTCAAGATTGTATTATTGACGCAATACCTTGTCGTTTGTTCAACCACCATTTTTGACAAAAATTTGGAGAGAAAATCTCAGTTTAGACTCTTCCTTAGACTTGGTGAGTTTTAAACAATAGTCCTGTTTCGGGTTCTTGTATTATTCAGAAGCTTCCAGAGTAATATGCGAAACTTCTTTTATGAAAGTTTTATTAGTCCATTAATCATTATTTCAATGCGAAATGCTTGAAAAGATCATAACCGTGGATAAGAATTAATTAGGAGCATAGCTCGAAACAAATAAGCTAAGCAAAGATAGCAATCGCAATTAAGAAGGAAATTTATTGTGAACATATTTTGAAAAGAATAATATAATCGCAAATAACAGATTTAAAATGGATAAAATGGAAACTAGGTGCCCCAGATATCGCAGTCTGAGCTTCTCTGTTCCAACTTCTTGAGGACCATTTTAAGCTCAATATATGTTTAGGGGATCCGGAGTACTTTGTCGATGCCCCAAGACATAGCATACTTCTTCATTGTTAATTTAGGCATAGCAAGATTGCTGTATGCCCCCTTTAGATCAAGATTTGAGCCGCCCTTTTCGGGTTTTCAACTCAAATCACCTTTGGTCTCAAAGCGCCCTTTGCGGGTTTTCGCCTTGGCCTCTCCTTTTCTTTTTTTTTTACTGAAAATTTCTTTCTTTCTTTCTTTCTTTCTTTTTTTGTTTTTTTTTGTTTTTTTTTGAATTCTTTTTATTGAATCTGAATTCTCCGGATTGGGTAGGTCATTGTCATCTATATCAGACAATATTCATGATTCCCTAGAACAGGCCTTCTTTGCTGCCTAAGGTCCTTTCTGGTTTAGCACCCTCTTTCTTTTGAAGTCCTTTTTTTATGGGAAAGAATCTTCTTAAAAGCTCTATCATGAAATTTTCTAGGACGAATCATTTTTGCTACAAGCTCGCATCATCTGACCGTGATAGATAACTTTTAACGTTTTCTCTTCAAATCCAACTGATCATATTGAAATTAAACGCGTTCCGCCTCATCCAACTTCAGTTCTGATAAGACTCGAAAAAAGGAAATTTGACTCCAATGGGCAAAACCAATGAGAAATGTGCTGCCCTGGTGACCGTCCTGGCTAATGCTTGATAAGGATAGAGAGTAAATAGTAACTTCTGTATGCCAATCTTTACAAGTCTCGGTCTTTCTTTCCCCTTTTTTTTGGCTGCCTTTACTGTGATGTGGCATTTAATCTTTGAACGGACCACAAACTTTTGACATTGTGCGGTTAAATATGATCTTTTCGACATTTTTTTGATATTTTTTCTTTCTTTTTTCTTTTTCCTCTTTTTGTTCTGATGACTATCGACTTTGTAATATTGGCACATGAAGCGGCTTTTACTATCTTAGTGGAGTAACCAACATGAATCGATGTTGGCTAGAAGCTTTTGATGAGACTGACTTGGTAACCTCTATGCCCCACATATAGGAAATCTCATTTCTGCATTGAGCTAGGCTTTGATTTTCATCTCCTTCCTTGGCTCGCAACGTAGGATCTATTTTTTCATCCAGTATTAACAAATCAGAAGATATGTTACAATTTCTGTCATTTTCAAAGTCCTGCAATCCCTTAGACCCATATTTCATTCAAAAAGGGAGTCAGTAACAGCGTCGCCCATGTCATTGATATTTGGGGAACCATTGTGGGTACGAAGGTAAATTCCTAGAATAAATGATTTATATGGTATGATCATGAATAAAGAATGAAATAATATTCCAAAAACCAAAGAATGTATAGTATGAGATGTAAAGAATAAAAATATTTGCTTAAAAAGATGCATTTCATTGAAATAAAAATTCTGGACACAAGCCTATTTCACAAAAAGACTCTCATTACTTCTAGGCTGAAAGCAACAAGTGCGTTTTGTACATTACTCCGAATTGGCTCTAAATACTACAGGAATTTCTTCCGCAGTCCAATTATTTAGAACACTCCCAGGTTCGTAAGGGCAGATATCCGACAAGGTCCCTTTTTCAGTGATTTCTTCATATACATTTTTCAGCATTTCTTCAATGTCCTTTTCCTCTATCGCATTTACTCCAACATCAGTGTGATTTGGAAGCGGATTATCAGCATTCAACATATCAGCCACTTTCACCACACCCAGCTTGATAAGTCTTTCCACGACTTTCTTAAAAGCAAGGTAATTTTCTATTGAATGCCCTGAAACTCCCGCGTGATAGTCACATTCGGCATTTTCATCGTACCATTTGGGGTACGGGGGTTGTAATGGTGCCAAGTAGAAAGGGGACACTATGCGCTCGTTAAACAATTTCTGATATAGCTCTCGGTATGTTATTGGGATAGGAGTGAACTGAAGCTTTTTTGTATTCGTCCTCTGCCTACATTCATTCTTTGGTGGTCCCACAGTAACTTGCTTTGAATAACCCTTACTGTATACTCCCACATTGTTTACCTCATTTTCTTTCGGGGCTGATCTTTTGACACTTTCCCGCGCATCTAATTTACCGCTTCTCACAGCGTTTTCGATCATCTCTCCGGTCATTACGATGTCTGAGAAGCTCTTAGTTGAGATCCCTAGCATGTGAGTAAGGAACGGGGCCTTCAACGTATTGATAAAAAGCATTGTGGTCTATTTTTCCAAAAGTGGCGGCTGAACCTGAACGGCAACCTCCTTCCACCTCTGTGCATACTGCCGGAAACTCTCGCTTGGTTTCTTCTCCATGTTCTGCAAGGCAATCCTGTCAGGGGTCATATCGGTTATATGACTGTACTGCCTCATAAACGCCTGTGCTAGATCCCTCCAAGAACCAATTTCGGTACGGCTCAACTGATTGTACCATTTGGATGTTGCCCTGGCCAAACTATCCTGGAAGCAGTGAATTAGCAGTTGGTCATTGTTAATATACCCGGTCATTCTTCGGCAAAACATAGTTATGTGAGCCTCGGGGCAAGTAATCCCTTTGTATTTTTCAAATTTTGGCATCTTGAATTTGTGGGGAAGTATTAGATCTGACACCAAACTTAGATCTTTGGCGTCAACTCCGTATTGCCTATCAGCGTCCTCCATGGCCCGAAATTTGTCTTCTAACCATTTACAACGCTCTTCTAGCTGTCTTGGCAATTCAGCCTTTGCCCTTTCTCTCTCTGCTACCTCATCAAGGTCAGGAACAGCATTAATCGGATGGTCTACTAAGTTAGAACCTGATCCAGCTTGGATGTTTGGCAGTATCGGGATGCCTTCTTGAAATTGTTGAGGTTTAATTATGACGGATGTCTTTCGTGGATGCACTTCAGAATCTGTTTGCCTGTGTGGTGGGGTAAAATCAAGGGGATATTGATGATACTCAGTATTCCCCTCAACATTCACCATGGGGATTTTTCCTTTATTCATAAGCCTCTTCAATAGCTGCGTCATCTGGGTCATCATATTGTTCTGCGATTCCATCATTTGATCCATCATATCACGCTGGATTTTGGCAAGCTGCTCCTGCATTTGTGCTTGCATCCGCTCTTGCATTTCATTCTGCATTTGTTCCAACTTCTCTAATCTTTTATCCATTGCTTTGGTTTTTCTCCTTGTACCGTAAGGATGTGTGCTTGGTTGATTTTTGTCGTTTTCCAGGTTAATGCTGAAATAGATTCAACCAATCAAGGTCTCCTCATGAAATCTAATGAATGTAATGCTATGTGGATGCATGAAATGAATGTAAAGAGATGTCGATTCTAACTCAATTTCTTTTAGAAAACTTTACTAGAGGACAAAGCTCTTTACATGAAACGGACCACAAATATACGAACATCCATATTGTTTTCTATTTCATCAAGAAATTCGTTCTCCATGCCGAGCTCCCTAATTTAGCAATCGAACCCGAATCGACATCTCTCTCTAATATGAAAATGCATGCTAAGCAACAAAGATAAACAGATAGTTAGTACGATAGAAATGAAATTCAAAGCATATAGAACATTCAAACATCTATTGGGTGACCACTAAGGTTTATCACAACTCCATCTGGGGTAGGCTCTTAGGGTATTTTACATGCGGTTTGAGTTCTAAAGTTACAGGTACCTGAACCAGCAGATTCCTCAATCCTCACCCATTATAGACTCATATGGATCGAGTTCGGTTCAGGGGAATACATTTTCCTATGGCTGCAAGGAGATTAAAATCTCACGAAGACATAGGTACGGATGTATTCCGGAAGTGATTCACTATCCTGCACGGAGGTGAAAACCTCACGAAGGAGTAGTTTCTCACTCCCACTTAAGGGTGTGACCCAACGGTCATGCAACATGATGCCAAAATATTCTACAAGACTACAGTAATCAAAATAATATGAACGAACGCGATAATAGGATCGAAATTTTTTAAATTAATTTTTTTAATTTCGACAAAAGGATAGAAATTAATCAATTTTACGGCTTGACTCTCTTTAATGTCCCCAGCGGAGTCGCCAAGCTGTCGAAACCATTTTGAAATCGGGTTTAAAAAAAACGGGGATCGACTTTAAAAATATGGAAATGGAGTCGCCATCGATCTTTTATTCGAGGTGTGATCGGATCACCTTGATCATTTTAATAAAACTTGAATTTATTAAAACAAATTTTTGGTTTACGAAATCCAGAAAACGGGTTCGGGAGTCGGTTACGCACGAGGAAGGATTAGCACCCTCGCAACGCCCAAAATTGGTACCAAATTGATTAATTAATGTCCCGACGTCTAAAATTTGAAAAGATTTTAAATTACGATCCATTTACTTAAGAAATATTTGGACAGAATCATATTGGATGCCGAAAATTTTTATTTCGAGGAAATAAAATGCCATACTCAGTAAGTTAGGGCACAACATCTTGTATTCTCGAAATTAGATTTATCCCTCGACATTCAATATTTGTATATTTAAAAAAAATAAGAAGGATATCCCCTTATTTGGGTCAAATGAAAAATGGCAACCCAGTAAGTTAGGGCACTATTTCTCGAAATTCCCGAATACGAAATATTGCCTTTGTTCTTTTTTTAAAAATCTTACCTCGAGATAATAAAATATCACACCCAGTAAGTTAGGGCGCAATATCTCAAAAAATCCCAAGAATAAGTTTTTTATTTGAAACATTATGTATTTTGATTTAAAAGAGAAAGGATACTCGGTTACTAGGTTTTAAACGAAGAGAATCGGAACTCAATAAGTTAGAGCACGACTTTCTCGAAACCTCTAAACACAAGCATTGCCTTATGATTTAAAGCTTTGCACAAAATGATTTTTAAAATCATGAACGGTGTTAAAATATGGCTTTCTAAACGAATAAAATGCGATCGAATAATAACATACAACGTGAAGTAATTATGTACAAATGAAATATAATGGTATTGAATCTCAAGCAACCAATAAATATAAAACAAGAATTAAAACATACATAATATCATATAAACGAGTTCAATATATGTACAATTTAAAATTTAAATATGTGATATACGAAATGATTTAAAAAACAAAATATACTAGTTTAAAATTGATAATATATATATAAGATGAAAAATTTAATAGTAATAATACATGGATAAAGATAATAATGTTTGAAAATGTGAAAGTGCTTGGAATAAATGTAATTTAAAATAAGATTTTTTAAAATGGCAATCATATGCTTAAAGATATATTTAAAATAAAATGTGTATGTACATAGATTTAAAAGAGAATACATATATAAGATAATACGAAATTAATAATATACATGAAAATAATTTAATAACAACAATAGAAACTTGTAATTTAATAAATAAATAAAATATTATTCACAATAGTTTGAATATAATAAGACAATAATAATAATTATATTAACAATAATAATAAAAATGTTTAAGTAATGGAAAAATATCAAAATAATTAAAGAAAAGAGAAAATATTAAAAAAAAACTAAATTAAAATGAAAGAAGGAATCTGGGGCAAAAAATTGAAATTAACAGAAAGTCAAAGGACTCAAATGAAATGCGCGTAAACGATCAGGGATTGAACTAGCAAATATTCTAACTAGCTAAAACGCTGCGTTTGATCGGGACGAAATTGCAATAGAATCGGAGAATAGAAGGATCGATTGCATAAATAGTCCTTTAAAGCGAAAAGGCGCGGATTCGGGTCACAAAGCGGGTCGACGCGCGGATCCTACACCTTCCTAAACGATGCCGTTTTGAGACTATTAAATCAAGTCCAAACGACGTCGTTTTCTTCATAAATTATAATCCTTTTAAGCAAACTTCAAACTATAGCTCATCTTTCAAAACCCTAGCACCCTCTCTGTTTATTCTCTCAGCCGCAAAAAGAAAGTCCGGCCACTTCTACGCCATGATAATCGGCGGTTAGTGACCGATTCTGGCTCCTTTTCAAGCTAAACCCGAAGGCTTCACGCCCTCCACCTCGAAAGACCACTTCTCTTCGATCTCCACGAAGTAAGCAGTCCGACGGGCGATATTTCAAAGCGATATTTCAAAGGTAAATCCCTACCCTTTTTATCAGTCCCACGAACAAGCAAAACAATTCAAAAAAAGAAGAAGAAAAACGAAAGAAAAAGCGTGTCGGAAAACTCAGAATCACCTTTCAATTTCTCTGCTTTTGATTTTTTTTTTTGTATTGTGTATGTGTGCGTAAAAATCGTCCCTTACAATGGTGTGTTTCGGCCCTTTTTAATGCCGAAAAAGAAAGAAAATAGAAAATAAAAATAATGATAAAATACAACTGCCCTTTTTTGTTTTTGTTGCGCTGTGTTTTGTTGTTTTGTGCAGGTGCGAGGGCCGTGTGCTTGCTGGCAGAGGTACGGAGGCTCGATCGTGAAGGCTTGCGCGCGTGTGGACAGGGAGGCAGTCCAAGTAGTTAAAACTATTCATGTAGATCATACATGTCAAGTTTGACATAAATTAAAAATTTCTAGTCATTCATTTTATGTAAAAGAAATTTCAATATTTAAATATATATACATATAGACAATATTTTAGATTGATATGATAGATATATGGGATCGATTAAAAAATTTACATGCAAAACAAATACAAATATATTGATAAGTTTAATGGTTGGATTGTTAAACTATTAATTTTATAAAAAAGTTGCGAAAGATTGTAAAACTGCTTAAGTTTTACATTGGGATAAGTGAATCTCATATATATATATATATATATATATATATAGCAAAGTTAGTTAAAACTCTATGTTAAACATTTAATTAAAATAATAGGAAGAATCTATTTACATCGGTGTAAAACTTAAGTGATTTTACACCTTTCAATTACTTTTTACACTATTAATAATTTAACGATCCAACCGTTGAATTTATCAATATATTTATACTTTTCATGCATCTAAATCTGTTAATCGACCTGAATCTCTATCATATTGATATAGAATATTGTTTTTATTAATATATATTTTAATGATTGAGATTTTTTTTACATAAAATGAATAGTCATAAAATTTTAATTTATATCAAACTTAACATACATGAATAGAGCATGAAACATGACTGGTTGAATTTATTAAAATATTAACATGCAAAAAGTTATAGAAATGTGTAAAACCTCTTAAATTTTATATTGATGTATGTATATCCCTCCCCTTAAAAGCAACTCAATTAAAAGTTTAAATTGAATACTAAAAAACATACTAACCTCTGAGACCACGCACTTGACTTCAACAATAAATTTGCATTCCTCACAATAGTAAATCAACTCTCTTTGGTTTCTTTTTTGCTCGCAAATGTCACAATAAAATTCATCGTCTTCTTCATCTGAGTTCAACTCATATTCAAAAGGGGACTTTGCAAGGGTTAAAGGATGGAGATGAGATTTGTGCTTTATTGTTTTAGGTGCTGAAGGAAGACATTGGAGGTGGATGTTAATGTCACATGGCACACATCGAAGGACGAAGTTACAGCAGTTTACACCACAAAGATGGCAAGGAAGATCGGGTGTTTTCTCAAGGAAAGTGAAAAGGTGTTGGTGGCCACTAAACTTAATAGAGGGCACCACGTTATAACAATCCAAATGAAGGTTAAACTTACACTCAGATTCCCGACAGCTATATGCTAAGAGAGTTGAATCAATGCCTCGGAAACATGCATCACAGGTGCGGATATAATCATTGTATGGAAGGGATTTCATGGTGAGGGGGTGTTTGGGATGAAAAGGGTGCTTAAATTTTACAGAGTTGTAAGGTAATTTAACATAGCATGATTTATGTAAAAAGAAGTGGTTGCATGATCTGCTACACCTGAAAGTTGGTGAGGGAGGTAAGCAAATCTGTGCACATGCTACACAACGAGGTTCGCTGCCATATTCTTCATCGTTTTGGACAAGAGCTAGTGTATGCGGGTGAGAGAAATGTTGGATCTCTTTGGCATCTTCAGAGTCTATGGTGGGAAATATGGCACATTTGAACTGGAGATCGAAATCACATGCTCCACAGCTGAACTTCATACGGGAGACAATACATTTACCACAACAATCACAATAGACACCACCGTAAGGAAATGTGATGAATATGAGAGTGCATGGATGGATGCGATGATTGATCAACTGTCGCGGAATGCTCTTCATGCAAGATTTATGAAGGAAAAACTTGCATTCCATGCAACCGTAGGTAGAAGAAGAAGAAGAAGAAGAAGAAGAAGAAGAAGAAGAGCAGAGCTCTTCACAACTGGAGCAGATCACTTCATCTTTCTGGTTGGAATCAACAAGTTTTAAGGGATGAAAATGAGTGAAATGTTGAATGGTGTACTCCTCATCTGAATATTCTACCACTGGCTTTAGGGCGCATTCCACATGCGCTTGAAACCAACAACTTAACTTGCATTTATAGCCAAACTTTGAATTGATCATTGGTTCAAAACAAATAAAACAATCAACATAATGAAATTGAGTGTAGATGATAAGAGGGCATGGATGAAAGAAACATTGAACCTCTGCTTTGTGCTTATCAAGACAAGATTTATGAATAAAATACTCACAAAGGTCGCAACCATAGGCCGGGCCGGTTAAGGGACACATACATCCGCTACACAATTCTCTTGTATTCCCCTCATCAATGAAATAACATGGGGTGGGGATGGATGCCATGTTGAATCTCCATTCTATTTTAATGAAATAATAGAAAATACATACATGGTTGCAATCATGTTATTGCAATATATAACAATCGAAAAGTGTAATTTTAAAATATATAATTTTCTCTTACTTTTCCTAATGCATAAGTCACCACTAATTTTATGCTTAGACTAACATTGCAAGCAAACAAAACATTAAAGTAATTCCATCTTTTATTAATTAAATAGTAAATTAGTTGTTGCTTAGACTAACATTGCAAGCAAACAAAACATTAAAGTAATTCCTTCTTTTATTAATTCATATATATAAATACTCGTACATCTATTTAATACTCTCATGTATGCCAGTAAACAATGTCAACTTCATATCATTTATCCACATAACCAAAGTACCGAATACACAAACACATTATCTATCAACTTATTTATTCAATAAGCATCACATATAACATGTACTTATGTCAATACATACCTTATGGCCGAATAATCTAATTCATTTAAATAGCTTTAGCCTGTTCAATTGCCACCTTGACTAAATCATTTGATAAGTATAAGCTCGTATTATAAATCACCGGTATAAAACTTGCTAGGCATAAGCTTGAATCACACACCGGCCTTAAGCCTGCTAGACCCGAGGTCTGATAATCATTCACCGGCAACAAGCCTGCTTCGCATAAAGCCCGATAAGTTCACCAGCCCAAGGCTTGCTAGGCTCATAGCCTGAGTAATAATACTTTAAATTTTCTCACCTGAATCATTTCATATATCGAATCTTTTACTCATTTCGAACTCATTATACGAACATTCAATAGCACATATCACACAATTAATTTAACCGAATCAATTTTACACTTAGCTAAATTCGGCTAATTCACATATAGTTACAATAATTCCAAATTTCAGCATATGCTAATTTACGAAAATAATTTACGATGATTATTTGCTTAGAGACTTACGTCGGATATTGTTTGACAACAAAGACCGGCTATTCGATTATCTTCGTTTTTCCCCGATCCAAATCCGTTTTCTTTTGTTCTTGATCTAAACATATTTAAAATAAGCTCATTCAAATACATTTACATTCAATTTAGTCCTAAAACACATAAATGGGTAAATTCCCTTTTGCCCCTAAAGTTTATAAGATTTACAATTTAGTCCTCAGGGCATAAAACACAAAATACATGAAATTTGATTAAATTTCTTGTGAGCCGAATTTCCTTCACTCTTATTTAAATCTATTTAAGCTATTTATTTTGCATTTTAGACCCTTAACTAATTATTTTCACAATTTAAGCTATCACATTTCATATCATATATATTTTTCATACTTTAAACATGATAATCTAAGACATATATTTCTATTCTTCCATCAAACACAACAAATCACCAACATTCATCAAGAACCGAATCTAAGACATACTTTTAAACTAAAATTTCCACATGGGTTTGTTAATATTCAAGGTAACCAACTCAAACATATAAAGAAATCACAAAAATCATGTTAAATCTCTAACCTTAAAGGACAAGCAGTTGACCGAAAGTTAGGAGCTTGGGTTCCTTCTTTTCTTTGTAAGCTTTCGGTGATGAAGAACAAAAGAATAAAAGATGAACACTCTTTCGTCCTTTTTGTTTTTTTTTTGTAACACCCCAAACCCGGCCTATGCGTTAAGACCAGACTTGGCATGCCACGCGATTCGAATTTACGTCCAGTCGTCAATGCTTTTAATGAAAATAATTTTTCAAAACGATTTTGAAGACGGAGTTTATCAAAAATCGAGATTTATTTGAAAAAAAACCATGATGTTAAAACATAAGAGTTTACAATTTGATTTAGAGAGAGATAATTGGTTGAAAATCTAAATAATTGGTTGAAATGAATTTATAAAAGAGTTTTCACAAAATTTTACGAGTGGGTGATATTTAAGAAAAACCCCCTTTTTATACGCAAGTTTAAGAAAACATTTATAAAAATTTAACAATCCCATTTAAGTAATTAAAACATATTAAAAACCATCCACAAATAAAAATCCATAAAAATAATACTAGAGGCCTTATTACACCGCAATTTAAAATAGTACTTAAATAAAAATATTTAAAAGAAGTCCAAAGTTTTTATAACTCATCATTCGTAGTATGGCCTCCACACGAAGTCATCCTCGGCCCAAATCTCCATCAATTGTCATTACCTGAGAAGGGTAAGAATAAAGGGTGAGTTACTTAGAACTCAGTGTGTAACCCACTTACCGTGTTCACTTGGCCAAAACCATTTAAACAATTAGTTGGGCTTGGGCCCATTTACAAATGTGTATTATATAAATAAAATATAAAAATGCATGTGATATGCAATTCCCAACCAAACCTAATTTCCATCCGCTACACACCACCCGTACCAACCAACACACCTGTGGGGATCAAGTCAACCCACCCCGCCAACACACCGATAGCAGGCATTAAGCCAAATATAATATTTGTGGCAGAGCCACCGAACTAGATTTTGGCAACAGGCCTTTCTTCTCTTCGTCAATTATCCCAACCCATGCAGTCATGTATATATATAATGCATAACAATATATTCATAAAGTAAATTTCAACAAAAAGCCCATATTACAAATTATCAATTTGGCCCGTTAGTCAAAATAGCAATTTAGCCCATTTAACGGTCTAGCAAATTTTGGCCCATATATATCGATTTATCAAGTTGGGCCCATATAGCAATTTATCAAATTGACCCATTAAGGGTATTTTCGTAATTCGGTCCATAAGGACATTTCGTAATTCAGCTCATTAGGGGCATTTTTGTAATTTGGCCCATAAGGGTGTTTTCATAATTCGGTAATCGTACCCACTAAGGGTAATTTGGTAATTTACCCTCCAAGGGTATGATGGAAATTTTTTGCAACCTAGGCTTAATGACTAATTTGGAGCATAAAAATCAAAACTGTCCATCTGCGTCGTACTGACTAAAATGACTATAACTCGAGTTGGGAAACTCGAAATTTCGGTCCGTAAATTTTCTCTGAAACTAGACTCATATAAATTCTTACTGTAATTTTTCCAGAATTTTTGGCTTAGCCAATTAGTACAGTTTATTCTTCAAAGTATCCCTTGTTTCACTGTTTGACAGTTCTGACCTCTCTTCACAAAATCTCAGATATCTTATTGTACAGAACCCAAATACTGATTTCGTTTGATCCAAATAAAAATAGACTCACTAAGGATTCTAATAATATAAACCATGTCCTGTAATTATTTTTCTATAATTTATAGTGATTTTTCAAAGTCAAAACAGGGGATCTCGAAATCACTCTGAACCAGTCTTACAAAAATCTAAAAATCTCGAAATATACTGATCCTTTGCTTGCTCCGTTTCTTTTATAAGAAAATAGACTCAATTATCTTTCAATCCATATATCCTTCAATTCCTAATTCAATTCCTACTATTTTTGGTGATTTTTCAAAATCACGTCACTGCTGTTAACCAAAACTGTTTTGTTACAAAATATGATTACCACTTCGAACATACGTACGTCCGAGTGGCCATAGATGCTGGATTGCGGCTTTTCAGTCTTTCGACCGAATCACAGAACATTTTATGCAAACATTTGGAGAGGTATGAGGTTACACACCCCATTTCAAACATGTATTCGAAAAGTAAGGGATTACACACCTGATATGGATTTCCTAAAGAACCACTCTTCGTTGACCCTAGAACAATACCAACTAAAAGTTAGCCTCGGATTTTTAAAAGATTTCATACCCCATGTAATACTTACACTTGAATCACTTACCACTACGTGATTTCCCTCTACGGAGTCCCGATATTCAACCCCGCCTTCTGACTACCACCACACACTCCTTTACTGCAACTGATGTTAACAATCCTCCCCTTTGATTATCAAAAGAATCGGAACAACAACAAAATGTAAGAACCACTATTCGGTTTTGGGACACATCGCAATGGAAACCGAAAGATGAGAAGAATGGAATCAACCACTTGAAGATTAGAAGGGAAAAAGAAGTAGGGGTTTCGGCCAAGAAGAGATTTGCAACACAAGGCTCAAGTTGTACTAGCTAGAATTGGATGAAAGAGAGAAAAGATGAGTAGAAGGAAAACTATAGAAGAAGAGGAAATTTCCAGCAAGGAGGAAATGTAACCAAAAGAAACAAAATATTAGGTAAAGAAAAAGTGACCAAATAATAAGAAAAAAATTTCCTAAACACTCCTCTCTTCAGCCGAATATCATCCCCTCCTTTCTTTCTCTTTTTTTTTTTTTTCCCACAATTCACTCATTCACCTACTCCACCATTTGTATTATATTTTTTTTTCCATAAATCACTCCCCATCATTCCTTTTTCTCCCATTTCTTTTTTTTTTCCATAATTCACTCATTCACCTACTCCACCATTTGTATTATACTTTTGACCAAATCAAACTCTTCCTAGCACAAAAAAAAATACTCTCCAAAATGCTACATATGAGATTCGAACCTCTTCCCTCAAGCAAACCTACATGGCATCATATCCCCTTTACCACTCGCTCATCTTATGCTAACTTTTACCATTTAATTACCTTAAGCATTTAAGGTTGTTTTTTTTTTTTTCCATTTCAATAAAGTACTATTTACCAAAATTTATTCCAAGTCAATAAAGGTTACTCTTTTTTTTTTTTTGAATGTTACAATTCTACCCCCTTAAAGAAAATTTCGTCCTCGAAATTTACCTGGTTAGAAGAGGTGAGGATATTGTTGTCGAATTGCATCCTCAGGCTCCCACGTAGCTTCCTCCGCTCCGTGATTACGCCATAAAACCTTGACCAACGGCACAATTTTCTTTCTTAGCACCTTAACATCTCGGTCTAATATTTTCACTGGTTCCTCCTCGAAAGACAAGTCTGATCTCAACTCCACTTCTTCTACCGGTACTATGTGAGACGGATCCGATCTATAGCGCCTCAGCATGGAAACATGGAAAACATTATGAATTTGACTCAACTCCGGAGGTAATTCAATCTGATAGGCCACTGGACCAACACGCTTCATCACACGATATGGTCCGATGAACCTAGGGCTCAACTTGCCCTTCCTTCCAAATCTGAAAATTTTCTTCCAAGGTGAAACCTTCAGAAAGACCTGCTCCCCCACAGCAAACTCAATATCCTTACGCTTCAGATCCGCATACGACTTTTGTCGATCCGAAGCTTCCTTTAACCGTGCTCGAATCACCTTTACCTTTTCTTCTGTCTCAGATATCAACTCAGGACCCAATAACTGTCGCTCTCCCAATTCAGTCCAACAAGTAGGGGTACGACACCTACGACCATATAAAGCTTCGTAAGGCGCCATTTGAATACTGGATTGGTAACTGTTATTATACGCGAACTCTGCCAACGGTAGGAAATCCTCCCAACTAACTCTGAAGTCGATTACACAACCACGTAACATGTCTTCCAAAATCTGAATTACTCTTTCTGACTGGCCATCTGACTGAGGATGAAAAGCCGTGCTAAAGTTTAACTTTGTTCCTAAAGCCTCATGTAAAGCTTTCCAAAACCGTGATGTAAACCTGGGATCCCTATCCGATATGATAGACACTGGTACCCCATGCAACCTCACGATCTCAGATACATACTGCTTAGCCAATTTCTGCAGCGAGTAATCTGTACGAACTGGTAGAAAATGAGCAGTCTTCGTTAATCGATCAACTACCACCCAAACAGAATCTTTCTTAGTAGGTGTTAAGGGTAACCCACTAACAAAATCCATCGTTATCCGTTCCCATTTCCATAGAGGAATCTTTACCGGTTGTAATAATCCCGATGGTAATTGATGTTCCGCCTTCACTTGTTGACAAGTCAAACATTTCCCCACAAATTCAGTAACCTCTCGTTTCAACCCTGGCCACCAATATTGCTCACGAAGATCCCGATACATCTTATTTCCTCCGGGGTGCATAGCATAAGGACTACTATGCGCCTCCCGTAGAATCATTTGTCTCAAATCCGAATCCATGGGCATACAAACTCTTCCACAAAAACATAGTACGCCATCCTTGTTCAATCCAAAATCCCCTATTGTACCACTTTCAACTTGTTGCATTAAAGGACCCAACTTTTCATCTGATAACTGCTTTTCCTTGATTTGCTCCAACCACAGAGGCTTCACCTGAAGTTCCGCTAGTAGACTGCCATCCTCAAACAAACTGAGATGAGCAAACATTGCTCTCAACTCCGATACTACCTTACGACTCAATGCGTCTGCCACCACGTTAGCCTTTCCAGGATGGTACTTGATTGAGAAGTCATAATCTTTTAACAACTCCACCCATCTCCGTTGTCTCAAGTTCAACTCCTTTTGAGTAAGGAGGTACTTAAGACTCTTATGGTCCGTATAAATGATCGACTTCTCACCATAGAGATAGTGCCTCCAAATCTTTAAAGCAAACACCACTGCAGCCAACTCCAAGTCATGAGTAGGATAGTTGACTTCATGCGGCCTCAATTGACGAGAAGCATATGCCACCACTTTCTCACTTTGCATCAACACACATCCTAAACCCGTATGTGACGCATCACAGTAAACGGTAAACTCTTTTCCAGCCTCAGGTTGAATCAGTACTGGCGCTTCCGTCAAAATCTTCTTCAGTTTCTCAAAACTTTCTTGTTGTTTATCGGTCCACACATACGGTACTCCTTTTCGCAACAACTTAGTTAAGGGTGCAGCAATCAATGAAAACCCCTCAACAAAACGCCGGTAATAACCAGCCAACCCTAGGAAACTCCGAATTTCAGCCACTGACTTCGGTGGTTTCCATTCTAACACAGCCTCTACCTTTCGAGGATCAACTCTTATTCCTTCGGCTGACACCACATGCCCCAAGAAAGTCACTTCCTTCAACCAAAATTCGCATTTACTGAATTTGGCATAAAGTTGCTTATCCCGCAAAATTTGTAACACAATGCGCAAATGTGATTCATGCTCTTCTTCATTCCTCGAATATACCAAGATATCATCTATGAACACCACTACGAACTGGTCTAGATAGGGTTGAAAGACTCGGTTCATCATGTCCATAAATGCAGCTGGTGCATTGGTCAAACCAAATGGCATAACCAAAAACTCATAATGTCCATAACGAGTTCGGAATGCCGTCTTATGAATATCCGCCTCTTTAACCTTGAGTTGATGATAACCCGATCTCAAATCAATCTTGGAGAAAATTGAAGCTCCTCTCAATTGATCAAACAGGTCATCGATTCTTGGCAATGGATACCTATTCTTGATCGTCAATTTATTCAACTGCCTATAATCAATGCACATACGCATCGACCCATCCTTCTTCTTGACGAACAAAACCGGTGCTCCCCACGGAGACACACTAGGTCGAATGAATCCCCGATCTAACAATTCTTGAATTTGAGCTTTAAGCTCCGCTAACTCCTTCGGCGCCATTCTATAAGGAGCAATGGACACCGGAGCCGTTCCGGGCAAAAGCTCAATACCAAACTCTACTTCTCGATCTGGAGGTAGACCCGGAAGTTCTTCGGGAAAGACATCTGGAAATTCCTTCACCGTTCTCACACCTTCCACCGATAATTCCTTGGCATCCAAAGCACTAATCAAGGCTAGGAATGCTCCATACCCTTTCCTCACCATCTTTTCTGCCTTCAAAGTAGATACCACATTTGCCAAAAAGTTCCTTCGCTCACCAATCATAACTACCTCCTCATCATCCACAGTCCTTATTAACATCCTCTTTTCAGCACAATCTACTTGCGCCCGGTGCTTCACCAACCAATCCATTCCCAAAATAAGATCGAACTCGCCAAAAGGCAATTCCATCAAATCCGCCAGAAATATTTCTCTTTGGATTTCTAAGGGCACGTCTCTAAACAGTTTATTCACAATTACCGACTGTCCTAAAGGACTAAGTACCGTCATCTCTCTATCGGTAATCTCAGATCTAATATTCAAGTTTCCAGATATGGCACTAGCAGTAACAGGTACATCAAAGATGAAGAACGTACCAGTTATCACATCAGGTGCATCGCCATCTTCCCGACGCCTAACCGCATAGACCAACCCTGGCTGTCTTGCCTCCGCGTTACCTCTAAAGCCATTTCCTCGACCCGGTGCACCTTGACCACTTCCAACATCATTACCACCACGACCTGGTCCACGGCCTCTCGGTGGCTGCTGAGTGCCTCTAGCTGGCTGAGCATCAGGGTTACGAGCTTCTGGAGTCGTATCAGTCCGTCGAGGGCAGTTCTTATACTGATGGTCTTTGGAACCACATCTATAGCAGGCACCAATTTTCCTCCAGCATTCTCCGGGATGTCGTTTCCCACAGTCAGCACAGTTTTGACTCTGATTGGTAGTCACAGGTGCTCTAGCTTGAGCTGACTCATCATTTCGTGGCCTCTTCTGAAACCTTTTAGCAGAGCCCGTGTACCTAATATCCCTCTTGCCTCTAACTCTTTCCCGGTTCTGGCGTTCTGAGTTCTTAGCCTCTTCGGCTATCTTGGCTTTCTCCACAAGCGAGGCAAAAGTCCGTACTTGTTGTGGGGCTATCAGTACCCGCAACTCATCATTCAGCCCATCTTCAAAGCGTACACAGCGCTCATGATCAGTAGACACTATTGTGCGAGCATAACGGCTCAAGCGAAGAAATTCCGCCTCGTAAGCTGCCACCGTCTTATTTCCTTGAACCAAATTTAGGAATTCCTTCCTCCGTGCATCTACATAACTTGTCCCAACGTACTTCCCTTGGAAAGCAGCTTTGAAGAAATCCCAAGTAATCAATGCAGCCTCGGTGCCTTCTCGAACCGTAAGCCACCATTGATACGCCTCGTCCCTTAGCAAAGACACAGCCCCTCTCAGTTTTTGCTCGACAGTGCACTCCATATCATCCATAATCCGCTCTACAGCCTCGAGCCAATATTCTGCAACATTCGGAGCTACACCTGAGACACCTCTAAAAACCTCGGCACCACTTGATTTAAGTCGTTCCGAGATTGATCCACGGATTGCTGGACCAGTTCTAACCCCAGTAACCCTTTCTAAGAATCGCAACATTGCTCGAGTCAAAGCATTATCCTCTCTCGTATGATCATGAGATCCAGTCTCACTCCCAGGTGACACAGGTGCATCCATTTCCGGCATAAGACCCGACGCTTCAGACGCTACTCTAGCACCTCGGCCTCTACCACGGCCACGTCTACCACGTCCACGTCCACGTCCACGTCCTCTAGTACTCATATTGGGTATTTTGGTTTAATCTGATCACAAGTTTTATGAATCAGTATACTATTTCAGTATTTATTAACGATATTTTATGAGATATAAGAGGTAAAGTTGTTTTCGCAATCACTTCCTATAGTCTCAATCTATACCGTTTCAACATCTAAAACTAGAAGTTCTAGAGTGTTCCTATGGTCATATCACAATAATAAATATTTAATATACAAATACTTACTTGACTTGGTGCCGGATGCTCGTGGTGCCATACTAATTTAAACAATTTTTAAACAAAATTTATTGTTGAACCCAAACCACAGCCGAGTTTTGAAACTAGCTCTGATACCACAAAATGTAACACCCCAAACCCGGCCTATGCGTTAAGACCAGACTTGGCATGCCACGCGATTCGAATTTACGTCCAGTCGTCAATGCTTTTAATGAAAATAATTTTTCAAAACGATTTTGAAGACGGAGTTTATCAAAAATCGAGATTTATTTGAAAAAAAACCATGATGTTAAAACATAAGAGTTTACAATTTGATTTAGAGAGAGATAATTGGTTGAAAATCTAAATAATTGGTTGAAATGAATTTATAAAAGAGTTTTCACAAAATTTTACGAGTGGGTGATATTTAAGAAAAACCCCCTTTTTATACGCAAGTTTAAGAAAACATTTATAAAAATTTAACAATCCCATTTAAGTAATTAAAACATATTAAAAACCATCCACAAATAAAAATCCATAAAAATAATACTAGAGGCCTTATTACACCGCAATTTAAAATAGTACTTAAATAAAAATATTTAAAAGAAGTCCAAAGTTTTTATAACTCATCATTCGTAGTATGGCCTCCACACGAAGTCATCCTCGGCCCAAATCTCCATCAATTGTCATTACCTGAGAAGGGTAAGAATAAAGGGTGAGTTACTTAGAACTCAGTGTGTAACCCACTTACCGTGTTCACTTGGCCAAAACCATTTAAACAATTAGTTGGGCTTGGGCCCATTTACAAATGTGTATTATATAAATAAAATATAAAAATGCATGTGATATGCAATTCCCAACCAAACCTAATTTCCATCCGCTACACACCACCCGTACCAACCAACACACCTGTGGGGATCAAGTCAACCCACCCCGCCAACACACCGATAGCAGGCATTAAGCCAAATATAATATTTGTGGCAGAGCCACCGAACTAGATTTTGGCAACAGGCCTTTCTTCTCTTCGTCAATTATCCCAACCCATGCAGTCATGTATATATAATGCATAACAATATATTCATAAAGTAAATTTCAACAAAAAGCCCATATTACAAATTATCAATTTGGCCCGTTAGTCAAAATAGCAATTTAGCCCATTTAACGGTCTAGCAAATTTTGGCCCATATATATCGATTTATCAAGTTGGGCCCATATAGCAATTTATCAAATTGACCCATTAAGGGTATTTTCGTAATTCGGTCCATAAGGACATTTCGTAATTCAGCTCATTAGGGGCATTTTTGTAATTTGGCCCATAAGGGTGTTTTCATAATTCGGTAATCGTACCCACTAAGGGTAATTTGGTAATTTACCCTCCAAGGGTATGATGGAAATTTTTTGCAACCTAGGCTTAATGACTAATTTGGAGCATAAAAATCAAAACTGTCCATCTGCGTCGTACTGACTAAAATGACTATAACTCGAGTTGGGAAACTCGAAATTTCGGTCCGTAAATTTTCTCTGAAACTAGACTCATATAAATTCTTACTGTAATTTTTCCAGAATTTTTGGCTTAGCCAATTAGTACAGTTTATTCTTCAAAGTATCCCTTGTTTCACTGTTTGACAGTTCTGACCTCTCTTCACAAAATCTCAGATATCTTATTGTACAGAACCCAAATACTGATTTCGTTTGATCCAAATAAAAATAGACTCACTAAGGATTCTAATAATATAAACCATGTCCTGTAATTATTTTTCTATAATTTATAGTGATTTTTCAAAGTCAAAACAGGGGATCTCGAAATCACTCTGAACCAGTCTTACAAAAATCTAAAAATCTCAAAATATACTGATCCTTTGCTTGCTCCGTTTCTTTTATAAGAAAATAGACTCAATTATCTTTCAATCCATATATCCTTCAATTCCTAATTCAATTCCTACTATTTTTGGTGATTTTTCAAAATCACGTCACTGCTGTTAACCAAAACTGTTTTGTTACAAAATATGATTACCACTTCGAACATACGTACGTCCGAGTGGCCATAGATGCTGGATTGCGGCTTTTCAGTCTTTCGACCGAATCACAGAACATTTTATGCAAACATTTGGAGAGTTATGAGGTTACACACCCCATTTCAAACATGTATTCGAAAAGTAAGAGATTACACACCTGATATGGATTTCCTAAAGAACCACTCTTCGTTGACCCTAGAACAATACCAACTAAAAGTTAGCCTCGGATTTTTAAAAGATTTCATACCCCATGTAATACTTACACTTGAATCACTTACCACTACGTGATTTCCCTCTACGGAGTCCCGATATTCAACCCCGCCTTCTGACTACCACCACACACTCCTTTACTGCAACTGATGTTAACAATCCTCCCCTTTGATTATCAAAAGAATCGGAACAACAACAAAATGTAAGAACCACTATTCGGTTTTGGGACACATCGCAATGGAAACCGAAAGATGAGAAGAATGGAATCAACCACTTGAAGATTAGAAGGGAAAAAGAAGTAGGGGTTTCGGCCAAGAAGAGATTTGCAACACAAGGCTCAAGTTGTACTAGCTAGAATTGGATGAAAGAGAGAAAAGATGAGTAGAAGGAAAACTATAGAAGAAGAGGAAATTTCCAGCAAGGAGGAAATGTAACCAAAAGAAACAAAATATTAGGTAAAGAAAAAGTGACCAAATAATAAGAAAAAAATTTCCTAAACACTCCTCTCTTCAGCCGAATATCATCCCCTCCTTTCTTTCTCTTTTTTTTTTTTTTTTTCCCACAATTCACTCATTCACCTACTCCACCATTTGTATTATATTTTTTTTTTCCATAAATCACTCCCCATCATTCCTTTTTCTCCCATTTCTTTTTTTTTTCCATAATTCACTCATTCACCTACTCCACCATTTGTATTATACTTTTGACCAAATCAAACTCTTCCTAGCACAAAAAAAAATACTCTCCAAAATGCTACATATGAGATTCGAACCTCTTCCCTCAAGCAAACCTACATGGCATCATATCCCCTTTACCACTCGCTCATCTTATGCTAACTTTTACCATTTAATTACCTTAAGCATTTAAGGTTGTTTTTTTTTTTTTTCCATTTCAATAAAGTACTATTTACCAAAATTTATTCCAAGTCAATAAAGGTTACTCTTTTTTTTTTTTTTGAATGTTACATTTTTTCTTTATTTAGTCATATAAAATAATATTATTAAATCCCACTTGCTAAACACTTTACATAAAATAAAATAAATAGTCATCATACCGTCCACTTTTTTTTTTAAACTATGGGTAATTTGACATGCAAACCCATACATGCAAGCAATTATTCAATTAAACCCTTCCAATTTAAAAAGGCTACTTTTACCTATTTTAATAATTTAATCCTTTTTCTTAAATTAATCACACAATTAAATAAATCATCTTATGAAATTTTCACACACACTAATTCACCTATTATTAACACAGAAAATAATATTTAATTATTATTCAGACTCTGATTCGTGGTCCCGAAACCACCGTTCCGATTAGGGTCAAATTCAGACTATTATAAAAGGGCTGAAGTTATTCGATTGGTGCCGTGGTGGTGAAGAGACTTTGTTGTTTGATCTAAGGTAATGGGTTTTCGTTCAATAGATGAATACCCCATTTCGGGTTTAGTTCAATTCGATTGTTTAAGTGATTAATGGAGTGAGCGTTAGGTTGGGGATTGCTTGGAGTTGCTTTTACGTCAAAAACGATACAGGTGTGTACCCGAAAACGCAGAAAACGAGGTTTTGGCGAAAGTCAAAAATTTCACTGTCGACACCACACGGACATGTGGGCCCACACGAGTAGTCCACATGGACGTGTGGGAATTTGGGTAATCCACACGGGGGTTGATCATAATAAAATTTCTTAATTTCATTTATTTTCATGAATAATAAATAATTCAAAGGCGTGCACTTTTTATTTTTTGGCAATTCACATTTTAATATGCTTTAATTAAAATTTAGAAAGGAATAAGTTAGGAGATACCTTTAAGATATATTTTCAAATTAAAAAAAAAAAAGAGAGTTGATACATTGGGTCAAGCAAAGATAGGAATGGCTTATGGCTATATTGGAAGAATCAATACTTAGCTTGCTTCTAAAAACAACAAAATTCTTGGTTTTAAGTTGTTCTCATAAAAGACCCTCAAGTATTAGGTGTCTTCACAAAATATATTATTATATTTCGAAAATAATTCAGATTTAAATTTTAAAAATGATAAATATTCGGATTTAGATATTTTTATAATTTATAAAATTTTAAATTAATAATGATAAAATTGTACTTTACCCTTTCTATAAATGATAAAAATTTGATTTTATCTTTTAAAAATTATAAAGATATAAACTATTAAACTGATGAAATTATATTTTTATCGCCTTAAAAATTGTCTGACTTCGTCCCTGAACAAAAGAAAGAAATACAAAGAAGAAAAGGTTATGAAAGTTGATAGAAAAGCTTTCTTAGGTCATAATTTGTGTTGGTTCATGGAAATGTATGTGACGAGGCCGTTATCTACAAACATACCAATGAAGCCTACGCATTGATATTTATTTTTACAAATAATTTAATTACAAATATTTTTAATTTTTTTTTATCATTCAATCCATAAACCTTGATTCTTGGCATCATTGAACAAATCTCGCAATTGAGAGTTATTTTCCACTAATTTGACTAATTGTTTTGAGCTACCTCCCACTAGGTTGCCTAACATATCTTCTGTCCTCCTTATCTCCTTTTTCACACTATCCGACTCTCCTTCTAATTGCTTCATTTTTGCTTCTAATTGCTTCCTTTCTGCTTCTACTGCCCGTAGTCCTTCATGTAATCTGATGCTCTTTAGTAGGAGATTTTCCACCTGCCATTCTTGAATTTCTAAAGTCACATCATCTTTCGAAATTTCTTTTTCAAATGAATTGTCCTCAGAAAATAATGGCAACACCTGATTCACATACAATTTAAACAATAAGATGATTTCACGTTTAGTTGTTTATACGTACTAATCTTTTTTTTCTTTGATTCATTAATCCTTACCCAGGTAGAAGAAGGATTGTATGAAACAGTGGCGCCACGTCATCTGTATCCCTTTCCAATAGATTTATGCCACATCAGCATTTTCATCCTAAATTTCAGCATTTTATCCTGAATTTCAGGATTTTAATTTGGATTTGATTTTTTTTAGGATAAAAATACTAAAATTCAAGATAAAAATGCTGATGTGGTATAAATCTATTGGAAAGGGATACAGATGACGTGGCGTCACTATTTCATTTAATCCTTTCCCTACCCAGGTAGGTATAAAATTGTTACCCACTATCATTAATGTTTTTTTGGGTATTCAAGGATCAATATTATATATGAATGTGTTTGGGGGATGGAGATCCATTTACTACTTAAATGGTTTTCTCTTCCATAACTTTTTATACGATTAATATTTTAACAATCCAACCATTAAACTTATCATATATTTGTACTTGCCATGCATGTAAATTTTTGAATGGATATGATAAGTTTAATGGCCGGATCGTTAAAATATTAATTATATAAAAAGTTATAGAAGAGTGTAAAACCACTTAAGTTTTATACCGAGTAAGTGGATCCCTCCCATGTATATATGTGTGTGAATACAAAGCTATATATGTGCCAAAAGCTCAAACGAACAAGTAGCTAACTCTTCGTTAGCACTTCTAATGTAAGCTTTTGTATGCGAATATTTTAAAAGATAAACATCTAATTAAAAATAATTCAACTAGATGTTTAAATTGAATAATAAAAAATATATATTGACCTCTGAAATTACGCACTTGACTTCAGCGATAAATTTGCACTCCGAACAATAGTAAATCAACTCTCTTTGGTTTCTCTTTTGCTTGCAAACGTCACAATAAAATTCATCCTCTTCTTCATCCGAGTTCAACTCATATTTAAAAGGAGACTTTGTAAGGGTTAGAGGATGGAGATGAGAATTGTGCTTTATTGTTTTAGGCGCTGAAGGATGACACTGGAGATGGATGTTAATGTCACATGGCACACATCGAAGGACGAAGTTACGGCAGTTAACACCACAAAAATGGCAAGTAACATTGGCTGTTTTCTCAAGGAGAGTGAGAAGGTGTTGATGGCCACTAAACGTAATAGAGGACAGCAGCTTATAACAATCCAAGTGAAGGTTAAACTTACACTTAGATTCCCGACAGCTATATGCTAAGAGAGTTGAATCAATGCCCCGACAACATGCATAACAAGTGCGGATATGATCATTGTATGGAAAGGACGTAATGGTGAGAGAGTGTCCGGGATGAAAAGGATGCTTAAAATTTATAGATTTGTAAGGTAATTTAACATAGCATGATTTATGTATAAAGAAGTGGTTGCATGATCTGCTACACCTGAAAGTTGGTGCGGGAGGTAAGCAAATCTGTGCACATGCTACACAACGAGGTTCGCTGCCATATTCTTCATCGTTTTGGACAAGAGATAGTGTATGTGGGTGAGAGAAATGTTGGATCTCTTTGGCATCTTCAGAGTCTATGGTGGGAAATATGGCACATTTGACATGGAGATCGAAATCACATGCTTGACAGCTGAACTTCATGCGGAAGACAATACGTTTACGACAACAATCACATTTGACACCACCGTAAGGAAATGTGGTGAATAAGAGAGTGCATGGATGGATGCGATGATTGATCAACTGTCGCGGATTGCTCTTCATGCAAGATTTATGAAGGAAAAACTTGCATTCTATGCAACCGTAGGTAGAAGAAGAAGAAGAAGAAGAAGAGCAGAGCTCTTCACAAATGGAGCAGATCACTTCATCTTTCTGGTTGGAATCAACAAGTTTTAAGGGATGAAGATGAGTGAAATGTTGAATGGTGTACTCCTCATCTGAATATTCTACCACTGGCTTTAGGGCGCATTCCACATGCGCTCGAAATCTACAACTTAACTTGCATTTATAGTCAAATTTTGAAGTGATGATTGGTTTAAAACAAAGAAAACAACTAGCATAATAAGATGGAGTGGAGATGATAAGAGGGCATGGATGAAAGAAACTTTGAACCTCTGCTTTATGCTCATCAAGACAAGATTTATGAATAAAAAAATCACAACGTTTGCAACCATAGGCCGGGCCGGTTAAGCGAAACACACATCCTCTACACCGACTCATTGCATACCCATGCTCAATGAATAACAATGACAAGGGGTGGTGATGGATGACATGTTGAATCTCCATTCTATTTTAATGAAATAAAAGAAAATACATACATGGTTGCAATCATGTTATTGCAATATATAACAATCCAAAAGTGTAATTTTAAAATATATAATTTTCTCTTACTTTTCTTAATGCATAAGTCACCACTAATTCTATGCTTAGACTAACATTGCAAGCAAAAAAAAAAAAAACATTAAAGTAATTCCATTAGTTATTAATTAAATTAGTAAATTAATTGTTGAAGTTGAGCAATTGGGAAAAAAGAAATTATAATATAAACAATCATTTTATTTACAATATGTTTTAACTTTTATAGCAATTCAATCTGAATAACATTTCTTAATTCCTTTTAGCTTTTATGAATAATAAAAAAAAAAACTTTAAAATCCGCTATCATGAATTCCAAAAGAATTAATCTCCAATTTTTTTAAAACAAAGGTAAAATAAATACCTTAATTCAATCCCCAAAAAAGTACTAACACAAAACCAATATTCATAGAATCTAATCTTTTTATTAAACAAATTTATATAATTAATTCATTTTGGGATAAAGCTCAAAACTATATATGAATTTTGGTTTAATGTATAATTTTATACATGAAATTTTGATTTGACCTAGTTCTCGCAAATTGTTAACACAATTATTGATATAGCATCTTTTTATGTTTATATATTGTATACACAAATAGTTATGTTTATCCAATATAAAAATATATTGATGTATTTATTTCTTTATTTTAAACCACAATCAAAGTTTCATATGTATGATTGCACCAAACTAAAGTTCATATATCAATTTGGTCCCGTAAAGCCATTTTTTTACTTAAATCGATTTGTTTGAAAATCTTTTTTTTTTTTTTTGTTAATTTGTAGGGAAAAAATTTCATTAATTAAAACCGATTGTACTTAACAATTTAATTACAATTTCATTAATGTGGAGTTTTAAAAAAAGATTAAGGTTTTCAAGAAAAGACTTATCAAAACTTTTAAGTATTTTATAAAGCAGCAGAAAACATTTAAAATAATAGTTTCTTAAATCGAATAGCATGCAAATAGCAGAGTAATAATTAAATGCCATGCTTAAAATAAATAAGCTAAATAATCCTAAATTTATTATATAAAAACTAGGGGTGAGTATTCAATTGAGTCGAATCGAATCGAGTAAAAAAATTTCGAGTTAGTCGAGTTGACGAATCCTATTTTAGCAACCGAACTCAATTTGGATTTTTTCGAATCGGATCGAATCGAGTAAAAAAATTTCGAGTCAAGTTGAGTTGAGTTAACGAATCCTATTATTTATACTCAATGTTGCGTTTACATGAACCGCTTATTTAACTAGAAAACAAAGTATAAAATTATTTAACTACATAAACAATATAATGGTTTTACCTTTTAAATTAATGAGTAAACATTTATCAAAATAACATAGTTTTGCCTTTTTAACTTAATGGTTTTGACTTTTAACTTTAGAAAATGTAAACATTTATCAAAATGGCGTAGTTTTGACTTTTCTCATTTGAATTTTCAGATAACTCGAATTGTGTAATTCATATTCGAGTTAAACTGATAAACTTAATTTTTTATTCGGGTTGATCTAAATAACTTGATTAACTCAAATAACTTGAAATATTTAATTCAAAATTTGAAAATTTATCGAGTTTTTTGAATTAAATCAGATTTTGCTCACCTTAATAAAAGTATAAATAATTATTACAATCCCGTAAATAAGCTATTTTGAGTCCTAGTTTTCTACGTTACCTAAAAGGTAATGAAAGGGAGAGTAACGGCTCTGTGTCAGCCTAAATTTTGAATCATAACATGTAATTGAAAAACAATAAAGCATATAATAAATAGCATAGTAGTGAACTAAGCATTCTTCATGTAACATATAATAAATCAATGTATATAATCAATTTTGATATGATGCAATGTAACTTATGGATTAAGTTCTCACCTGTCCATACTATCCGTCCTCGAGTATTGTTCGACACTCAAAAACCCATATCAATAACTCACCATTCTAATTCACCACTTATTTTATGGCCTAACATTGCAAGCAAACAACACGTTAAAGTAATTCCATCTCTAATTAATCAAATTAATAAATTAATTGTTGAAGTTCATCATAGTAAGCAACTATCTTATCACATCGAGAAGAAAAAAATATAATAGATTACAAGGAGAAGAATTTAAGTCATAACTCTAACATTCTCGTTTTATTAATTTTTTTAAACTTGAACAGCTTAATATATGTTTTCCATAATTACATTTTAAAAGTATATATTTAGTTTACATATAATATAAATTTCATCATAAAATTAATAAGAAAAAAAAGACGGACTCGAATCTTGAAACCAAGCTTCATTTATATTTTAAACAAACATAATTTTTTATCTAATCTCATTCTTTAGATTTAATATTCTTTAACAAACCATCTCAAATTTTAGACAAATATTTGCACTTAAGCAACGAGGCCAACCATTGAAAAGATCTAATTGGCTGGAAAAGAGGAAAAAAAACATAATTTTTGTTTTTTGGAATAAAATAATAATCTTATCGTATCTATTTTTTTTACATAATATTTAGAATTACTTATAAGTTCTTCTCAACTTGTAAATAAGAGGATAACACTTTCTATTTTCAATTTTGATCTCATATAATAACAGTAGACTCTAATATTATTCCATATCATCAAATAAAAATTTATAATATTTCATAAATAGATTTAGATTATAACATTGCACAATATCTAAATCTCTGAATTTAGAAACTAAATGTTATATTTCACAAGTTTTCAAATTATTTATTTTAATATATTCATATATTTCACTTAATTTAATGTGCTTAAAAGTATAATGTTGAATATTATTTTCATATTTATTTCTAAATTATTGTTTTTACAAATGATTTGATTACAAATATTTTTTTATTTTTTTTATATCAATTGTTCGATCATCAAACCTTGATTCTTGGCATTATCGAACAAATCTCGAAATTGAGAGTTATTTTCCACTAGTTTGATTAACAGCTTTGAGCTATCTCTCACTAGGTTGCCTAACATGCCTTCTGTCTTCCTCATCTCGTTTTTCTCACCATACAAGTCTTCTTCTAACTGCCTCCTTGTTGCTTCTAATTGCTTCATTTTTGCTTCTAATACCCGTTGTCCTTCGTGTAATCTAATGCGCTTTAGTAGGAGATTTTCCAGCTGCCATTTTTGAATTTCTGGATAAACTTCAATCACCTGATTTTTTGGAATTTCTTTTTCAAATAAGTTGTCCTAAAAAAATAACGACAACACCTGATTCATATATAATTTAAACAATAAGATAACTTCATGTTTAGTGTAACACCCCAAACCCGGCCCACAAGTCCTGACCGAATCTGGTATGTCACGGAGTAAAAGCTTTTTGAAAGATTCGGGTTAAGATTGGAAATCCAAAAAAATATTGCTGAATTTGTAAAACAACGTTTGCTAAAACTAAGATAGTTTGGTTTGATAAACACGATGGGGTTGAAAACTTTTTCTTTTTCCTTTGAAATCATTTGATTATTTAGATTTTTAAGAAGTATCGGGGTTATTGATAACTTGGTAAAATTTTGCTACCCGATGGTAACATCTTTGAAAACGCGTACGAGTATTAATTTTGAAAATGTTGCCTTTACCGATTTGCTTAACAATTCATAAGTTCGTTAGAAATAAGGTAAAACTACTACTTAATCCTACGAATAATAATAAAAGAATAATAAACGGCCATATTACAACCCAATCGAATTTAGCAAATAGTAAGCTTTAATGGTGCGAAATAAAACTTCAAAACGAGGAACAAGCATGGCCACCTCGAGTCCTCTCCGGCTCCGTCTCCGCGATCTACTCACCTGAAAAGATAGGGAAAGGGGTGAGTCACCAAGACTCAATGCATAGCTATAACACATGTCCCCACATATGGGCTTGGCCCATATTCACACAGTCCATACACATGAATATGTAATTATGAAGTGAGTATGCAATTATGAAACCCAACCTAGCCATCCATACTCCATTTTCTACCCCGTGTGGTACCAAACCACTGGTGGTGCCAAACCACTGGTGACTCGAAGTCACAATATCCGTCAATATGTGTGGTGCCAAACCACTGGTGGTGCCAAACCACTGGTGACTTAAAGTCACAATATCCGTCAATACGTGTGGTGCCAAACCACTGGTGGTGCCAAACCACTGGTGACTTAAAGTCACAATATCCGTCAATACGTGTGGTGCCAAACCACTGGTGACTCGAAGTCACAATATCCGTCAATATGTGTGGTGCCAAACCACTGGTGGTGCCAAACCACTGGTGACTCGAAGTCACAATATCCGTCAATACGTGTGGTGCCAAACCACTGGTGGTGCCAAACCACTGGTGACTCGAAGTCACAATATCCGTCAATACGTGTGGTGCCAAACCACTGGTGACCGAGGTCACGAATGTGATACCAAATCACTGGAGGTGCCAAACCTCTGGTGTCCGAAGACACAAATCGAATGATGGGGCCAACCCATCGTGTGATACCAAATCACTGGCGTCGATCCCGTATCTCATAGTGGGGCCAACCCACGGTGGTACTAAGCCACAGGGACGAGACGCTATGAGGTGCCAAACCTCTGGAGGTACCAAACCTCTGGTGACCGTAGTCACAATGTGTTACCAAAACACTGGTGTCCGTCGACACGAATATCACTGCCCCCTCCACTCATTTATCCCACATCATCATGCTCACATAACAAGTATCATGATCACATATATCATGCATTTGTATATAGCATATGATGGCATACACAACATATAACATAGATCGAGTATTAGGGGACTTACCCGAAAACCAAGCTTATGCCCACAAGGCAAAGATACTACATGATAGGTGATAAAATATCATTATAACAACAATTTATACTAATGAAGTGTGTACGAACTTACACACCTGATCGAACGATCACCCACCTTGGGTATCCAACATCTTAGCCCTTATTTCGGCTAACATGTACAACATGTATATTTAATATCATACATAAACCAGCAAGAGAACAGTGCGATAACTACGCACCTGGTCACAAGCAACGTTATGCCCTCAATCCCGAAGCTATCTTTAAGCGATACTACGGCTATTTGCCTACGCTGTTGTTCGGACGCCGGCCCACACCCCGGCGGCCAATCCCGAACCGCGGAGACAGCTTTCCTTTTAATCTTGGGGATAGGGGCCATCCCATGAACTCCTTGACTGGTATTTGCCTCCATCAACACGGAATTGGATCTCGAATCCGAGGCCCTCGATTACCACTGTCGAAATTCCTTGTGTACTTTAATTCCCGAAGGACTCCTTCGATGCTCCTTAGCACTTACCCGTCAAAGTCCCGAAACTACTTCCTACTCTTGTGATGTTCGAAAACCCTACCAGACAACCTTGTTAGAAACAACTCAACAATAATCTAGATAAAGTGGCCCCTTGGCCGAATCTACATTTGACATCATCAAGGATATATTTACATGCACTTATGTCCGAATATTTCTTTTCCTTATGTAATGGTATATAACCAAAACTCTTATCACAATTGCATAAATGCATGTATTTACCAATCCACATAAACTATCATGCATAATATTCCCTATGCCTTATTCGGCCTTGCATAAATAAATATTATTTCAATCGCCCCATCACTCACTTCATGTTCCCCAATTAACTATAACCCAACCTATAATTATTTATCCAACCCAAATGTATCAACCTTTCATACCTATGGCAACCATACATTCGGCCAATATAATACTTAATCTTATACGCTATCACATTAATAAAAATTATACACCTTTATACAGATTTCAACCATCCATAAACCAAGGTCCAATATTGATTTCGGCATACTAAAAAAATAAGATAAGAACCCGAACCGATCACTTAGAGAAATACTTACCAAAACAATCGAAGAGGTCACAATTACGTAGTCGACACACCTTCAAAATCTTTTAAAAAGTTAGCATCCAAAGGTTCCTTTTGATCCCTGAGAGATTCGGCACTCCTCCAAGCATTCATCAAAAGCCGATTGTGAAAGGTTTCTCCTTCTCCCTTTCTCTCTTCCTCTTGGTCAAGAACAAAAAGAAGAAGAGAAAAACAAAAGAAAACAATGGCCAACTCCCTTATTACTCAAAAACCGACTATGCTAGACCCTCAAACCAGCTCCCATCGGTCAACCACCAAAATGGGGAAAAGGAAAAGCAAAAATAAGCATTCCGCCATGCTTCTTTGTATCACGAGACCAAGGCCGACCAAACCTTTTCAATACCAATGCCGCATGCTTCTATTCCCCAAGCCATGACCATCCATTTGAAAACATTATTATTATTATCTTATTCCATCACCTTAGCCACTAGGAAGCCGTTCATGAAGGTCCCAAGAAACCCCCCCCCCATTCGGCCATGCTTTGAATTTCCCAAGCCACACATGCTTCCCTTTTGTTACAAGAAGAACCGACCAAGCTACCCTCACTTTTTTTCAAAACCAAGGGCCGGCCATATCTCTCTCCTTTTTGCTAAATTCAATTACCAAATTCCAACGTTTAATCTATTCCCCATTATTAAACATAAATTAGACTAACAGATTATAACCCATACCTTACTATCAATAAAAAAAAATAATACAATAATAAAATAATAAAAGGAGAAGCACCCCCCTCCCAAGCTGCATGCGCATGTCTCAAGGCCAAGACCATGCTTGCATACTAAAAATAATAATAATAATTATTATTATTATCATCATTCCACTATTCATCATAAAAAAAAATATAACAATAATAAAAAAAAATAATATGTACTACCCAACATCCTCAAAATAATAAACTAACACTAAAATAGTATCCATCCCAGCATAAAAATAATAAAAAAATAAAAGCATAATGCTTTATATTAAAAAAAAATAAAACAACAACAGCAACTCTATGCTGGCATGCGTGCATGGGCCATGCACCCTTCCCCACGCTGCCACAAAAACAAAAACCCCAAATGTAGTCCCCAGGTCTCGAACCCGAGACCTGGAGAAGACCCTCCCTACTTCCTGCCAATTCTGCTACTAAGACTTTCATGCCATAATTGCTTCAACAATTCTTTTAAACCCTTCTTGCATGCGTGCATGCTGCATTTAATGCCCATGCAGCCATTTATTTCATGCCTGGAAAAGAAGCCAAAAAGGATAACCTTCAGGCGCTGTCTCCAGGTCTCGAACCCGAGACCTGGAGAGAACTCTCCAACGCCTCAGCCACTTGGCCCTGTGCGTGTTTCATGCGATAATCTCGTTAGATTTTCTTTTAAACCTTACCTTGCCAGTTCCCTTCACCTTTAGCGCTAAAAGCAAAAACAGAAAGCTTCAGTGCGAACTCCTGGACTCGAACGTGAGTCCCCTTAGTCGCTACTCTCAAGCCGCGTCCTTAACCACTCGGCCACTATGCATTTTATGCTAACAGCTGCAATAAAATTCCTTTTGACCCTTACATGCATGCGCCCCTTGCCTGGCTCAAAAACGAAATAAAATGTAGCCTTCAGGACTCGAACTCAAGTCCTTGCAAAGGTCTCTCTCTCGCTGCTAACGTCTCCACCACACGGCCAAGCGCCTTTTTGTGATTCAAATCACCCCGTTTTTCTTTTAAAGCCTCCTTATGCAGCGCCCTTACAAAAAAAAGTAAAATGCTTTTTGCTGCGCCTAGGACTCGAACCAGTGACCTATTTTGGCGCTGACTCTTAAGTGGCGCATAGAAGCCACTCGGCCAAGGCATTTTATATGCCAAAATTTTTACAAAAATTTTACTTAAGGCCTCCCTCAACCAGTTTTCCATTTATAACCCCAAATTTTCAAAATTTCCAAAATAGTCCCTTTTTATCCTCGGGCTTAAATAACCCCTAAAACTCATCCAAACCCCTCTTAAGGCCTACTAACACTTGAATTGTGCTTCAACACACAACCCCTATTTTAGGATATTACAAATCTACCCCCCCTTAAAACAATTTCGTCCTCGAAATTGCTCACAACCGAACATCCACACATTCCAATTCACCGCACTACGCTTATGCTGCGCACTCTGATTCTACAAAACTAACACATTCCTTAAATACTATCTCGACATTCGTATTCAAGGTTCCATACTCCACTAGCATACAAACATGAACTATCTTACCTTCTAAGCACAGTTTCTGAGTTCACATCCAATGTTCAAACACTTCACCGATAGTACAAGTATGAACCGATCTTATAAAGCTCATATAATAAAAGACATTCCATAACAAGAACTCACCTACTATCACATCCTCGGCCTCGCATCCGAGCCTTTAGCATCTCAGCTTGAAGTTCCACGTCCTTGACTTCGCGCCCTATCCATCACTTGAGGATAGTCCTTAATCAAGTGAGACTTAGATTTAAACTTAAAACATCTTCAATTCCGGTTCCAACACTCGCCGTCATGATACCTTCCACACTGAGCACACGGACAACTCCGATTTCCCGTAGCTGGCTTAGTCACACGAGCAAAATTTTCAATCCTTGGTCTTTTCTGAAGACCCTCAGATGATTCAGACGATCCAAAAATTTCTCCTATCCCGGTTCCTATTCTTATCTCTATTTTGTCTTATCGAGTCCTTAATCCCTTCGGCTACCTTAGCTTTTTTGACTAACACCGCGAACTCCCGTTCCTGACGAGGAGCTATCAATAATCTCAGATCGTCCCTTAATCCGTCCTCAAACCGGACACATCGTTCATGCTCCGCAGCAACTACCCCTCGAGCATATCGGCTCAACCTTAGGAATTCAGCCTCGTATTCCGCCACGGACTCGTTCCCTTGAACCATCCCCAAAATGCCTTCCTCTGAGCATCAATGTAGTGAGTACCGACATACTTCTCCTGGTATGCCGTCTCGACATATTCTCAAGTGAGGTCTTCAGCTGTGACACTCTCTCGAACCGTGAACCACCATTGATACGTCCCGTCGCGAAGTAGCGCTACCATTCCTTTCACTTTTTTTTCTCAGGGCTCAGGTCGAGCTCATCCATAACTCACTTGGTTATTTCCAACCAATATTCCGTCGTACTGGGTGCCACGCCGGATACACCACGGAACACCTCCGTTCCGTTGGCTCGAAGTTGCTCGGGAACAGATTCTCGAGCTCCCATATTTCTCTCTCTCTCCACCCACCATCTCAAAAAGGCTGGTGGTGGAGGTGATACCTTATTATCAGACCCCTGACCCAATCTAACGAGTTCCGAAACGGCCATTCTGCCTCGACCACGACCTCTAGAACTCATCTCTTATCGCGCAATCTGACTTAAAAGTTTTATGCATTATACAATGTGTTCCACTGATTAATCGCGGACAATTTTATGAACTAAAGTATTTAGAAGTGGTTCTTTCGATCACACAAAGGTTCAGTTCAAGTTCGCTACTCTAATACAGAGAGTCGTATTCATGCTCATAAACAGAGACATATTCATATCACCTCAATAGTCAGAGGTACTTACCCGTGCGGATCGGTGCCGGAGACTTGGTGCCATGCTGTTTAAAACAAACCATTTTCACAATATTCCACAAAAGACTATTAAGAAAACATTTTTGGGCCTTGGGCCCCCACAGCCGAGTTTTGAACCGGGCTCTGATACCAACTTGTAACACCCCAAACCCGGCCCACAAGTCCTGATCGAATCTGGTATGTCACGGAGTAAAAGCTTTTTGAAAGATTCGGGTTAAGATTGGAAATCCAAAAAAATATTGCTGAATTTGTAAAACAACGTTTGCTAAAACTAAGATAGTTTGGTTTGATAAACACGATGGGGTTGAAAACTTTTTCTTTTTCCTTTGAAATCATTTGATTATTTAGATTTTTAAGAAGTATCGGGGTTATTGATAACTTGGTAAAATTTTGCTACCCGATGGTAACATCTTTGAAAACGCGTACGAGTATTAATTTTGAAAATGTTGCCTTTACCGATTTGCTTAACAATTCATAAGTTCGTTAGAAATAAGGTAAAACTACTACTTAATCCTACGAATAATAATAAAAGAATAATAAACGGCCATATTACAACCCAATCGAATTTAGCAAATAGTAAGCTTTAATGGTGCGAAATAAAACTTCAAAACGAGGAACAAGCATGGCCACCTCGAGTCCTCTCCGGCTCCGTCTCCGCGATCTACTCACCTGAAAAGATAGGGAAAGGGGTGAGTCACCAAGACTCAATGCATAGCTATAACACATGTCCCCACATATGGGCTTGGCCCATATTCACACAGTCCATACACATGAATATGTAATTATGAAGTGAGTATGCAATTATGAAACCCAACCTAGCCATCCATACTCCATTTTCTACCCCGTGTGGTACCAAACCACTGGTGGTGCCAAACCACTGGTGACTCGAAGTCACAATATCCGTCAATATGTGTGGTGCCAAACCACTGGTGGTGCCAAACCACTGGTGACTTAAAGTCACAATATCCGTCAATACGTGTGGTGCCAAACCACTGGTGGTGCCAAACCACTGGTGACTTAAAGTCACAATATCCGTCAATACGTGTGGTGCCAAACCACTGGTGACTCGAAGTCACAATATCCGTCAATATGTGTGGTGCCAAACCACTGGTGGTGCCAAACCACTGGTGACTCGAAGTCACAATATCCGTCAATACGTGTGGTGCCAAACCACTGGTGGTGCCAAACCACTGGTGACTCGAAGTCACAATATCCGTCAATACGTGTGGTGCCAAACCACTGGTGACCGAGGTCACGAATGTGATACCAAATAACTGGAGGTGCCAAACCTCTGGTGTCCGAAGACACAAATCGAATGATGGGGCCAACCCATCGTGTGATACCAAATCACTGGCGTCGATCCCGTATCTCATAGTGGGGCCAACCCACGGTGGTACTAAGCCACAGGGACGAGACGCTATGAGGTGCCAAACCTCTGGAGGTACCAAACCTCTGGTGACCGTAGTCACAATGTGTTACCAAAACACTGGTGTCCGTCGACACGAATATCACTGCCCCCTCCACTCATTTATCCCACATCATCATGCTCACATAACAAGTATCATGATCACATATATCATGCATTTGTATATAGCATATGATGGCATACACAACATATAACATAGATCGAGTATTAGGGGACTTACCCGAAAACCAAGCTTATGCCCACAAGGCAAAGATACTACATGATAGGTGATAAAATATCATTATAACAACAATTTATACTAATGAAGTGTGTACGAACTTACACACCTGATCGAACGATCACCCACCTTGGGTATCCAACATCTTAGCCCTTATTTCGGCTAACATGTACAACATGTATATTTAATATCATACATAAACCAGCAAGAGAACAGTGCGATAACTACGCACCTGGTCACAAGCAACGTTATGCCCTCAATCTCGAAGCTATCTTTAAGCGATACTACGGCTATTTGCCTACGCTGTTGTTCGGACGCCGGCCCACACCCCGGCGGCCAATCCCGAACCGCGGAGACAGCTTTCCTTTTAATCTTGGGGATAGGGGCCATCCCATGAACTCCTTGACTGGTATTTGCCTCCATCAACACGGAATTGGATCTCGAATCCGAGGCCCTCGATTACCACTGTCGAAATTCCTTGTGTACTTTAATTCCCGAAGGACTCCTTCGATGCTCCTTAGCACTTACCCGTCAAAGTCCCGAAACTACTTCCTACTCTTGTGATGTTCGAAAACCCTACCAGCCAACCTTGTTAGAAACAACTCAACAATAATCTAGATAAAGTGGCCCCTTGGCCGAATCTACATTTGATATCATCAAGGATATATTTACATGCACCTATGTCCGAATATTTCTTTTCCTTATGTAATGGTATATAACCAAAACTCTTATCACAATTGCATAAATGCATGTATTTACCAATCCACATAAACTATCATGCATAATATTCCCTATGCCTTATTCGGCCTTGCATAAATAAATATTATTTCAATCGCCCCATCACTCACTTCATGTTCCCCAATTAACTATAACCCAACCTATAATTATTTATCCAACCCAAATGTATCAACCTTTCATACCTATGGCAACCATACATTCGGCCAATATAATACTTAATCTTATACGCTATCACATTAATAAAAATTATACACCTTTATACAGATTTCAACCATCCATAAACCAAGGTCCAATATTGATTTCGGCATACTAAAAAAATAAGATAAGAACCCGTACCGATCACTTAGAGAAATACTTACCAAAACAATCGAAGAGGTCACAATTACGTAGTCGACACACCTTCAAAATCTTTTAAAAAGTTAGCATCCAAAGGTTCCTTTTGATCCCTGAGAGATTCGGCACTCCTCCAAGCATTCATCAAAAGCCGATTGTGAAAGGTTTCTCCTTCTCCCTTTCTCTCTTCCTCTTGGTCAAGAACAAAAAGAAGAAGAGAAAAACAAAAGAAAACAATGGCCAACTCCCTTATTACTCAAAAACCGACTATGCTAGACCCTCAAACCAGCTCCCATCGGTCAACCACCAAAATGGGGAAAAGGAAAAGAAAAAACAAGCATTCCGCCATGCTTCTTTGTATCACGAGACCAAGGCCGACCAAACCTTTTCAATACCAATGCCGCATGCTTCTATTCCCCAAGCCATGACCATCCATTTGAAAACATTATTATTATTATCTTATTCCATCACCTTAGCCACTAGGAAGCCGTTCATGAAGGTCCCAAGAACCCCCCCCCATTCGGCCATGCTTTGAATTTCCCAAGCCACACATGCTTCCCTTTTGTTACAAGAAGAACCGACCAAGCTACCCTCACTTTTTTTCAAAACCAAGGGCCGGCCATATCTCTCTCCTTTTTGCTAAATTCAATTACCAAATTCCAACGTTTAATCTATTCCCCATTATTAAACATAAATTAGACTAACAGATTATAACCCATACCTTACTATCAATAAAAAAAAATAATACAATAATAAAATAATAAAAGGAGAAGCACCCCCCTCCCAAGCTGCATGCGCATGTCTCAAGGCCAAGACCATGCTTGCATACTAAAAATAATAATAATAATTATTATTATTATCATCATTCCACTATTCATCATAAAAAAAAATATAACAATAATAAAAAAAAATAATATGTACTACCCAACATCCTCAAAATAATAAACTAACACTAAAATAGTATCCATCCCAGCATAAAAATAATAAAAAAATAAAAGCATAATGCTTTATATTAAAAAAAAATAAAACAACAACAGCAACTCTATGCTGGCATGCGTGCATGGGCCATGCACCCTTCCCCACGCTGCCACAAAAACAAAAACCCCAAATGTAGTCCCCAGGTCTCGAACCCGAGACCTGGAGAAGACCCTCCCTACTTCCTGCCAATTCTGCTACTAAGACTTTCATGCCATAATTGCTTCAACAATTCTTTTAAACCCTTCTTGCATGCGTGCATGCTGCATTTAATGCCCATGCAGCCATTTATTTCATGCCTGGAAAAGAAGCCAAAAAGGATAACCTTCAGGCGCTGTCTCCAGGTCTCGAACCCGAGACCTGGAGAGAACTCTCCAACGCCTCAGCCACTCGGCCCTGTGCGTGTTTCATGCGATAATCTCGTTAGATTTTCTTTTAAACCTTACCTTGCCAGTTCCCTTCACCTTTAGCGCTAAAAGCAAAAACAGAAAGCTTCAGTGCGAACTCCTAGACTCGAACGTGAGTCCCCTTAGTCGCTACTCTCAAGCCGCGTCCTTAACCACTCGGCCACTATGCATTTTATGCTAACAGCTGCAATAAAATTCCTTTTGACCCTTACATGCATGCGCCCCTTGCCTGGCTCAAAAACGAAATAAAATGTAGCCTTCAGGACTCGAACTCAAGTCCTTGCAAAGGTCTCTCTCTCGCTGCTAACGTCTCCACCACACGGCCAAGCGCCTTTTTGTGATTCAAATCACCCCGTTTTTCTTTTAAAGCCTCCTTATGCAGCGCCCTTACAAAAAAAAGTAAAATGCTTTTTGCTGCGCCTAGGACTCGAACCAGTGACCTATTTTGGCGCTGACTCTTAAGTGGCGCATAGAAGCCACTCGGCCAAGGCATTTTATATGCCAAAATTTTTACAAAAATTTTACTTAAGGCCTCCCTCAACCAGTTTTCCATTTATAACCCCAAATTTTCAAAATTTCCAAAATAGTCCCTTTTTATCCTCGGGCTTAAATAACCCCTAAAACTCATCCAAACCCCTCTTAAGGCCTACTAACACTTGAATTGTGCTTCAACACACAACCCCTATTTTAGGATATTACATTTAGTTATTTATACATACAAATATTTATTTTCTTTGATTCGGTAATCTTTACGAGGGTAGGTATAAAATTGTTACCCAATATCATTTATGTTATTTGGGCATTCAAGGATTAATATTATATATGAATATGTGTTTGAAGGAAAGAGATCTATCTATACTGTTGTAAAACTTAAATGATTTTCCCTTTCATAATTTTTTATACTATTAATATTTTAACAATTTAGCTGTCATATACGCTTTATTCATGTTGACCACGCATATCAAGTTTGGCATAAATTAAAAATTTTTAACAATTCATTTTACGTAAAAAAAAAAAAAACTTTCAATCTCTAAATGTATAAAAATATAGACAATATTTTAGATAGATATGATGGAGATATCGGATCGATTCAAAAATTTACCTGCATGACAAGTACAAATATATGATAAGTTTAATTGTTGGATTGTTAAAATATTAATTATATAAAAAGTCATAGAAGAGTGTAAAACCATGTGGATCCGTATCATATATATGTGTATGAACAATACAAAGATATATGTGCCAAAAGCTCAAACGAATAAGTAGTTAACTCTTTGTTAGCACTTAAAGTCCAAGGTCATATCTTGATATTAACATCACTTCCTATCAAAGTTTAGGGTCTGTTTGATAGGGGGAAAATGTTTTCCGGAAAACATTTTCCCCATTTTACAGTGTTTGTTTGTTTGGAAAATGAATTCCTAAGGAAAACATTTTCCAAAACACGGGTAAATTCATTTCATAATTTCCGGAAAACGTCTTACCAATTTCTAAACGGTAAGACATTTTCCAAAGCTGGTTCATCACTCTCTTCACCCTAAGGAAGAATTTCTCCTCTGCTGGTTCATCATCTCTGCCCCATCTTCTCTGTTGGTTCATCATCTCTCCCTCTTCTTCTTTGCTGATTCATCTTCATCAGGTAAATTTCTACTCACATTCTTGATTGCAAGCTCTAGGGGTTTCTGCATGTTTGTATTCTGCTCGAGTTTGGCTGGGTTTCTGTAAGTTTTTGAAGCTGGATGCGTTAGGGGTTTAATTTTTAGGGGTTTCATCTTTTATCACTGTCTCAACTTGCTGCAATTGCAGACACTCAAGAAGCCTCCCTAAAATCCCAAACCCATACGCAAAAATCTTTGAAATCACATCCTTCACTCCATATAGACCCCAAGTATTTCGTTTCTGTTCTGTTAAACTGCAAAAACATCTTTCAAATTAGGTAGGTCCAACAATAAGCCTAAATAAAAGAAGTAAAATTATTAAAGACTCACTAGAATCTGGACTTGCTAGCTACAGGCTTAAATACTTCAGTCACTAGAATCTGGTTCCTTAGCTAAGCTCCCATCTGCAGCTAAAATAGAAAGTTACTGTTAAGTAAGAGTTGCTCCAATATGTTTCTTTAGTTGAGAAACATGAAATGTAAGGTGGACTCTCGACCCTTCTAGTAATTGCAGGGGACAGAGAATCGGCAATAGCCATTATTCCAGCCTTTTTACCCAAATGACATGCAATTCCTAAATAATTATAACAAGGGTGATAGCCAAAATCACCTGTCTTTTTTTATCTATTGCAGCATAAAGTCATGTACTTTCCAGTCTTGAATAACTGAGCTTTACCTGGTCCCTTTCTGAATCTATCAACTGCTGGACCCCCTACAAGCCTTTTTTGCCCTTTTCCTTCTATCTTCCCCTTCATCTCCTCCATTCATTAAACTCGACATTGCTTTCATAATATCTCCCTCAACACCTATACTTACTGGTATCTTCATACCAGCTTTCATAATATCTCCCTCAACACCTACGCAATCCAACTTCTCCATACTCATTCAAATGCTTACTGGTATCTTCCTCGTAGATTCTTCCATTCTTTGCTAACCGGTCAAAAATAATACTGGATCAAAGGGAGGAACAATATATTAGTTAAAAGTAAAGTTCACTACCTTAGCTTTTAAATCTGTTAATAAATTGACAAGTTTAAGAGGGTAGAGAGACTAACCTATCAGCATCTTTACAAAAAAGAAGAATCTGCCCATCTTCATCACTGTCATCCGCTTTGTCACACCCTATTCTTACTAGGAATACCGTGCATTACCAATCTAAATAAGAATTCAGAATGGATACTAGCAGACATATTAGTCAACTACTTCAAATTCGATGCTAAGCATACAATAATTACTTCTACTTATTTCATATAGATACATATAAATATGATTTAACGTATGAATAACCACATTTTACATATAGATAACTAACGCAACTAAATTGAGAAAATTTAGTTTTATTAAATCTATAATGTCATTGTTGCATTTCATGATGAACCAAATATTTAATCATAGTAACATCAATTTTCAGCATACCCCAACAAGCATATGAACCTTAGATCTTTCAAATCACCCTATTTTTTTTTCATAATTCACATACAAAACATAGAAAATTTTACTACCATAATAAACAAATACCAAGGCCGAATTCATTCAAGACCAAAGTCACCAAAGTCACCTATCAATGGCAGGTCCCTTCGAGTGTCGAGTTCCACCCACAGTGTGTCAAGAATCCTCCGATCGATGGGTGGGATAAGATCAAAACTTGTGGCGCCCAGCCCCGTATCAAGAGTCCTCATAATTTGATTCGATCCTCGAATCCATCTTCTTTTAGCCATTTCTCCATTTCTTCCTTCTTATACCCTCCTCTAATAACCCAAATGAATGGCCTTTTTTATGCTTCCAAGGATAAACCGAGTTCAATCAACTGTGTTGGTATTAGTCGATTGTGGCACCCGAAACAAAAATAGATTACGGAGCTTAGTGGCCATGAATCAAGCCATTTCAAGCATCGGTCTTCATCGGTTATTAAAGCCTCGTTTCCTCTTCCAGCTTTGTCGAAATCGTTTTTGTTGCTTAGTGATGATATCTCATCACTGTCTTTCTTCTGAACCATTTGGACTTCCAAAATCGGATTGAAATTGCAGTGTAGATAAGAATCGGACTTTTGGACTTCCGGAGTTTTGGTTTTCCAATAAAATCGAATTGAAATTTGCTAGTTTCTGATTTCAAATGTAAAAGAGAGGTGGGGAGTTAATAATGTGGTCTAATTTAGCCATATGACCTTGGATTTCTACATAATTACTTAACCCACCTATATCTTTTTCTTTTACCTATTTCCTAGTTTCTGATTTCATCACCATTGTATTATTTCTTGAATGATTATGTGCTAAATGTTAATCAACCTATTGTCTTATGCATATATGTGTGCTCAAAAAAATTATTAATGCAATTATAATTAGCTTGATATGTATGTATGCACTTTAGTCATGGTAACTTTTCATATATGTGATCTTATGAAAATCTTGCATCTTTTTTGTATTAAAATTGTTTTTTTTTGTATGTGGCATATTTGTGTAGATGGATCGTAATCAAGATCAAAATGCAATTGTCGGAGTCGTAGCTTCAGTTTTAGCTTTTGGGGCTCTTTGGATTAAAAAATTAAAAAGTAGGAAGGAAATTGCTTCTCATCCTCGTGTGAATCGAGATTATGAAAGAGAAAATTATATTAATAGTATTTTATATAGTGGTGACCAACATTGTATTGATATGATAAGGATGAGACCGATCGCCTTTTTTAATTTGTGTGATATTCTTAGTAGGAATAATTTGTTAGAATCATCTAGATCTGTCAATATTAGGGAGCAAGTAGTTATATTTTTACATATAATTGGTCATAATGTAAGGTTTCGAGTGATTGGATCTAGATATTATAGATCAACTAAGACAGTTCACCGTTACTTTAGGGTTGTATTGAGAGCTATTTTGAAATTGTATAAACTAGTTATTAGATTACCTGATGAGTCAACTCCTAGTGAAATCAGAAACAATCCAAGATTTTATCCTTATTTTAAAGATTGTATTGGAGCATTAGATGGAACTCATATTCGTGCATCTGTTCCACTTAGCATTCAAGGAAGATTTCGTAGCCGTAAAGGGGGGACGACACAAAATGTATTGGCTGCCATTACATTTGATTTGAAATTTTCTTATGTTCTAGCTGGTTGGGAAGGTAGTGCACATGATTCTCGTATTTTAAGTGATGCACTTTCACGCCTAGGAGGATTATGAATTCCGGAAGGTAATAATTATCATTAAATACCAAATAGTTCTAGTAAGCTCATAATTTATTATTATTAATTATGTTTTGTAAAATTGTAGGAAAATATTATATTGCTGATGCTGGATATGGCATCCGAAATGGATATATTACCCCATATCGTGGTGTCCGATATCATTTAAAAGAGTTTAGTGCTCAAGGGCCTGAGAATGCAAAGGAACTTTTTAATCTTCGCCATTCATCATTACGAATAACTGTTGAACGTGTTTTTGGGATTTTGAAGAAACGGTTTCGTGTATTAGATGCTGAACCATTTTGGAATTTTCAAACTCAAGTAGATATAGTTTTGGCTTGTTGTATCATTCATAATCATATAATGGGAGTTGATCCTGGTGATTTACTTAATCAAGGATTATACGAGGAGTCTGAGTCTGATTTGATAGTACCAAGTCTTACGGAGCGAGAAGAAAGAGAAGAAGCAAGAGAATGGTCTGCTAAGAGAGACGAAATTGCACAAACTATGTGGATTGATTATATGGCTAGAAATATTAGGTAGGTTTAGGGCTTAAGGTTATTGTTTCTATGTTATGTATATTTTAGTATTAAAATTGCTTCTTTTTTTTTTTTGTTAATGTTGGTTGTATAATGATATTGAAATTTTAGTTTGTTGGATTTTGAAATTATTATGTCTTGAATTTGTTGGATATTGATTATGTTTTAAGCTTGTTGGATATTGAAATGATTGACAATGACAATTACTAATGTAGAATGGGCAAGGGCAACAAAGAAGGGACCTCTAAGCAATTCAGATGGACAAAACCAATGGAACATGTTTTTCTTGAAATTCTAGCAGAGGAGGCCCAGAAAGGAAATAAGCCTTCTAATACTTTCAAAGCAGTTTCTATTAATCGAGTTGTCGAAGCTATTTCTGAAAGATTTCAAGTCCAATGCGATGTGAAACATGTGGAAAATCATTTGAGGACTGTAAAAAATTAGTGGCAGATTATATGCAAAATTCGAGGTGAAAGTGGTTTCGGATGGGATGATAACATGAAAATGATCACATGTGATAGAGCAACATATGATGCAGCATTGATGGTAATATATGTATATTTATGTTAAGTTTATTTCAAATGTTTTTTACTTGTTATTCTAATTGTGTATAATATCCAACAGGCACACAAGAAGTATGAACCATTTTTGAATAAAAGCATTGATCATTATGATGAAATGGCTTTGGTTGTTGGCAAAGATATGGCAACAGGGAGTTTTGCCAGAACATTTGCTGACATAGATTTGGATGATGGTAATCAAGATTCAGTGCCTATAGACTGCGACAATGAAGAGGCTGAAGAGGTAAGAACAAATGTATCTTCATCTGGCACATCCAAACGTAAAAGAAAAAATGTTCAAGAAAGTGTCGTCGATGAACAAATTAAATTTGTGGGTGAACAACTTGGCAAAATTGCTAATGCTTTGGAACAATTTACTGCGGATAAGACACCACAGCTTTACGAACAGGTGATGTCGATGGAGGACGAAGGATTTGATGATGACTTCCTGTGTTCTGTGTTTGATTATTTAGTGAGTCATGAATCCGAAGCCAAAGCTTTTCTAGTTAAAAGTAAGAAGCATAAAAAAATTTGGCTTCAAAAATTTGCTCAAGGTTGAAGATATTGATACTTTTATGTAGTGTAATATTTAGTTATGCACTTGGACAATGTGACAATGTTGTTATTATGTGGTGTACTACTAATTATGCATTTGGATAATATTATTTAATTTCTAGTATTAATTGTGGTTTGGAAACTAATTTATAATTATTCAATCCTTTTTTTATTTTTTAACACAATTACAAATAATTTATTTGACTTTGGTTGTTTTCAATATGACAGTTAATAATGTAACTTAATAATTCAGTATTATTATATATTTAATCTAATTTATTTATAATAAATAAATCATTGCAATATATGTAAAAACAATTTAAAATATAAAAAATTATTAATATGTAAATAAATTTATTAATATATATATATGTATGTAAAATCAACTTTTCCGGAAAAAATTTTCAGGAAATCTGCCAAACAACAGAAAATATTTTACACAGATTCATCCAAACACCAGAAAATATTTTCTGGTAAATCATTTTCCAGAAAAGTAAATCATTTTCCAGAAATCATTTTCCGGAAAACATTTTACTGCCAAACAAACAGACCCTAAATGTAAGCTTTTGTACGCATATATTTTAAAAGATAAACATCTAATTAAAAGTAATTCAATTAAATGTTTAAATTGAATAATAAAAAATATACTAACCTTTGAAATTACGCACTTGACTTCAGCAATAAATTTGCACTCCACACAATAGTAAATCAACTCTCTTTGGTTTCTCTTTTGCTCGCAAACGTCACAATAAAATTCATCATCTTCTTCATCCGAGTTCAACTCATATTCAAAAGGAGACTTTGTAAGGGTTAAAGGATGGAGATGAGATTTGTGCTTTATTTTTTTAGGTGCTGAAGGAAGACACTGGAGATGGATGTTAATGTCACATGGCACACATCGAAGGACGAAGTTACGGCAGTTAACACCACAAAGAGATGGCAAGTAACATTGGGTGTTTTCTCAAGGAGAGTGAGAAGGTGTTGATGGCCACTAAACGTAATAGAAGGCAGCACCTTATAACAATCCAAGTGAAGGTTAAACTTACACTCAGATTCCCGACAGCTATATGCTAAGAGAGTTGAATCAATACCCCAGAAACATACATCACAAGTGCGGATATGATCATTGTATGGAAAGGATGTAATGGTGAGAGGGTGTTTGGGATGAGAAGGATGCTTAATTTTATAAGATTTGTAAGGTAATTTAACACCGCATGATTGATGTAAAAAGAAGTGGTTGCATGATCTGCTACACCTAAAAGTTGGTGTGGGAGCTAAGCAAATCTCTGCACATGCTACACAACGAGGTTCGCTGCCATATTCTTCATTATTTTCGACAAGAGCTAGTGTGTGCGGGTGACAGAAATGTTTGATCTCTTTGGCATCTTCAGAGTCTATGGTGGGAAATATGGCACATTTGACATGGAGATCGAAATTACATGCTCGACAGCTGAACATGCGGAAGTCAATACCTTTACCACAACAATCACATTCGTCACTACCGTAAGGATCTGTGATGAATATGAGAGTGTATGGATGGATGTGATGATTGATCAACTGTCGCGGAATGCTCTTCATGCAAGATTTATGAAGGAAAAACTTGCATTCCATGCAACCGTAGGTAGAAGAAGAAGAAGAAGAGCAGAGCTCTTCACAAATGGAGCAGATCACTTCATCTTTCTGGTTGGAATCAACAAGTTTTAAGGGATGAAGATGAGTGAAATGTTGAATGGAGTACTCCTCATCTGAATATTCTACCATTGGCTTTAGGGTGCATTCCACATGCGCTCGAAACCTACAACTTAACTTGCATTTATAGCTAAAGTTTGAAGTGATATGTTTAAAACAAACAAAACACCGACGATAACCACCAGTGGAGATGGTAAGAGGGCATGGATGAAAGAAACATTGTACCTCTGCTTTGTGCTCATCAAGACAAGATTTATGAATAAAATACGTTTGCAACCATAGGTCGGACCGGATAAGTCCCTCTCACATCCTTCGCACCATGCTATTGTACTCCCCTCCTCAATGAATGACAATGACAAGGGGTGGTGATGGATGACATGTTGAATCTCCATTCTTTTTTAATGAAACAATAGAAAATACACACTTCCTTGCAAACATGTTATTATAATATATAACAATCCAATCATTTTCTCTTACTTTTTTTTAATGCCTAATTCACCGCGGATTCTATGCTAGCCTAACATTGAAAGCAACCAAGACATTAAAATAATTCCTTCTTTAACTAATCAATTTAATAAATTAATTGTTAAAGTTCATCGTAATAAGCAACTATTGTATCCCATTCAGAAGAAAGGAATTATAGCAAATAATATAAACAATTATTTTATTTACAATCTATTTTAACTTTTATTTACAATTATTTTTGAAAAAAATATTTTTAAAGAATTATTTCTTAAAATATTTCTATACATCATTTTTTAAAACATAAAATTTCTTCTCTCAGTATATTTCAAGTATAAATTCATTGTAATATCTTAAAAAAATTAAATAAAAATCTCAAATATATTTACTTTGATGCAATTATACATTGAACAAATAAATAATTTTAATTATTTTGAAGTTAAATAAATATAATAGTTTTGGGAATTGGCAATTTAAAGATATATTTTCAAATGAAAAGAAAAGTTGATAGATGGGTATGTAGGAAGAATAAATACTTAGCTTGGTCCTTTAAGAGGAATCATGAAAGTATTCATTAAAATAAAATTTATGTATAATTTTAAAAATTTTCTTTTTTTAAATAAAAAAATTTATTAGATTACATCAAAAAATTAATCATCTATATACACACAATGCATTAAATATAGTCAAGTTGTTTATAACAACCACCCGCTATAACAATATTTTGCTACAACAGTCAAGTTTTTAGTAGAATTGATTGCGAAGATTTTAAAATATCGTGTCCTAACGTGCTAGACATGATGTTTACATTCCTTTGGAACAAAGAAATCTCAAATTTTAACTCAAATTATTCAAAGTTTTTAAGAAATCATATTTTTAAATTCTTTAAATTTCAAACATTTGAACATGATTCTATCGATTAGGTATCAATTTTTGGGCGTTATGAGGGTGCTAACCCTTCCTCATACGTAACCGACCCCCGAACCCGTTTTCTCATTTTTCATGGACCAAAAAATCAAATGTTTTAAAATAAAACGTTTTGCAAGGTGATCCAATCACACCTAAATAAAAAGGGGATTGGTGGCGACTCCCATTTTCGTTTTTAAAAGTCGACCCCGTTTTTTCAAAATTTAAAACTGGTTTCGACAATGACATTGTAATTCAGAGAGTGAATTCGCGATATTATCCCATTGCAATGTCTTTTACTTCATTTTTTCTAATATCTACAAACATGTTATTGAAGCCGCCAACATTTTGATATTATTGGTTAAAGTGGAAATTTTGAATCGATTCAAGTTTTATCATGTACAATTACACGGTGTAAATCTCTAGTTTTAATGCCATGAATTTGTAAATGTAAAACTTAAAATAATAATAAATGCTACTCAAAGTAAAAGTACATATTCTAAATGTATTTTAATTATTAATTTTATATAATATAAATTTGGAATGTTGTTGGGTAAGATTCATTATCTTGATAAATATAATTTTAAATCCAATTGACAGTACCTTCTAACAGGTTTGGACTATCATCCACTACATTGTCTATCAAGTAACAAACCTTCTGTCTTCTCTCTCTCTCTTTTGTCACATCATCCAATTCTCCTTTCAATTGCTTTATTTTTGCTTCTAATTCTTCTTGTCTTTCACGTAATTTGTTGCACTTTTCTTGAAGATATTCCACATGATATTTTTGGATTTCTATTTCAACGATTTTCTCTTTCGAAATTTCTTCTTCAAATGATCTATCCTTGGAAATTTCTTCTTCAAATGATCTATCCTTGGAAATTTCTTCTTCAAATGATCTACCCTTGGAAATTAATGGCCGTAACACCTAATTCACGCACAATTTAAATAATAAAATAATTTTATGTTTAGTTGTTATTCATATATTCAAGGATCAATATTATATAAGAATATGCATTTGATATGAATACTATTTTTAGATATTTTCATACAAAAATATTTGTTACATTATCAATAGAATTTTTAAACTTCACAAGTACGACTATATTGATGACAAGTGCTCTATGGAGTATAGTAAAATATTTTAAAAAGTACAAATAAAAATGTACGCATGTATGTATAAATATAGGGAGAAATCCACTTATATTAGTGTAAAACTTAAGAGGTTTTATATCTTTCCATAACTTTTTATATGATTAATATTTTAACAATCCAACCGTCATATTTCATGCTCTATTCATGTAGATCATACATGTCAAGTTTGACATAAATTAAAAATTTCTAGTAATTCATTTTATGTAAAAGAAATTTCAATCGTTAAATAAATATACATGTAGACAATATTTTAGATTTATATGATAGAGATATGAGATTGATTAAAAAATTTACATGCACAATAAATACAAATATACTGATAAGTTTAATGGTTGGATTGTTAAAATATTAATTTTATAAAAAAGTTGTTAAAGATTGTAAAACCGCTTAAGTTTTACATTGGAATAAGTGAATCTCACATATATATATATATAGCCAAAAACTCAAAGAAACAACTAGTTAAAACTAGAGGTGTTCATGGGCGGGGCCGGGCCGGGCTCAACTAAAAATTTAGGCCCATTCGTCAGGCTCGGGTCGGGCCGAGCCCAAAAAATGGGCCTAAATTTTTCCCAAGCCCGGCCCATATAAAATGCTAAAACCGGGCCCGGCCCAACCCGCCCGTATTAAATTTTTATATTATTTTTAAATATATAATACATCAAAAATATTAAAAAAATCAAATAAATATTTCCCAACAAATTGAAATAAATTTTAAAAAATATGTAGACTTAAATAATACTAAGATAGATGTAACTTAACAAGCAAATACCTCTAAAATAATAATAAAATTAACAAATGCCTTTAAAATAATAACAAAATTAACAATAAAATTAGTTTTATACAATATTCAATCAATAACAACAAAATAGTAGCAACATAATAGTAATATGGTAGCAAAATAGGGAGAAAACAACAAGAAAATAACATTCAAAAATAAAAAATAAAAAAAAGCAGATTTTTTTGTCATTTAGTGAATTCGGGCCAGGCCCGGGCCAAAAATACTTTACCCGAGGCCTGGCCCATTTTTTAAACGGGCCTTATTTTTTGTCCAAGCCCATTTTTCGGGCTTATATTTTTGCCCAAACCCTCTCAAATTTCGGTCGGGCCTTGGGGTCGGGTCGGGCCGGGCCGCCTGGCCCATGAACACCTCTAGTTAAAACTCTATGTTAAACATTTAATTAAAATAACAGGAAGAATCTATTTACATCGGTGTAAAACTTAAGTGATTTTACACCTTTCAATTACTTTTTACACTATTAATAATTTAACGATCCAACCGTTGAATTTATCATTATATTTATACTTTTCATGCATCTAAATCTTTTAATCGATCTGAACTCTCTATCATATTGATATAGAATATTGTGTATATTAATATTTATTTTAATGATTGATATACCAAACTTAACATACATGAATAGAGCATGAAACATGACTGATTAAATTTATTAAAATATTAACATGCATAAAACCTCTTAAATTTTATATAGATGTATGTAGATCCCTCCCCTTAAAAGCAACTCAATTAAATGTTTAAATTGAATAATAAAAAAATATACTAACCTCTGAAAGCACGCACTTGATTTCAGCAATAAATTTGCACTCCTCACAATAGTAAATCAACTCTCTTTGGTTTCTCTTTTGCTCGCAAACATCACAATAAAATTCATCCTCTTCTTCATCTGAGTTCAACTCATATTCAAAAGGGGACTTTGAAAGGGTTAAAGCATGGAGATGGGATTTGTGCTTTATTATTTTAGGTACTGAAGGAAGACACAGAAGATGGATGTTAATGTCACATGGCTGACATCGAAGGGCGAAGTTATGACAGTTTACACCACAATAATGGCAAGTAAGATCGGCAGTTTTCTCAAGGAGAGTGAGATTGTGTTGATGGTCACCAAACGTAATAGAGGGCCGCAACTTATAACAATCCAAGTGAAGGTTAAACTTACACTCAGATTCCCGACAGCTATATGCTAAGAGAGTTGAATCAATGCCCCGACAACATAAATCACAAGTGCGGATATGATCATTGTATGGAAGGGACGTAATAGTGAGAGAGTGTTTGGGATGAACAGGATGCTCAAATTTTATAGATATGTAAGGTAATTTAACATAGCATGATTTATGTAAAAAGAAGTGGTTGCATGATCTGCTACACCTGAAAGTTGGTGCGGGAGGTAAGAAAATCTGTGCACATGCTACACAACGAGGTTCGCTGCCATATTCTTCATCGTTTTGGACAAGAGCTAGTGTATGCGGGTGAGAGAAATGTTTGATCTTTTTGGCATCTTCAGAGTCTATGGTGGGAAATAAGGCACATTTGACATGTAAATTGTTATAGTATAATTCACATGTGATAAAATAGATGTTAACACTCTGTTATGAGTTAACAAAATATCTGTTAGGCATGGTTGTCTATATAATCTCTGTATCAAGGCTTGTAAAGGGACAGATTCATTTTTACAAATAATATCAGCGTTTTTTATTCAACATCAGCATTTTCTATTCAACACTCTTTCATGGTATCAGTCGCTAGTTAACAACTCCTGGTGTACCGATCATGACCACGCATACCGCTGATCCTGTTCTTGTTGATACGCCTGAGTCTTCCTTCTCCGGTGATCGGGTAGTCAGCTCGTTTCCTCGTCATGAGGTTGTCAAATTGGACGGCACCACATTTCTTCAATGGCAAAAGCAAGTTTGCCTCATCTTTGTCGGTTATGGATTAGAAGGGATTCTTGATGGTTCTGTAATTGCTCCTGATAAATTTGTTCAAACTACTGATGGATCTCGTGTTATTAATCCAGCCATGATAGCATTTAATCAACAAAATAGTTTACTTACCTCGTGGTTGCTATCCACTATTAATCCTTCGCGTCTTCCTTCGTTTCATCATGTTGAGAGGCCTCGGATGTATGGACGACGGCCACGAAGCTCTTCGCTGCTGATACTCACGCCAAACAGTCCCGGTTGCGTCATGAACTCCATTCGCTTTGGAAAGGTAATCTCTCGATCTCCGATCTTGTTGATAAGATGCAGGGATTGTGTGCTCTATTGGAGGCGTCAGGATCTTTTGTTTCCAAGGATGACCGAATCGACTTGCTTCTGGCGAGTCTTCCCTCCGAGTTTGGTGCCGTAATCTCGTCGATCTCTCTTTCTCCGATCTCCTTGCCCCTTCAACGTATCGTGGATACTTTGCTCGATTCGAACAGTGTCAAGAGCGTGTTGCTCAGGACGATTTTGTTGCCGCAAATCTGGTTGAACGCTCCACATTTAACGCGGCGGAGGCTCCTGGTCGTGGTGGTCGATCCTTCGGTCGTGGAAAGGGGTCGCAGTTTTCGCCCTCGCGTTCAATGCCAAATCTGTAGCCGTTTCGGTCACTTTGCACAACGATGTTTCTATCGATATCATCGTGAAGAGCAGTCTCGTGATGATCGACGCTCTTGGCCTGGTGTTGATGCGAAATCTGGAAGGGAGAACGTTCAAGATGCAAGTTGGAATGGTCAAAATTGGGCAAATTGGAATGGTCAAAATTGTGGCAACTCTGGTCAACAAAATGTTTTTAATTCAAAAGGAGTTTTTAGTTATCAAGAAAGGTGGCCGTTGGTGGAATCTTTAGACACACTAGACACATGTGGGCCTACCCTCCCTACACGTAGGCCGCATGGTGCAAGGCAATTTGCACATGGCTTTCCATTATCTCCATATGCACGGCGTGATTTTGGTGGGGCTACTAATGATGCAAGGCGTGAGTTTGGCGGGCCCACTAATGCTCCATTTAATGCTCCACTTTATGAGCAAATTGGGCCGCATATCCATGGTGCAGAAAATCCTCATTTTACTGCTCATGGAACACATGAAATTGGACACAATTCTGGGCCTCGTGGACCGATTCCAACACGGGTTTCGGAAGAGCAGAATTTTTCCACACCTAATGCCTATTGTGCTACTGTTTATCCGTCTCGAGAAATTGGTAGTTCTACTATTCCATGGAGCACAAAACTTAGAGCTCGTGTTTTTCCTGTTGATTCCTCTCCATATGATTCATCTCAATTTGTTGGGCTACCTCCGCGGGTTTCCGACTTACATGCATCCAACTATTCGGATGCCACAGCTTATGATTCACCCGTAGGAGGTGCGACTTGGTGCCCAGACTCGGGTGCCACTCATCACGTGTGTCAGAATGCCTCTGCTCTCAATTCCTCCAATCCGTATACAGGTAACTCTTCCCTTAAAATGAGTAATGGCGCCTCTACCAAAATTGCATCTATTGGGAATTCATTGTTTGCTACAGAGAAGAAAGTCTTACACTTATCAAATGTTCTGTGTGTACCTAGCATTCGCAAGAATTTGCTTTCTGTGTCTAAATTTGCAGCAGAAAACAAAGTGTTTTTTGAATTTCACCCCTCCTATTGTGTGGTTAATGATATCCAGACGCAAGAAATCCTGATGCGGGGCCGAGTTCGTGATGGACTCTACTATTTTACGACCAACTTGACGGATGATTTTCCAGTGGTGCATAATGCCTCCGTTCAAGACACTACCTCAAGTAATAATATGTTTACATTATGGTACAGGAGATTAGGCCATCCTTCGTTTACTATAGTAAAAAATGTTCTTAGCAAATGTCATGTTCAATTCAATAAAACTTGTGTTGATGAAGTATGTGTAGCATGTCAGCAAGGGAAATCGCATAAACTACCGTTCTCACCATCTCTTTCCAAGTATGATGAGTTTTTTGAACTTGTAGTCTCTGATCTCTGGGGACCAGCCTCGGTTTCATCTGAAGGGAATCTCTACTATGTGTCTTTTATTGATATTTGTAGTCGTTTCACATGGATTTATTTGATTAAACGAAAGTCTCAAGCTCTCGAGTGTTTTCTACAGTTTCGACAGAAGGTGCAGAATCAGTTTGGGAAATGTATTAAAAAGTTTCAAAGTGATTAGGGTGGTGAATTTTGCAATTTTACATCTGTTTTAGCCACACATGGTATTCTTCACCGATTGTCCTGTCCTTATACTTCTGAACAAAATGGAGTTGCTGAACGTAAACATCGTCATATTGTGGAAACGGGAATTACGTTGTTGGCTCAGGCTAATGTGCCTATGGACTACTAGAGTTATGCCTTCCGGAGTGCTGTGCATCTCATCAGTCGACTACCAACCTCCGTCTTGGGTGATCAATCTCCGTATCAATGTCTGTATGGTCGTCCACCAGAGTATGAGCATCTCCGAGTATTTGGGTGCTGTTGTTTTCCCTACTTACGACCGTATGCTCGACACAAGCTTGACTATAGCTCTCAACCTTCTACGTTTCTTGGGTACAGCTCTCAGCACAAAGGTTATTTTTGTTTACTACCGGATGGGAAGATCGTTATGTCCCGTCATGTGATTTTTGATGAACAAAAGTTTTTGTTTTCTGCTTCTGGCTCTTCTAATAGTCAGCAGTCCCAATCTGTGAGCTTTCCTACATATGTTTCCATTATCAGATCAATTGGTACTCAAAGTAGTGCAGCACGTTCTGGAGCTTCTGAAGAGCTTCCTGTTGGTTCTATAAATGCTCGCCAGACTTCCAGCGCAACTAGTCCTATACCATCTGCTGTCTTGGGTTCTTCAGCAACTAATCCTTTGGGCTCTTCAGAGAACATCAGTATCTTGCGAAATGCATCAAGTTCCTCAGCTGATGGGTCTCAGGAAAGGTTGTCGTCTGCAAGAGTAGATGAGCCTGTTAACACTCATTCCATGGTTACTCGGTCTAAAGTAGGGATATTTAAGCCAAAGGTGTTGTCTGTTGACATAGCTGAATTTGAGCCTTGTTCGATTGAAGAGGCTCTTGCTTGTCCTGAATGGCGACAGCCAGTTCAAGTTGAGTTTGATGCTTTGTTAGCCAACTCTACCTGGGATCTTGTTCCTCTTCTGTCTGGTCGCAAAGCTATTGGATGCAAATGGTTGTTTAAATTAAAAAAGAATCCTGATGGGTCTGTTGATCGGCGAAAGGCTCGATTAGTTGCAAAAGGATGCTCTCAGGTACCGGGATGTGATTTCACAGACACGTTCAGTCCAGTCGTCAAATCTGCAACTATACGTGTTGTTATATCTATTGTTGTTTCTCGTGGGTGGCAACTCAGGCAAGTTGATGTCAATAATGCCTTTTTGAACGGTGATTTAACTGATGAAGTTTTCATGGAGCAACCCCCGGGGTTCGTTCGATATAGCTCCCATGGTGAACAACTGGTATGTCGTTTGACTAAAGCCCTCTATGGTTTACGACAAGCTCCTCGTGCCTGGTTTGACAAATTGAGAAAATTTCTGATTGACAATAGGTTTGCTGTGTCTAAGTCTGATGCTTCTTTATTTGTCAAAGCTCTTGATGAATTCATTTTGTATGTTCTTGTTTATGTGGATGACATTATTGTCACTGGAGACTCGTCTGCTGCAATTGATAGCTTTATTCAACAACTTAACGACAAATTTGCTCTTAAAGATTTGGGTGAGCTTCATTATTTTCTGGGAGTAGAAGTGAACAAATCTGCTTCTGGTAGTCTTCATTTGAGTCAGCAGAAATACATTAAAGAACTTCTTAATCGTTGTTCTATGGCTAATGCGAAACCTGTTCATACACCAATGATCAGCTCGTCTAACAAATTTGCTCTTAAAGATTTGGGTGAGCTTCATTATTTTCTGGGAGTAGAAGTGAACAAATCTGCTTCTGGTAGTCTTCATTTGAGTCAGCAGAAATACATTAAAGAACTTCTTAATCGTTGTTCTATGGCTAATGCGAAACCTGTTCATACACCAATGATCAGCTCGTCTATGCTGTCTAAAGATGAAGGTGAACGACTTGCTGATCCAACTGAGTATCGAAGTTGGGCTGGAGCTCTTCAATATATTGTTTTAACGCGACCAGACATCTCGTATGCGGTAAATCGGGTATGTCAGTTTATGCATGCACCCACTACAGTACATATGACTACTCTTACCTACGTGGCACTCTTTCTCATGGTCTGATTTTTCGTCAGTCGGATAGACTCTCGTTGGTTGGTTATGCAGATGCGAACTGGGGTCTTCATTTTGATGATCGTCGCTCTACAACAGGATATTGTGTCTATCTTAGGGATAATCCTATCTCATGGTGTTCCAAGAAACAACAAGTTGTTTCTCGATCCACAGCTGAAGCTGAATATCGGAGTTTGGCCGGAGCTACTAGTGATATTGCGTGGCTTGTGTCTCTTTTGTCCGAATTAAAACTCACATCTGCTGATGTTCCTACTGTATAGTGTGATAATACTAGTGCTGTGGCTGTTGCAGCTAATCCTGTTCTGCACTCCAAGTTCAAGCATGTTGAACTTGATTTATTTTTTGTTCGTGAAAAGGTGGCTAATGGCGAGTTGATTGTTGGTGAAGTTCCGGCAAGTGATCAGGTTGCGGATATTCTCACTAAGCCATTATCTGTATCACTGTTTACTCGTTTTCGGCATCTTCTTCAGATTGTACCATTAGAAGAAGCTAGGTGAATGTTATAGTATAATTCACATGTGATAAAATAGATGTTAGCATTCTGTTATGAGCGCTAACAAATTATCTGTTAGGCATGGTTGTCTATATAATCTCTGTATCAAGGCTTGTAAAGGGACAGATTCATTTTTACAAATAATATCAGCTTTTTCTATTCAACATCAGCATTTTCTATTCAACACTCTTTCATAGATTGATATCACATGCTCCACAGCTGAACTTCATGCGGAGGAAATAAGTTCACCACAACAATCACATGCGTAATTATAGTAAGGAAATGTGATGAATATAAAAGTGCATTGATGGATACAATGATTGATCAACTGTCGCTGAATGCTCTTCATGCAAGATTTATGAAGGAAAAACTTGCATTCCATGCAACCGTAGGTAGAAGAAGAAGAAGAGCAGAGCTCTTCACAAATGGAGCAGATCACTTCATCTTTCTGGTTGGAATCAACAAGTTTTAAGGGATGAAGTTGAGTGAAATGTCGAATGGTGTACTCCTCATCTGAACATTCTACCACTGGCTTTAGGGCGCATTTCACATGCGCTCGAAACTTACAACTTAATTTGCATTTATAGACAAAGTTTGAAGTGATTTTTTTTAAAACAATCACTATAATCAGATTGAGTGGAGATGGTAAGAGGGCATGGATGAAAGAAACATTGAACCTCTGCTTTGTGCTCAAAAAGACAAGGTTTATGAATAAAATACTCGCATTGTATGCAACCATAGTAAAAGAGGATTAAGGGCCTCAGACATCCTCTACACCCTGTATTAATCCTTATCCCAACCAATGGTGACAAGGGGTGGTGATGGATGACATGTTGAATCTCTTCAATTCTTTTTTAATGAAACAATAGAAAATACACACTTCCTTGCAAACATGTTATTATAATATATAACAATCCAATCATTTTCTCATACTTTTTTTAATGCCTAATTCACTGCGGATTCTATGCTAGCTTGACTGTCAAAACCATTTTAAAATCGGTTTTTAGAAAAATGTGGGGATCGACTTTAAAAAACGAAAATGGAGTCGCCACCAATCTTTTTTACTTAGGTGTGATTGGATCACCTTGTAAAACGTTTTATTTTAAAACATTTAATTTTGGTCTGCGAAAACGAGTCGGTTACGTATGAGGAAGGGTTAGTATCCTCATAACGCCCAAAAATTGGTACCTAATCGATAAAATCATGTCCAAATGTTTGAAATTTAAAAATATTCAAAAAATATGATTTCTTTAAAAAATTTGAGATTTTCTTGTTCCAAAAATAAACATCACATCCAACACGTTAGGACATGATATTTTAAAACCTTTGTAATCAAAATCGTCTCACGATTTACAAAACTTGTTAAAAGGATATTTAGTTATTTAGCCAAACGGAAAATCGCACCCAACATGTTAGGGCACTATTTTCCGAATTTCTAAATACCAAAACATTGCCTTGTTTTAAAAAATATTTATATAAAGTGTAGTAATTTTGCAAAATACATTTTTTATTTTAAAATGATGATCCTACAAAAATATCATGTTAATACAAACAATAAAAATATGAAATAACCAAAAAAGAAATGATCATATTACGGCAATCATAAATAAATGGCAAAAAATAAAAAATAATAATAATAAATGTAAAAAATGTATACAGATATGTTGAAAAGGAAAAGAAAAAAATATATTTTAAAAATGGATAAATAATAAAAATATATTTAATAATCTAATACATATAAAACTACATTTTAAGAATAAATAATATATTATGCAATAAAATAATTTTAGATAAATAATTTTTTTTAAAAATAATATAAGATATAATACTATATAATATACAAATTAAAAATGTATAATATAATAATTAATAAATAAATCATAGTATATAATAAAATAATTTAAACCAAACGAAATAATAAATAATAATGATTAAGCAATTAAATGGATAAATAAATAAATAAAACGCATAAGTCAACCTAATTCTCGTAATATGAGGATTCAACGAAATTCCTCCACCAAAATCTAACTCGAACGGAAGCAACTCAAAAAGAAACGAAGATGAGCGAAGAACAAAATAAGAACAAGCCACAGAAAATAAGAACGCAAGAGGGAGAGAAATTTGAGTGAATGCTCTCAAGAATTCTTATTGCTTTCAAACTCAAGTGTTTTTACAATGAAGGGAGAGGCCTCTATTTATAGTTGAGCCTCCCCAAATCCAACGGTACAGATCAATTACATCAACGGCTAAGATTAAAAAGTATCTACAAATTAAATCTCTAATATTACAAAATCACATCTTCTAAGATCACATACCATATCTTCTAAGATTGCATATCTAAGATTGCATACCATATATTCTAGGATTGCATATCATATCTAAGATTTGCATATCATATCTAAGATTGCATACCATATCTTTTAGGATTGCATATCCTTGAAGATTGTATTTCCATAAACGTCAAGCTTGTAGATAGACCTTCAATCTTTTTAAGTAATGGGCCATTCCGATCGGGCCAAATGATATATTTTGGATTGGACTTTATTTTATTATTTTTTTTGTTTTTTTTTTTTGAATGGAACGGGCTCGGGCAAATTTGGGTTCCTACACTGACATTGCAAGCAACCAAGACATTAAAATAATTCCTTCTTTAATTAATCAATTTAATAAATTAATTGTTAAAATTCATTGTAATAAGCAACTATGGTATCCCATCCAGAAAAAAGGAATTATAACAAATAATATAAGCAATTATTTTATTTACAATCTATTTTAACTTTTATTTACAATTATTTTTGTAAAAAAATATTTTTAAAGAATTATTTTTTAAAATATTTCTATACATCATTTTTTAAAACATAAAATTTCTTCTCTCCGTGTATTTCAAGTATAAATTCATTGAAATATCCTAAAAAAATTAGATAAAAAATCTCAAATATATTTACTTTGATGCAATTATACATTGAATAAATAAATAATTTTAATTATTTTGAAGTTAAATAAATATAATAGTTTTGGGAATTGGCATTTTAAAGATATATTTTCAAATGAAAAGAAAAGTTGATAGATGGGGCATGTAGGAAGAATAAATACTTAGCTTGGTCCTTTAAGAGGAATCATGAAAGTATTTATTAAAATAAAATTTATGTATAATTTTAAACTTTTTCTTCTTGTTTTTTAAATAAAAAATTTATTAGATTACATCATAAAATTAACCATCTGTATACACACAATGCATTAAATATAGTCAAGTTGTTTATAACAACCACCCGCTATAACAATATTTTGTTACAACAGTCAAGTTTTTAGTAGAATCAATTATTTTGTGTTTTATTCTAACCCTCAATAACAACTTTTTACTTCTAACTACAACATCCATAATTCTCTATAACAACATATATTGTTTAAAATTTTCAAATAAGTAACCCTATTAACTATAATTTATTAAATAAAAATTATATTAATAAAAATTATTTTAACAAAATATTTAATTTCACGCTAGAAAATATAATATTAATATTTTATTAAATAAAAATAATTTTTAATGATTAGAATTAAATATATCAATTTAATAAACTATTAAATTTCTTAAATAAATATATCAACTCAATTAACTATTAATAAACTATAACTTTTTGGTGTTTTAATGATTGACAAAAGGTGCTTATGGATTGACATGTTTAATCTCCATTATTTTTTAATGAAACAAATATGTATTGTTACACACATCATGTTATTGCAATATATAACAGTTGAATCATTTTCTCTTACTTTTTCTTAATGCCTAATTCACCATCGACTTTATGCATAACAACCCAGACATTAATAAAGCAACCAATTTATTCATTATTGTTTCAATCATTGATAACATGATTATTTTGCATGTTTTCTTGTATGTAATTCGGTGTATTTCTGAAATTAATCCCTGCTAATTTGTATTTTTATGATTTAATTCTTGTTAGGGACGCAATTGATCGGAAACATGCTGAAAAGGGCTAAATTGAAAGAAAATCATGAAAATTGGGCCAAATCAAGAAGATGGAGAGAGCCAAGGACTCATCAAGCAATTGACTTTGTAAAAGCCAAAATTAGAAAATTCTATTTTAAGTTTATTTTTAATTTTATTTATTTTTATATTATTATTATTTTAGATTTATATTAATTAATTTAGGCTATTTTTAGTAAACTCTATTAGTATAAATAGGGGTTAAATGTAATTGGAAAATCATCAATCATCAATCAATTCTCTCTTTCCTATTTCAATTTTGAGTTGTTTTTCTCTCTTTTCCTATTTCAATTTAGAATAGGATTTCTTTTGTTTTTTTTTTTCCTCATTCAAGCATGAGTGAAATCATGCCACACTAAACCCCTTTCAGCCTTAAGCCGGTATTAACCCCGTCAAAACCCGTGAGTTACGAACCCGAGCTATTCAACTCCAAATTTTCGATACTTATTATTTCTCCGGATTAAGAGTATGACTTCGTCAACTCACAAAGTCAAGTCGAGCTAAGTTGAAAAAGACGTCGTTTGAGTTAGTGCGGCTAGACGTACAGTTGGAATTCCGAAAGGATCGATTGTCTAATTGGTCTTCCGTGAACACATTGGCGTGCCAAGTGGGGATTGCTGTTTGGTTCCGTCAAGGAAGTAGTAACCGGATTTAAATGTCCCAACGTTTGAGGGCATTGGTTCGAGCTAGGCTCTTCTAGAACGCAAAGCTGCCGAAGTTCTAAACCACGAACGTTTCGTAGGTTGTTCGATCGGTAAGGGTTAGTTATAGGACGTTCCATAACTAATTTACACAAGGAAGAGTTGGTGTCCGAGGCGTCCTTGGTAGCTATAACTAGCTTATCGGAAAAGACGAGTTCATCTAATTTCGAGGATCGGGTCAAAGACGGAAAAACCCGCGCTTGAGGCTGAGCTAAGTTTTATCGATTTCTTTTCAGATTATTTTAATTTTATTTTCCTATTTAGTCTGTTGCTTTTTACGTTTTTATTTTCTGTGTTTATTTCAGGTTAAATATTTTCCTTTCCCCCCCCCCAAACGTCGCGGGCACGACAATTGCCCAGACATTAATCTGGTCAAGAGATAGACGATTTTTCAGTAAAACCAGTCTCTGTGGGATCGACCCTACTCCCTATACTGCTAAAATTTGCAACTAGGTGTAGGTTTATATTGGTGGAATCGACAGCCATCAATCATGGTGAGGATTCACCATGTATATAATATTCTAACTTCAAAGTATATAATATTCTCCTACTTTTCTAAATGCCTAATTCACCATTGATTCTATGCATAGTCTAACGTTGCAAAGCAAACAAGACATTAAAGTAATTCGTCTTGTTGAAGTTGATGATGATAAACAACTATGTTATGACATCGGGAAGAAAGGAATTATAACAGATAATATAAACAATTATTTGGAAAATTGCTATTTGGCCTTCTGATTTTTTTAAAATTTTAAATTAGTAAAGGTAAAATTATACTTTGGCCCCCTAAATTTATAAAAATTCGATTTAATCTTTTAAAAATTATAAAGATATAGATTATAAAAAATTAAAATTTCATTCGGCCCTCCCTAAACTATTGTTCTGGCTTCGTCCCTGTAAACAATACATAAAATATATAAAATTAGTAAACTCAAATTTGGGGGCGTTACATCACCACTGACTCGATGCATAGTAAACAAGACATTAAAGTAATTCCATCTTTAATTAATCAAATTAGTAAATCAATTGTTGAAGTTGATGATAATAAAATTTCTTAATTTCATTTATTTTCAATGAATAATAAATAATTCAAAGGCGTGCACTTTTCTGTTTTGGCAATTCACATTTTAAATGAGAAACTATTTTTTATATGCTTTAATTAAAATTTAGAAAGGAATAAGTTAAGTGATACCTTTAAGATATATTTTCAAATTAAAAAAAAAAAAAGAAAAAAAAAGAAAAGAGTTGATACATTGGGTCAAGCAAAGATAGGAATGGCTTATGGCTATATTGGAAGAATCAATACTTAGCTTGCTTCTAAAAACAACAAAATTCTTGGTTTTAAGTTGTTCTCATGAAAGACCGTCAAGTATTAGGTGTATTCACAAAATATATTATTATATTTCGAAAAAAATTCTGATTTAAATTTTAAAAATGATAAAAATTTAAATTTATATATTTTTATAATTTATAAATTTTAAATTAATAATGGTAAAATTGTACTTTAACCTTTCTATAAATGATAAAAATTTGATTTTATTTTTTAAAAATTATAAAGATATAAACTATTAAACTGATGATATTATTTTTTTATCGCCTTTAAAATTTTCGGACTTCGTCCCTAAACAAAAGAAAGAAATACAAAGAAGAAAAGGTTATGAAAGTTGATAGAAAAGCATTCTTAGGTCATAATTTGTGTTGGTTCATGGAAATGTATGTGATGAGACCGTTATCTACAAACATACCAATGAAGCCTACGCATTGATATTTATTTTTACAAATAATTTGATTACAAATATTTTTAATTTTTTCTTATCATTCAATCCTCAAACCTTGATTCTTGGCATCATTGAACAAATCTCGCAATTGAGAGTTATTTTCCACTAATGTGATTAATTGTTTTGAGCTACCTCCCACTACGTTGCCTAACATATCTTCTGTCCTCCTTATCTTCTTTTTCACATCATCCGACTCTCCTTCTAATTGCTTCATTTTTGCTTCTAATGCCCGTAGTCCTTCATGTAATCTGATGTGCTCTAGTAGGAGATTTTCCACCTGCCATTCTTGAATTTCTTTCGAAGTTTCTCTTTCAATTGAATTGTCTTCAAACAACAATGGCAACACCTGATTCACATACAATTTAAACAATAAGATAATTTCATGTTTAGTTGTTTATACTTACTAATCTTTTTTTTTCTTTGATTCATTAATCCTTACCGAGGTAGGTATAAAATTGTTACACACTATCATTAATGTTTTTTTGGGTATTCAAGGATCAATATTATATATGAATGTGTTTAGGGGGGGAGATCCATTTACACCGATATAAAACTTAAATGATTTTCTCTTCCATAATTTTTTATACGATTATTATTTTAACAATCCAACCATTAAACTTATCATAAATTTGTACTTGTCATGCATGTAAATTTTTGAATGGATATGATAAGTTTAATGGCTGAATCGTTAAAATATTAATTATATAAAATGTTATAGAAGAGTGTAAAACCACTTAAGTTTTATACCAAGTAAGTGGATCCCTCCCATATATATATATATATATATATATGTGTGTGTGAATACAAAGCTATATGTGCCAAAAGCTCAAACAAACAAGTAGCTAACTCTTCGTTAGCACTTCTAATGTAAGCTTTTGTATGCAAATATTTTAAAAGATAAACATCTAATTAAAAATAATTCAACTAAATGTTTAAATTGAATAATAAAAAATATACTGACCTCTGAAATTACGCACTTGACTTCAGCAATAAATTTGCACTCCGAACAATAATAAATCAACTCTCTTTGGTTTCTCTTTTCCTTGCAAACGTCACAATAAAATTCATCCTCTTCTTCATCCGAGTTCAACTCATATTCAAAAGGAGACTTTGTAAGGGTTAAAGGATGGAGATGAGATTTGTGGTTTATTGTTTTAGGTGCTGAAGGATGACACTGGAGATGGATGTTAATGTCACATGGCACACATCGAAGGACGAAGTTACGGCAGTTAGCACCACAAAATGGCAAGCAACATTGGGTGTTTTCTCAAGGAGAGTGAGACGGTGTTGATGGCCACTAAACGTAATAGAGGGCAGCAGCTTATAACAATCCAAGTGAAGGTTAAACTTACACTTAGATCCCCGACAGCTATATGCAAAGTCACAAGTGCGGATATGATCCTTGTATGGAGGGGATGTAATGGTGAGAGAGTCTAGGAGATGAGCAGGATGCTTAATTTTATAAGAGTTGTAAGGTAATTTAACATAGCATGATTTATGTAAAAAGAAGTGGTTGCATGATCTGCTACACCTGAAAGTTGGTGCGGGAGGTAAGCAAATCTGTGCACATGCTACACAACGAGGTTCGCTGCCATGTTCTTCATCGTTTTGGACAAGAGCTAGTGTATGCGGGTGAGAGAAATGTTTGGCATCTTCAGAGTCTATGGTGGGAAATAAGGCACATTTGACATGGAGATTGAGATCACATGTAACACCCCAAACCCGGCCTAGAAGTTAAGCCCGAATTTGACGTGTCACATGGAAGTTTTTTTTTTTTAAAACCATCTTTGAGATTGTTAAAAACTTGTTCGAGAATTACGGCCTCTTTGTTAAAACCCAAAACACTTAAGCAATTGTTATCTACTTGAAACGTAATTATCTTTAAAGACCTTTTTGGTTGTGAAAACATATTGAAATAAACAATTTACGAAAATGGGATGTTTGGGAATAGAGTTGCAGAAGCATTTTGAAAGAAAATCCTAGGCCTTATTACAACATTTAACCCCAAATAGTAGAGTAATAAAATAAACAAGAAAGAAGTCTGAAGTTCAAATAAACCATTTCTGAAGTATGGTCTCCACCGAGTCATCCAGGGCCCAAGTCCACGCCACTGAGCATTACCTGAAAAGGTTGAGAGAAAGGGGGGGTGAGTTACAAGAACTCAGTGTGTAATCCCCTTACCATCATCCACTGGGTCGGAACACACATAGCAATATTTTGGGCCTAAGCCCATTTACAATTATAATATAATAACATGAACATAATATGCATGTGATATGCAATTCCCAACCAAGCCTAATTTCCATCCGCTACACACCACCCGTACCAACCATCACACCTGTGGGGATCAAGTCAACCCACCCCGCCAACACACCAAGCGCAGGCATAAAGCCATTTAAAACGTAGGCACGAAGCCTTTTAATAACATGGCACGAAGCCTTTTTATAACATGGCACAAAGCCTTTTTATAACATGGCACAAAGCCTTTTTATAACATGGCACAAAGCCTTTTAAAATGATTGTGGCAGAGCCACCGAACTAGATTTTGGCAACAGGCCTTTCATATTGTGGCAGAGCCACCGAACTAGATTTTGGCAACAGGCCTTTCTTCTCTTCATCAATTATCCCAACCCATGCAATCATGTATGCATATACAAACAATATTTATAGAATAATTTCAACATAAGGCCCATAACACAAGTTGGCCCATTAAACGATCTAGCAAATTTTACATTTGGCCCATATAACAAATATCACATTTGGCCCATATAGCAAATCTAACATTTTGGCCCATATAGCAAATATAACATTTTGGCCCATATAACAAATATAACATTTGGCCCATATAGCAAATATCACATTTGGCCCATATAACAAATATCACATTTGGCCCATATAGCAAATATAACATTTTGGCCCATAAAGGGTATTTTCGTAGTTTGGTCTATAGGGACATTTCGTAATTCGGCCCATTAGGGGCATTTTCGTAACTTGGCCCGTAATGGCATTTTCATAATTCAGTAATCGTACCCACTAAGGGTAATTCGGTAATTTACTCTCTAAGGGTAATTCAGAAATTTTACCTACCAAGGGTAATTCGGAAATTTTCGTAACCCAAAGGTATTTCAGTAATTTACCCTCTAAGGGTATTTTGGTAATTTTTTTTTACAACCGACGGGTATTTCGGTAATTTACCCTCCACGGGTATTTCGATAATTTCAAAACCCAAAGGTATTTCGGTAACTTACCTTCCAAGGGTATTTCGGTAATTTCGCAACCCAGGGGTATTTTGGTAATTTACCCTCCAAGGGCATTTTGGTAATTTTTACAACCCAAGGGTATTTCAGTAATTTACCCTCCAAGGGCATTTTGGTAATTTCACAGCCCAAGGGTATTTCGATAATTTACACAACCCAGGGTATTTCGGTAATTTGCACAACCCAGGGGTATTTCAGTAATTTACCCTCTAAGGGTAATTCAGTAGTTTTACCCACCAAGGGTAATTCGGTAATTTACCTTCCAAGGGTAAATTCGGTAGTTTTACCCACCAATGGTAATTCGGTAATTTACCCTCTAAGGGTATTTTGGTAATTTCACATTTAACGGTGTTTCCGAATATTCACTATCGCCTCGAGTGATATAGAACTCTATTTGGGTCTTCTACAAAACTATTGGGTCAAAATTCATTTTAGGCCCAAACGGGGTAATTTCGCAACTAAAACTTAACTAGTAATTTGGGGCAGAGAAATTTAAACTGTCCATTTGCGTCATACTGACTAAATTGGCTATAACTCGAGTTAGAAAACTCGAAATCTAGATCCGTAAAATTTCCTTGAAACTAGACTCATGTATCTTCGTACTGTAATTTTTCCAGAATTTTTAGCCAAGCCATTTAGTACAGTTTATTCATTAAATTTTTCCTTGTTTCACTGTCCAACGATCCTGACCTCTCTTAACTTAACTTCTAATATCTCACTGTACGGTTTTCATATACTGTTCCAACTTGTTTCTCTTGAAAATAGACTCACTAAGGAATCCATACATATAAATTATAACCCATAATTCATTTTGTACAATTTTATATGATTTTTCCAAAACAGATCAGTGAACCCCGAAGTTAATCAGAACCAGTCTCACTAAAATCAAGATATCTCAAAATATAAAATTCCTTTTCCTTCTCCGTTTCTTCCATATTAAAATAGACACAGTAAGATTTAATTTGATATCTTAATCATTTTCTAATTCCATTTCTCCTATTTTTCATGATTTTTGGAAATCACGTCACTGTCATTGACCAAAACTGTTTTATTACAAAAACATGGTTACCACTATGAATCTACGCGCGTCCGAGTGATCCCGGATGCCGATTTTCGGTTTTCTTTGGTATTTCGACCAAATCACAGAACATTAATGCAAAATTTCAGAGAAGTGTGAGATTACACACCATTTCAAACATGTATTTGGAAGGGTATGAGATTACACACCTTATTCGGAATCCGTAACGCGATGCTCTCCGCGACACCAAAAATCCGAGTCACCTATTACGAGGGATAGGTTTTCGATTGAACCTTTGATAAAGTACCTCGAGACCTTGCAACCAGGATAAAATCTCTCATGGCAAGTCCCTAGACTCTCAACCATGTTACAAATTAGTACCCTCATTAGCTAGCTTAAGCTTTGGGGGTTCCAAAAATATAAAATTATCAACTAAAGCCATCAAAATCACTTACTAATAAGGGAGATAGCTTGGCTGAAAGTTCAAACCCACAAAGCTCCATTTCTTCATCAATTTTCGGTGGAGAGAAGATAGATGAATAGTAAAAGATGATAGCATCTTTTACTCATCTTATTCTATTCATTTTATCACCTAATTCCCACCTATTTTGACTAAAATTAAAAAGTATTGTCCCCTATGTCACATGGCCGGCCTACTCACTTAAAACAAGGCCAAATTGCACAATTGGGGCCTCCAATTAATAGCCCATAGCTATTTGGCACCTTTAGCAATTAAAATTAAACTTTAGCACTTTATGCGATTTAGTCTTTTTTCGAAATTAAGCCCTCAATCGCTAAAATTGAGACACCAAAATTTTCATGCATCCTTATAAACATGTTATAATACATAGAATAACATAAAAATAATTTTCTCTATTCTCGGTTTAGCGATTCCGAGATCACTGTTCCGACTATCCCCTAAATCGGGCTATTACACCCTCCATGCATTTTTTTTTCACCTACCTCATTCTTTTCAAATCTCATCATTATACTTTTTTTTTTCAACAAATCACTCTCCATCATTCCTTTTTCCACAAATCACTCTCCATCATTCCTTTTTCTCCCATTTTTTTTTTTATTCTTTTTCTTTAATTTCATCCTTTAATGATGTCATGGATGACACTTGGAAGAGCACATCAAAATAAATCTAAAATTTGCAAAAGATGAGATTTGAACCCCTTCCCTCCATTCTCTCCACTTGATGCCATAACCTCTTTACCAATAGTTCATTTATGATAACAATTTACTCACTTATTTCCATAAGTTTTGATGCCTCTTACTATTTCTCCTTAATAGGCTTAAACACTAACTTTCATTAAGGCCCATCTTGAACCCGAAACTTCATAGAACCCTGTAACTTTCTAAAATCATCTTCTTAATAAGTCCAACTTGAAATAATGTCATTCTCTTATTCTCAAAAATTTTAGACACTTCTACGCCCAAGGCCCAATGAGCCCAATCCTACTAGGCCCAATTTCGGGATGTTACAATTCTACCCTCCTTAAAGAAAATTTCGTCCTCGAAATTTCCAATCAACTACTAGACCTACCCCTCAATTCACATCACTATGCTTTCGCTGCGCACTCTGATCTTAATAACACTAATGTACTTTTGACAAAATCTTGAATCCTCTTTCACAACCAAACATCTAACCATAAAAGCAAGCAGTCATCTACCACTTATACTTAAAATTTTTCTGCACTCAATCATCACATCCAACCAAAACATACCTGACTTGATGGTGATGAAACAAACCCGAGCCTTATGCTCCTTAGACCCGCATCTCATACATGCTCCTGACCTCCTTCAGCATTTTCTAGGATGATGCTTTCTACATAATCGCAAACCAAAAAGTTTGGACGTGCTTTGACATGCTTTACGGAACGACACTGCGACCCAAAAGAATCACAATCTCTTTTCTTCCTACAGTCCACACTCCCAACTCGAAGTGCTTCACCAATTCCTTTAACCTCTTCAAATAACTCCTTAACTAATTGAGTCATCTCATCAACCTTAGTTCGATCATGAGATCCCGTCTCAGCCACTGACACTGCTAGCGCCCCCCCTTTCGGGCACATGCCTCAGTGCTGAAGGTCTAGCCCTAGCACTTCGGCCTCTATCACGTCCACGTCCTCTAGCACTCATGTTCACTAATGTCGATTTAATCTGATTAAAAGTCTTATGAATCAATATACTATTCGACGTTTATTAAACAATGTCTTATGGAGTATAAGAGTTGAAGTGCTTTTCGCGAAAAGTATCCTAAAGTCTCAATCTCTATAGGTTTTACTCCTAAAGCCGAAAGTTCTGGAGTATTTCTACGGTCATATCACAATAATCATAAGATGATAACATATACTTACTTGACTTGGTGTCGGATACTCGTGGTACCATACTTCCTTTAGAACATATATTTATAAATCAAAATTTTAAACAGCTTTGGAAAACGCTATTGAACCCAAACCACAGCCGAGTTTTGCAAACTGAGCTCTGATACCACTTAATTGTAACACCCCAAACCCGGCCTAGAAGTTAAGCCCGAATTTGACGTGTCACATGGAAGTTTTTTTTTTTTAAAACCATCTTTGAGATTGTTAAAAACTTGTTCGAGAATTACGGCCTCTTTGTTAAAACCCAAAACACTTAAGCAATTGTTATCTACTTGAAAACGTAATTATCTTTAAAGACCTTTTTGGTTGTGAAAACATATTTGAAATAAACAATTTACGAAAATGGGATGTTTGGGAATAGAGTTGCAGAAGCATTTTGAAAGAAAATCCTAGGCCTTATTACAACATTTAACCCCAAATAGTAGAGTAATAAAATAAACAAGAAAGAAGTCTGAAGTTCAAATAAACCATTTCTGAAGTATGGTCTCCACCGAGTCATCCAGGGCCCAAGTCCACGCCACTGAGCATTACCTGAAAAGGTTGAGAGAAAGGGGGGTGAGTTACAAGAACTCAGTGTGTAATCCCCTTACCATCATCCACTGGGTCGGAACACACATAGCAATATTTTGGGCCTAAGCCCATTTACAATTATAACATAATAACATGAACATAATATGCATGTGATATGCAATTCCCAACCAAGCCTAATTTCCATCCGCTACACACCACCCGTACCAACCATCACACCTGTGGGGATCAAGTCAACCCACCCCGCCAACACACCAATCGCAGGCATAAAGCCATTTAAAACGTAGGCACGAAGCCTTTTAATAACATGGCACGAAGCCTTTTTATAACATGGCACAAAGCCTTTTTATAACATGGCACAAAGCCTTTTTATAACATGGCACAAAGCCTTTTAAAATGATTGTGGCAGAGCCACCGAACTAGATTTTGGCAACAGGCCTTTCATATTGTGGCAGAGCCACCGAACTAGATTTTGGCAACAGGCCTTTCTTCTCTTCATCAATTATCCCAACCCATGCAATCATGTATGCATATACAAACAATATTTATAGAATAATTTCAACATAAGGCCCATAACACAAGTTGGCCCATTAAACGATCTAGCAAATTTTACATTTGGCCCATATAACAAATATCACATTTGGCCCATATAGCAAATCTAACATTTTGGCCCATATAGCAAATATAACATTTTGGCCCATATAACAAATATAACATTTGGCCCATATAGCAAATATCACATTTGGCCCATATAACAAATATCACATTTGGCCCATATAGCAAATATAACATTTTGGCCCATAAAGGGTATTTTCGTAGTTTGGTCTATAGGGACATTTCGTAATTCGGCCCATTAGGGGTATTTTCGTAACTTGGCCCGTAATGGCATTTTCATAATTCAGTAATCGTACCCACTAAGGGTAATTCGGTAATTTACTCTCTAAGGGTAATTCAGAAATTTTACCTACCAAGGGTAATTCAGAAATTTTCGTAACCCAAAGGTATTTCAGTAATTTACCCTCTAAGGGTATTTTGGTAATTTTTTTTTACAACCGACGGGTATTTCGGTAATTTACCCTCCACGGGTATTTCGATAATTTCAAAACCCAAAGGTATTTCGGTAACTTACCTTCCAAGGGTATTTCGGTAATTTCGCAACCCAGGGGTATTTTGGTAATTTACCCTCCAAGGGCATTTTGGTAATTTTTTACAACCCAAGGGTATTTCGGTAATTTACCCTCCAAGGGCATTTTGGTAATTTTTACAACCCAAGGGTATTTCAGTAATTTACCCTCCAAGGGCATTTTGGTAATTTCACAGCCCAAGGGTATTTCGATAATTTACACAACCCAGGGTATTTCGGTAATTTGCACAACCCAGGGGTATTTCAGTAATTTACCCTCTAAGGGTAATTCAGTAGTTTTACCCACCAAGGGTAATTCGGTAATTTACCTTCCAAGGGTAAATTCGGTAGTTTTACCCACCAATGGTAATTCGGTAATTTACCCTCTAAGGGTATTTGGTAATTTCACATTTAACGGTGTTTCTGAATATTCACTATCGCCTCGAGTGATATAGAACTCTATTTGGGTCTTCTACAAACTATTGGGTCAAAATTCATTTTAGGCCCAAACGGGGTAATTTCGCAACTAAAACTTAACTAGTAATTTGGGGCAGAGAAATTTAAACTGTCCATTTGCGTCATACTGACTAAATTGGCTATAACTCGAGTTAGAAAACTCGAAATCTAGATCCGTAAAATTTCCTTGAAACTAGACTCATGTATCTTCGTACTGTAATTTTTCCAGAATTTTTAGCCTAGCCATTTAGTACAGTTTATTCATTAAATTTTTCCTTGTTTCACTGTCCAACGATCCTGACCTCTCTTAACTTAACTTCTAATATCTCACTGTACGGTTTTCATATACTGTTCCAACTTGTTTCTCTTGAAAATAGACTCACTAAGGAATCCATACATATAAATTATAACCCATAATTCATTTTGTACAATTTTATATGATTTTTCCAAAACAGATCAGTGAACCCCGAAGTTAATCAGAACCAGTCTCACTAAAATCAAGATATCTCAAAATATAAAATTCCTTTTCCTTCTCCGTTTCTTCCATATTAAAATAGACACAGTAAGATTTAATTTGATATCTTAATCATTTTCTAATTCCATTTCTCCTATTTTTCATGATTTTTGGAAATCACGTCACTGTCATTGACCAAAACTGTTTTATTACAAAAACATGGTTACCACTATGAATCTACGCGCGTCCGAGTGATCCCGGATGCCGATTTTCGGTTTTCTTTGGTATTTCGACCAAATCACAGAACATTAATGCAAAATTTCAGAGAAGTGTGAGATTACACACCATTTCAAACATGTATTTGGAAGGGTATGAGATTACACACCTTATTCGGAATCCGTAACGCGATGCTCTCCGCGACACCAAAAATCCGAGTCACCTATTACGAGGGATAGGTTTTCGATTGAACCTTTGATAAAGTACCTCGAGACCTTGCAACCAGGATAAAATCTCTCATGGCAAGTCCCTAGACTCTCAACCATGTTACAAATTAGTACCCTCATTAGCTAGCTTAAGCTTTGGGGGTTCCAAAAATATAAAAATTATCAACTAAAGCCATCAAAATCACTTACTAATAAGGGAGATAGCTTGGCTGAAAGTTCAAACCCACAAAGCTCCATTTCTTCATCAATTTTCGGTGGAGAGAAGATAGATGAATAGTAAAAGATGATAGCATCTTTTACTCATCTTATTCTATTCATTTTATCACCTAATTCCCACCTATTTTGACTAAAATTAAAAAGTATTGTCCCCTATGTCACATGGCCGGCCTACTCACTTAAAACAAGACCAAATTGCACAATTGGGGCCTCCAATTAATAGCCCATAGCTATTTGGCACCTTTAGCAATTAAAATTAAACTTTAGCACTTTATGCGATTTAGTCCTTTTTCGAAATTAAGCCCTCAATCGCTAAAATTGAGACACCAAAATTTTCATGCATCCTTATAAACATGTTATAATACATAGAATAACATAAAAATAATTTTCTCTATTCTCGGTTTAGCGATTCCGAGATCACTGTTCCGACTATCCCCTAAATCGGGCTATTACACCCTCCATGCATTTTTTTTTCACCTACCTCATTCTTTTCAAATCTCATCATTATACTTTTTTTTTTCAACAAATCACTCTCCATCATTCCTTTTTCCACAAATCACTCTCCATCATTCCTTTTCTCCCATTTTTTTTTATTCTTTTTCTTTAATTTCATCCTTTAATGATGTCATGGATGACACTTGGAAGAGCACATCAAAATAAATCTAAAATTTGCAAAAGATGAGATTTGAACCCCTTCCCTCCATTCTCTCCACTTGATGCCATAACCTCTTTACCAATAGTTCATTTATGATAACAATTTACTCACTTATTTCCATAAGTTTTGATGCCTCTTACTATTTCTCCTTAATAGGCTTAAACACTAACTTTCATTAAGGCCCATCTTGAACCCGAAACTTCATAGAACCCTGTAACTTTCTAAAATCATCTTCTTAATAAGTCCAACTTGAAATAATGTCATTCTCTTATTCTCAAAAATTTTAGACACTTCTACGCCCAAGGCCCAATGAGCCCAATCCTACTAGGCCCAATTTCGGGATGTTACATCACATGCTCTACAGTTCAACTTCATGTGGGAGACAATACGTTCACCACAACAATCACATTTCTCAAAAATGCGAGGAAATGTGATGAATATGAGAGTGCATGGATGGATGCGATGATTGATCAACTGTCGCGGAATGCTCTTCATGCAAGATTTATGAAGGAAAAACTCGCATTCCATGCAACCGTAGGTAGAAGAAGAAGAAGAGCAGAGCTCTTCACAAAAGGAGCAGATCACTGTATGTTTCTGGTTGGAATTAACAAGTTTTAAGGGATGAAGATGAGTGAAATGTTGAATGGTGTACTCCTCATCTGAATATTCTACCATTGGCTTTAGGGCGCATTCCAAATGCGCTAGAAAATTACAACATAACTTACATTTATAGACAAAGTTTGAAGTGTTGAATCCTTTAAAACAAACAAAACACGGACTATCATAACCACAAATGGAGATGGTAAGAGGGCATGGATGAAAGAAACTTTGAACCTCTGCTTTGTGCTCATCAAGACAAGATTTATGAATAAAATAGTTACAACTTTTGCAACCATAGGTCGGACCGGATAAGCGCCTCTTAGATCCTTGGCACCGTGCTTTTTTTCTCCCCTCAATGAATGACAATGACAAAGAGTGATGATGGATGACATGTTGAATCTCCTTTCTTTTTTAATGAAACAATAGAAATTACATACTTCCTGACAAACATGTTATTACAATATATAACAATCGAATCATTTTCTCTTACTTTTTTTAATGTCTAATTCACCACTGATTCTATGTTAGCCTAACATTACAAGCAACAAAGACATTAAAAATTCCTTCTTTAATTAATTAATTTAATAAATTAATTATTAAAATTCATCATAATAAGCAACTATCGTATCCCACCGAGAAGAAAAGAATTATAACAAATAATATAAACAATTATTTTATTTACAATCTATTTTAACTTTTATTTACAATTATTTTTGTAAAAAAATATTTTTAAAGAATTATTTCTTAAAATATTTTTATACATCATTTTTTAAAACATAAAATTTCTTCTCTCCGTGTATTTCAAGTATAAACTCATTGTAATATCTTAAAAAAATTAGATAAAAAATCTCAAATATATTTACTTTAATACAATTATACATTGAATAAATAAATAATTTTAATTATTTTGAAGTTAAATAAATATAATAGTTTTACGTTTTATCTTTTGGCACTTGGCATTCTGAAGATATATTTTCAAATGGAAAGAAAAGTTGATAGATGGGGTCAACCTGAGATGACTCTGTTGGAAGAATAAATACTTAGCTTGGTCCTTTAAGAGAAATCATGAAAGTATTCATCAAAATATAAAAAATAAATACTTCCAAAATAAATATACATTGTTGCACACATGTTATTGCAATATATAACAATTGAATCATTTTCTCTTACTTTTCTTAATGCCTAATCACCATCGACTCTATGCATAGCAACCCAGACATTAATAAGATATTTAATTTTCACACGAAAAAATATATTAATAATATCTTATTAAATAAAAATAATTTTCAATAAATGAAATTAAATATTAAATTCCCTAATTAAATATATCAATTTAATTAACTATTAATAAATTATAATTTTTTTGTGTATGACAAGGGTTGCTTATGGTTGACGTGTTCAATCTCCATTCTTTTTAATGAAACAATATAAACTACACATAAATAACTATGTTTATCACATCGGGAAGAAAGGAATTATAATAGACAATATAAACAATTATTTTATTTACAATCTATTTTAACTTTTATTGTAACTTGTCTTTGTGATTCGGTATTAGAGATTAACTTTTTAAAAAATATATATTTTTAAATAATTATTTTCAAAAATATTGCTTCGCATATTTCTTAAGTCATTTACCTTTAAAATCCACTATTATGAATTCCAAAAGAATTAATCTCTAAAATTTTTAAAACAAAGGTAAAAGAAATACTTCAAATTTACCCCAAAAAATTACTACCACAAAACCAATATCCATCGAATCTAATCTTTTTACTAAACAAATTTATATAATTAATTCATTTTGGAATAAAGCTCAAAACTATAATTTTAAACATGAAATTTAATTTGACCAGGTTCTCACAAATTATTAACACAATTATTGATATAACATCTTTTTATGTTTATATATTCATACACAAATAATTATGTTTATCCAGTATAAAAATAAATTGATATATTTATTTCTTTAAATGTGTGTGATTGAATCAAAACTAAATACATTTGAACCACAATCAAAATTTCATATGTATGATTGCATCAAACTAAATTTCATATATTAAATTACACGTTAAATTAAAATTTATGTATAATTTTAAAATTTTCCCTTTTTTAAATAAAAAAAATTTAATAGTTTACATCATAAAATTAACATTAATATACATAAAATGCATTAAATATAATTAGCCTCTCTATAACAAAGTACTTCGCTTTTTGCAAATACACTAACTTCCTTAGCCTATGCCATTACTTAGAAAAAGTGAGCCACCGGTTCAGGTACAAGATACTATCATTACCGCCTGGACAATTAGACACCCAACCCGTAATCGCAACGACCCAATTGCAAGAGCGGAGCTCTACCAACTAAGCTATATCCCCCGAGCCAAGTGGAGCATGCATCATGCAAGCCTAGAGAGAACTGTTCTCTCTATGGAGGTTTTTGCTATAGAGAGATAGAAGCAAGGGAAAGCGTTTAATTATGACCTTGAGTCACTTTGCTAGCTCGAAGAAATTCCTTAACTTGGAGAAGGTTGCAAGTGATTTTGTGGATCACCATTGGAGGTGAAAGACTTGGATGGCTTAACCTCAATAACAAGCTTGGTATTCAAAGGATGCATGGGTCATTTAAACTCTAGATTACAATATTTAAGAGTTAAGCTTGGTGTTCATATTATGTTGCTAATCATACAAAGTCTTTTGCTAAGTTTGGTTTTATAAGTTAACTTGATACCAACCCAAATAGGGAAATGACTAAAAAATCCTTCAATTCAAAAAGTATCAATGAAAGTTTTTTTATCTTTTTATATTTAAAAGTTATAAAAAAATAATTTAAACTCAGAATAAGTTCACAAATTGCATGAGATTATGTGCTAATTGCAAGGTATGGGACTTGGATTCCTCATAGGAAAGTATGGGATTTCCTAGTGAGGTTTATATGGACTTGGGCTCTCCAACCTCAATAATCGACTTTTGGGATGTGGTTCTAGAAATAACAAAATTCTTCATTTCAAGTTATTCTTATAAAACACACTCAAAGGTTAAGTGTATTGATAAAACACATTTTATTAAAAAATTCGGAATAAAATATCCTTACTCTCTCACGCCACAATTTCCTTTAAATGTCCAAAGTCAAGAATTGTAGTTGAGAATTTCAAATTTTGTTATTTTTAAAATAGTCTATGTTTATATTTTTATCAATTTGGCTCTTATTATTTTAGTAAAATTTGACCTTTAACATTTTAAAAAAATCGAATTTAATCAATATTTTTTTAAAAAAGAGTTAGATTGTTTCTTTTTAATAGAAATACTAACAAAAATAAATAAATTTTTATATTTTTTTTAAATTATTTGTTGACATGACATATAAGACATATAGTGCCATGTCAGTATGAAAATACGGTTTACCATCCCAATATCATTAAAAAAATAATGTTTAATCAGCATTTCTATTAAAAAAGAATGGTTTAACTCTTTTTTAAAAATTAAAAATTAAATTTAACTAATAAATAAATAAATATCAAATTAATAAAAGAGATAAATATTAAAAGCTAAATTTCACATAACATATTTAAAAAATGAAGGCTAACCTCAAGTTAAAAAAGGGATGAGGCCACTTGAGGGGATAGGAGTAAAGGAAATTGAGCAACGTGGGGGCATGACCAAAGCAGAAAAATTTCTGAAAGCATTGGGAGAAGTTATATGTAACGCCCTGGTTTTTCATTAATTTCAGCTTTTGTAATTTTAAGAAACAAATATTTATTTGCTTTAGTGGTTGAGTGATTTTGATGTGTTTGGGTGTGTCTTGGAGGTCTCAAGTCTCAACTTGGGTGAATTTTAGTATTTTTATGATTAAAGCCCAAACTTTGGTTAGTAGGCTTATAAATATTTAATTGTAAGAACATATCAAAATAAACCTGCTGGTTTGGTGACTAAGTGGAGTGTTGAGGTTGTTAGAGGTTGAAAAGATGAGTGAAATGTTGAACTGTGTACTCATCTGAATATTCTACCACTGGCTTTAAGGCGCATTCCACATGCACTCAGAAACTTACAACTTAACATGCATTTATAGACAAAGCCTAAAGTGATTTGTTTAAAACAAGCAAAACAATAGCCTACTTAAAGGTTGAGTGGAGATGGTAAGAGGGCATGGATGAAAGAAACATTGAACGTCTGCTTTGTGCTCATCAAGACAAGATATATGAATAAAATACTTACAAGATTTGCAACCACAGATCAGGCCAGCTAAAAAACCCCAAACATCCTCCACACCGTTGTCCTATATTCCTCTCATTAGTGAATAACAATGACAAGGGGTGGCGATGGATGACATGTTGAATCTTCATTCCTTTTTAATGAAACAATAGAAAATACATACATGGTTGCAATCATGTTTTTGCAATATATAACAATCCAAAAGTGTAATTTCAAAATATATAATTTTCTCTTACTTTTCTTAATGCATAAGTCACCACTAATTCTATGCTTAGACTAACATTGAAAGCAAACAAAACATTAAAATAATTCCATCTTTTGTTAATTAAATTAGTAAATTAATTGTTGAAGTTCATCATAATAAGCAACTATCGAGAAGAAATGAATTATTATATAAACAATCATTTTGATGTGTAACATGATAAAGTAAGTTTTAATTTAATAAAATTATACACTTAATAAATAAATAATTTAATTATTTTCACGTAAACGAAAGTTATTACATAATAACATTTCTTAATTCCATTTACCTTTTATGAACAATAAAAATAACTTTAAAATCCGCTATTATGAATTCCAAAAGAATTAATCTCTAAAATTTTTAAAACAAAGGTAAAAGAAATACCTTAAATCTACCCCTAAAAAATTACTAACACAAAACCAATATTCATCTAATCTAATCTTTTTAATAAAATTGTTATACTATTAATGGAATTTTTAAACTTCACAAGTACGATTGGATTGATGACAAGTGCTCTATGGAATATAGTAAAATATTTTAAAAAGTACAAATAAAAATGAATGTATGTATGTATATATATATATATAGGGAGAGATCCACTTATATCAGTGTAAAACATAAGAGGTTTTATATCCTTCCAAAACTTTTTATATGATTAATATTTTAAAAATCCAACCGTCATATTTCATGCTCTATTCATGTAGATCATACATGTAAAAACGCTTAAATTTTACACCGGTATAAGTGAATCTCTTATATGTAGCCAAAAACTCAAAGAAACAATTAGTTAAAACTCTATGTTAAGCACTTAAAGTCCAAAGCCGAATCCTAATGTTAACATCACTTCCTCTTACATTTTAATATAACCTTCTGAATACAAGTATTTTAAAAGATAGACATTTAATTAATTAAAAGAACAAGAATGATTTACTTACACTGATATAAAAACTTAAGTGGTTTTTGACTCTTTAATAACTTTTTATACGATTAATAATTCATTTACATCGTACGTCTAACACGTAACAAACCTTCTGTCTTCTCTATCTCTTTTGTCACATCATCCAATTCTCCTTTCAATTGCTTCATTTTTGCTTCTAATTCTTCTCGTCTTTCACGTAATTTGATGCACTTTTCTTCGAGATTTTCCACATGCCATTTTTGGATCTCTGTTTCGGCGATTTTGTCTTTCGCAATTTCTTCTTCAAATGATCTATCCTTGGAAATTAATGGTAACACCTACTTCAAGCACAATTCAAATAAGAAAATAATTTTATGTTTAGTTGTTATTCATATATTCAAGGATCAATATTATATAAAAATATGCATTTGATATGAATACTATTTTTAGATATTTTCATACAAAAATATTTGTTACATTATCAATGGAATTTTTAAACTTCACAAGTACTATTGGATTGATGACAAGTGCTCTATGGAGTATAGTAATATTTTAAAAAGTACAAATAAAAATGAATGAATGTATGTATGTATGTATGTATGTATGTATGTATGTATGTATGTGTGACAGACCAATAACGACCCTAATCGGAACGGTGGTTTCGGGACCACGAATCCGAATTAGAAAAATATTTTTTTAATTATTATTTATTTTATTTATTTATTTTTATTGTAGTTAAGCATGTGTTAAAATATTAATTATAAATTTGTGTGTTTGGGTGACTAATTTACATGAAAGGATTAAATTGTTAAAGTAGTAAAAGTAGTCTTAGTTAGATGAAGGGTTTAATTGAATTGTTTCTTGAATGGATGGATTTGCATGTCAAATTTCCCTAAAGATATGATAGTGGATAGTAATCATGATAGGAAATGATTATTATATAGGTTATAATAATAATTATATGTAATAATAATTTAATAAGGTGATATATTATAATAAAATAAAGAAATAAGAAAAGAAATAAAGTGTCATCTTCCATTCTCTTATGACCGAAACTTGAAGAAAAGAGAGGGGGGTTGAGCTCTCAATATTTTCGGTTCTTGCATGAGATAATAAGGTTAGCATTTGAACTTTATTTTTAAAATTCTTGCATTTTTGAGTCTATTTCCTTGAGTCTTATTGAACCCATGTTGAAATTGTTGAAATTTAAGCATAATAAATTCGGCCATTGATGGATATTCATAGGTTGAAATGTTAAATGGTAGAATATTAAGGATAGGTTATAAATCAACTTGTTTTGAATGAGATTTTTTTTATTTAATTGAGTACTTGGGACTTGGTTGCGAAAATTAAATAATTGAAGAGTTGAAATGCTAAAAAAAAAAAAAAAAGTTTGTATGAACTTAAATACGTTGGAAGGGCATTCGGCCCTTGTGTAATGAGCTAAAATTTTTTTTTTGTATTATGTGTTTTAGGACTAGGGCACTAAATTGCAATTATTGTAAAGTTAGGGGAAAATTTGTAAAAAATGAAAATTGGTGTATTTATGGATCGAATTGATTGGAAATGTTTTCAAGTGATCCTGATTTAATTTATTTAGATCAAGTACAAAAGGAAAAGACTTTGGATCGGGGGAAAACAAAATTAAACGAGTAGCCGGGAATCTTAATTGAACAACTATCAAGGTAAGTTTTAAGCAATTTGGTTAAATTGTAAATTATTATATGAATTACAATTGTTAAGTAATGATAATTATATTTATTTGTATGTGACTGAATGTGAATTGGTAACATGAATATATTTATATTCTTGTGGTTGCTGAATATGAGCTTTGGGTTTCTATTGACTTCGAATAAATGATGTTGATTAAGTGGGGATTGAGTATATGTTTATAACGTATGATTTTGGTATTGAGATTGATGAGAGTATATAATTATTTCCTAAAGCCGAATATGGTATGACCTCATGGGTGAAATGGGTGATATTAATCATGTATAGTTAGGATGTATTTTGTATCTTAGTTTAGATCTGATGATTTATGTTTATGAGAATGAGGCGGTAAATTGAAATGGAACATGGCACTATGTATGCGTGAATTTGATTAATAAACACTAAGGGTGCGAGGTGATGAAGTAACGGCTCTATGTGAGCGATACGTTACGAAAAGTATTAAAGTAACGGCACTATGTGAGCGATACGTTACGAGAGGTATAAAGTAACGACACTATGTGAGCGATACGTTACGAGAGGTATAAATGTAACGGCTCTATGTGAGCGATACGTTACGAGAGGTATAAATGTAACGGCTCTGTGTGAGCGATACGTTACGAAAAGTATTAAAGTAACGGCTCTATGTGAGCGATACGTTACGAGAAGTATTAAAGTAACGGCTCTATGTGAGCGATACGTTACTAAGCCTTATAACAAGTGTGTAAGTACGAGGTTTGATAAAATATTTCTATTATTAAAGATTTTACGTATTGTAATTGTACTGGTGTATTATTACATGGTAAGCATAATCGGTAAGTTGAATGGATAAGTTAACTAAAGTATGTACTAGTTATGACATGTTACGATTAAATACGGGTTAAATTGTAGAATAAAGGTTATAGCAAGTAAAGAATGTGTATGCTGTTCATTTTATTGATCGAAAGTGTGGTATAAGAATATATATATTTGCACATGCATATAATGTAGTGAGGCAATTAAATTCTTGAATGATTGACTATTCGAAAATGGGAATGTAAATTAAATAAATTATTTGACTTGATAAAGTTTATATGTGAGTTGATTGCTTGAAACTTACTAAGATATATTAGCTTACTTGGGATGTTAATTTTATTGTTTTATAGATTTCTCTTGAAGTTGAAGCTCGCGCTCGAGGATCCTTGTCAAAGTCAAGCACACTATCAATTATTTTGGTACCTTTGTGGGAACAAACTTTGAGTCATGGCATGTATAGGCTAATCTATTAGTTTGAGCTTATCTTTTGAATTAAACGTTTATAATGCCATGCGAAAATGGCTTTACTTCTATCTATAAATTAACTGAACATGTTAGAGTTGGTATGTGAATATATATATAAGTTCATGAAATTTTGATTGATTGTTGCTTAATTTTGCATGAATACTATACTATGTAAAATGGTAGGATTTGATATAATGTTTTGGGTTTATATTATGCATGAGAATGTTTGGGTTGAAACATATGTGTTATAAGGTATGTCTTACTCAAGTAAATATGATAGGAAAAGGTTTCTTGTATAAACGAATGAGTAGTTAAGTTAAAGATTTATAGTCTGCTTTCCAATTTCGGTATTTGGACATGTGTTTAGATATAGAGGGAGTAAGTTGTACTGGATGTGTGTGCGTACTAAAAGTGATACATTAACAGCTATAAGATGTGCATTGCTTGTGAGTATTTGATTTTGGCATGTTTTAAAATTTAAATATTTATATAAGTATGCATGAGGAACAATACCGAATGTGACAAGAATCTAGGTGATAAACAAGTTGTTCTTTGAAATTTTGTTCATGTTAATATTGCATAGAGTAATGACATGAGAAATATATCTATTCTTTAGTAATGTATATGATATAAATTATCATATGTTTGATCGTATGGAATAAAAGAAATGCAATAAGTGATGATGTACTATATATATGTATGTGTTCGGTAATTGTTTGTAAAGGGCTTAATGAATGATATTTTGCAATTTATAAAAAAAAAATGGTATAAGTATGTCTTGAAAATTGTTCTTAAAAGTGCATATATGGTGTGAAGTTTAGTAATGCCCGTAACCCCAATTCGGCGACGGATACGGGTTAGGGGTGTTACAGTATGTATGTATGTATGTATACAGGGAGAGATCCACTTATATCAGTGTAAAACTTAAGCGGTTTTATATCCTTCCATAACTTTTTATATGATTAATATTTTAACAATTCAATCGTTATATTTCATGTTCTATTCATGTAGATCATACATGTCAAGTTTGACATAAATTAAAAATTTCTAGTCATTCATTTTATGTAAAAGAAATTTCAATCGTTAAATAAATATACATGTAGATAATATTTTAGATTGATATGATAGAGTTATGAGATTGATTAAAAAATTTACATGCACAACAAATACAAATATATTGATAAGTTTAATGGTTGGATTGTTAAAAAATTAATTTTATAAAAAAAGTTGTGAAAGATTGTAAAACCGCTTAAGTTTAATATTGGAATAAGTGAATCTCATATATATATATATATATATATATATATATAGCCAAAAACTCAAAGAAACGAGTAGTTAAAAATCTATGTTAAACATTTAATTAAAATAACAGGAAGAATATATTTACATTGGTGTAAAACTTAAATGATTTTACACCTTTCAATTACATTTTACACTATTAATAATTTAACGATTCAACCGTTGAATTTATCAATATATTTATACTTTTCATGCATCTAAATCTTTTAATTGATCTGAATTCTCTATCATATTGATATAGAATATTGTATATTTTTTTTACATAAAATGAATAGTCATACAATTTTAATTTATACCAAACTTAACATACAAGAATAGAGCATGAAACATGACTGGTTGAATTTATTAAAATATTAACATGCATAAAACCTCTTAAATTTTATATCTATGTATGTAGATCTCTCCCATTAAAAGCAACTCAATTAAATGTTTAAATTGAATGCTAAAAAAATTATACTAACCTCTAAAAGCACGCACTTGACTTCAGCAATAAATTTACACTCCTCACAATAGTAAATCAACTCTATTTGGTTTCTTTTTTGGTCTCTTTTTTGCTCGCAAACATCACAATAAAATTCATCCTCTTCTTCATTTGAGTTCAACTCATATTCAAAAGGGGACTTTGCAAGGGTTAAAGGATGGAGATGGGATTTGTGCTTTATTGTTTTAGGTACTGAAGGAAGACACAGAAGATGGATGTTAATGTCACATGACAGACATCGAAGGACGAAGTTATGACAGTTTACACCACAAAAATGGCAAATAAGATCGGCTGTTTTCTCAAGGAGAGTGAGAAGGTGTTGATGGCCACTAAACGTAATAGAGGGCAGCAGCTTATAACAATCCAAGTGAAGGTTAAACTTACACTCAGATTTCGGACATCTATATGCTAAGACAGTTGAATCAATGCCCTGGCAACATGCAGAACAAGTGCGGATATGATCATTGTATGGAAGGGACGTAATGGTGAGCAAGTGTCCATGAAAAGGATGCGTAATTTTTTTAGATTTGTAAGGTAATTTAACATAGCATGATTTATGTAAAAAGAAGTGGTTGCATGATCTGCTACACCTGAAAGTTGGTGCGGGAGGTAAGCAAATCTGTGCACATACTACACAACGAGGTTCGCTGCCATATTCTTCATCGTTTTGGACAAGAGCTAGTGTATGCGGGTGAGAGAAATGTTGGATCTCTTTGGCATCTTCAGAGCCTATGGTGGGAAATAAGGCACATTTGACATGGAGATTGAGAGCACATGCTCTACAGTTGAACTTCATGTGGGAGACAATACGTTCACCACAACAATCACATTTCTCAAAATTCCAAGGAAATGTGATGAATATGAGAGTGCATGGATGGATGCGATGATTGATCAACTGTCGCGGAATGCTCTTCATGCAAGATTTATGAAGGAAAAACATGCATTCCATGCAACCGTAGGTAGAAGAAGAAGAGCAGAGTTCTTCACAAATGGAGCAAATCGCTTTAGCTAATTTCTTCTTGGAATAAACAAGTTTTAAGGGATGAAGATGAGTGAAATGTTGAATGGTGTACTCCTCATCTGAATATTCTACCACTGGCTTTAGGGCGCATTTCACATGCGCTTGAAACCAACAACTTAACTTGCATTTATAGACAAAGTTTGAACTCACGAAGCTTTTATTAAGACAAACAAAACAATTATCACTAACTCGAATGGAGATGGTAAGAGGGCATGGATGAAAGAAACTTTGAACCTCTACTTTGTGCTCATCAAGACAAGATTTATGAATAAAATACGTACAACTTTTGCAACCATAGGTCGGACCGGATAAGCCCTTCCTACATCCTTTGCAGAATGCTTTTGTTCCCTGCTCAATGAATGACAATGACAAGGGGTGATGATGGATGACATGTTGAATCTCCATTCTTTTTTAATGAAACAATAGAAATTAACATACTTCCTTACAAACATGTTATTGCAATATATAACAATCCAATCATTTTCTCTTACTTTTTTTAATGTCTAATTCACCGCTGATTCTATGCTAGCCTAACATTGCAAGCAACAAAGACATTAAAATAATTCCTTCTTTAATTAATCAATTTAATAAATTAATTGTTAAAATTCATCGTAACAAGCAACTATAGTATCCTATCCAGAAGAAAAGAATTATAACAAATAATATAAACAATTATTTTATTTACAATCTATTTTAACTTTTATTTACAAATATTTTTGTAAAAAAACAGTTTTAAAGAATTATTTCTTAAAATATTTCTATACATTATTTTTTAAAACATAAAATTCTTCTCTCCGTGTATTTCAGGTATAATTCCATTGTAATATCCTAAAAAAATTAGAAAAAAAAATCTCAAATATATTTACTTTGATGCAATTATACATTGAATAAATAAATAATTTTAATTATTTTGAAGTTAAATAAATATAATAGTTTTGGGAATTGGCACTTTAAAGATATATTTTCAAATGAAAAGAAAAGTTGATAGATGGGGTCAAGCTGAGATGGGTATGTAGGAAGAAAAAATACTTAGCTTGATCCTTTAAAGGAATCATGAAAATATTCATTAAAATAAAATTTATGTATAATTTTAAAAAAAAAATTCTTCTTTTTTAAATAAAAAATTTATTAGATTATATCATAAAATTAACCATCTGTATGCACACAATGCATTAAATATAGTCAAGTTGTCTATAGTAACCATCCGCTATAACAATATTTTACTACATCAGTCAAGTTTTTAGTAGAATCAATTATTTTGTGTTTTATTCTATAACAACTTTTTACTTCTAACAACATCCATAGTTCTCTATAACAACATATATTGTTTAAAATTTTCAAGTAAGTAAACCTATTAACTATAATTTATTAAATAAAAATTATATTAATTAAAATATTATTTTATTTAATTTCACTGGAGAAAATATATTAATAATATTTTTATTAAATAAAAATAATTTTTAATGATTAAAATTAAATATATCAATTTAATAAACTATTAAATTTCTTAAATAAATATATCAACTCAATTAACTATTAATAAACTATAACTTTTTTGTGTCTTAATGATTGACAAAAGATGCTTATGGATTGACATGTTTAATCTCCATTCTTTTTTAATGAAACAAATATACATTGTTGTACACATCATGTTATTGCAATATATAACAATTGAATCATTTTCTCTTACTTTTCTTAATGCCTAATTCACTATCGACTCTATGCATAGCAACCCAGATATTAAAATAATTTCATTTGTAATTGATCAAATTAGTAAATCAATTGTTGAAGTTGATTATAATAAAATTTCTTAATTTCATTTATTTTCATGAATAATAAATAATTCAAAGGCGTGCACTTTTATGTTTTGGCAATTTACATTTTAAATGAGAAACTATTTTTTATATGCTTTAATTAAAATTTAGAAAGGAATAAGTAAGGTGATACTTTTAATATATATTTTCAAATTGAAAAAAAAAATTGATAAATTGGGTCAAGCAAAGATAGGAATGGCTTACGGCTATATTTTTTTTGGCTCAAGAAAGACGTTGGAACCATCAACTCTTTCAAGGACAAAAGAATTATAACAATGTTTCAACATAATTCAAGTCTTCTGCATTACCAGTTGGAAATTACAAGGAAATAGCAGCGGTTTAGAGGGTCAATAAAGCAACCAATTTATTCATTATTGTTTCAATCATGGTGTGGATTCAAACTCAATTGGACATAAGGGCAAAAAAAGAAAACTAGAAATACATAAATAAAACGAAAACAAGCTGAAGAAAAAACCTATCTGACACTTTTGCAGCTCAGAGACATTCAACTCTCCTTGAAGATAAGTTTTACCAAAGTTGCAGAGAGAAAGTACGGCACTTCTTACTTGGGAAGTCCAGTTTCTGGGTCAAGAAGAGCCAGTTTGTCATTTGAAAGCAGAATAGGGCCTTTCCCAGGTCTTGTGCAGATGAAGTAACTGACATCCCCAGGGTATTTCTGAGCTGAACCATTTTCAGGAGGTGGGGACAAAGCTTCCACATCCTTCAATCCCCCGAGTCCGGCATCTTTAAGTATCGTCTTATCACCGAGAAGGTAGCTGAATAAAACAGGGAAAATGAGAAGTACATAAAGTCAATATCTGACAAGTCTTTCATATAGGAGAAAGGAGAGAGGTTGCGGTGACAAATGAGCCTATACAATACATGAACGGATGTTTTTCTAATGATCATATGGTATTGGAATCATCCAATTTCGATATCATGCTCTTAGAACCTGCATTTCCATTTACCTGTCCAGATCAGTATCAGACTTTGGAGGGAAGTAGAAAAGCAGCCGCTGAATTAATTGAGCAGCTGCCTTTCTATCTCGTGCAATTAAAACTGCATTCGGCCCAGCGTCAAATGTATATGCCACCTGTCAGTTTTTCATCATAAATTTCCAAGTAAAGTTGCAGCTAAAAAGAAGAAAAAGAAAAGCATATGTCCTAGAAGCCCAACACAAGTACTAAGATATTCAATGATTCCTAACATTAAATGGATTGATCTAGTTCAGACAAATAGCAAGAAAGGGTTCGAAGTAACAGAAACATCACATGTATACATACATATATATATGTATGTATATGCAGTGTGGAGAAATATCTTTCTAAAGGAAGAACTTCGTCATTATCAACAGCACATTTTGAACGAAATTATCAACCGTTACAGAATAACGCTTAGTCATAAAGCAATTCGCCACTTAAATACCTGGCTTATTAATGATCTTATTTCAGAGTATTCTGTCTACAATTGGAGGAAACGACTAGGAAAAAATTACTGAAATCATCAGTCAGTGATTGCCATTTGCCAATAAAGAAAAAAAATTAAGTACTTCGCTTTTTGCAAACACACTAACTTCCTCTAGGGAGGTTTTTGCTATAGAGAGATAGAAGCAAGGGAAAGCCTTTAATTATGACCTTTGCTAGCTTGAAGAAATTCCTTAACTTGGAGAAGGTTGCAAGTGATTTTGTGGATCACCATAGGAGGTGAAAGACTTGGATGGCTTAACCTCAATAACAAGCTTGGTGTTCAAAGGATACATGGGTCATTTAAACTCTAGATTACAATATTTAAGAGTTAAGCTTGGTGTTCATATTATGTTGCTAATCATATAAAGTCTTTTGCCAAGTTTGGTTTCACAAGTCAACTTGACACCAACCCAAATAGGGAAATGACTGAAAAATCCTTCAATTCAAAAAGTATCAATGAAGGTGTTTTTATCTTTTTATATTTAAAAACTATAAAAAAAAAAAAAAAACAATTTAAACTCAGAATAAGTTCACAAATTGCAGGATGTTATGTGCTAATTGCAAGGTATGGGACTTGGATTCCTCATAGGAAAGTATGGGATTTCCTAGTGAGGTTTATATGGACTTGGGCTCTCCAACCTCAATAACCGACTTTTGGGATGTGGTTCTCCAAAGGTTCATATCACAGGACTTGACGGGACTTGAACCTAAGACAACAATATCCCAAAGCCAGGATTTTACCATTTCCATCAAAACTTCCTTTGTTTTGTACATATTTTTTTTCACCCACATCCTGGAGGTTCCATAATCTAGTATGTATTATGTTTTACTTTCTGTTGCATTAGATTATCCATCAATTCACATAAGAGGCTTGAACAAACAAAATGATTCACAAATGAAGCAATCAACAGAATTATTTACAGAACATAACACAATCCAACTACCTCCCAGCGTATTGACTCATTAAAAAGATCCCAAGAAATAAAATGATTCACTGGTAGCTCTAAACTCTAGATTTTATCATCTTACAACCATCTTACTACCTTTCTTAATAAGGTTACTGATTAGACTGATAAATGTTCAAAATTAAAGTCATTTACTGCAAAATAAAATGACAGAAATAAACAAACCTGAGGGGTTCCTTCAGAACGATTCCACTTTTCAACATAGCTGATTATCCTGAAAACCCAATACATGTATTATAAATTTTTACTGAATGTGACATGGGAAAATCGACTTTTCATCAAAACTCAAGTCTAGAGTTCAAAGGTCAACCCCTAAAAGGAACCAGCATCTGTAAACGAGGACTTGCCTGTGAGATGTATCATTCATGTAGAATATGGGTGGCAACGTATCCAAGCAGACTGCATGGAATTGGTTACTATCAGCACAGGCTAATTTTGCAAAAGATGCAAAATCACGGTTTTGTATGGCTTCTTCCATCTGTATTGTGCGTTTTGGAACAACTTCCTAATTATATTTCAAAACGGCAATGAGTAGGCATGATTCAGTACAACTTTAAACAACCTTAAATAGTTTTATGTATTACAAATCTACACAAGTGATGAAAATTGCACTAGTTTAAAGAAGTAGACCAAAATGCACCTTTGCCCTATGCTGTAAAAGCAAACTTGTTTCAACACTCTCACGCATTCCAGAGGTGCTACTTGTTTCCTTCTGCCGTGAACTTACCTAGAGCCAGAAAAAGAAACATTAAAACCAAAATCCTGATGACAATTATTGGGAACATTCCAGAAACCTGTTTGACAAAAGCAGATCAGGTGAATGCAAGATCCAATCCCATGCCAAGTAGCAAATCTTTTTCTAATAACAAAGATATATAAACACATTGTTTACATGTTCAGGACTTCAAAGATTGGTGAAAAGAGTCTGCAGTATTAAAGGACCTTAAACATAAGTAATTGGTGAACATCCATAAGTAAATTTCTAGTGAATATATTCATAATCCACGTACTTATAATTGATGCTAGGGCCCAACACTCACAAGCAACATTGAAGAATATTACATTTATATGGAGCTGAGAATCAATGGCTACTGCAAAAATTGTTAACAGTTGATCAAAAGTATTAGTTTAACATTGTAAAAAACTGTTCAACTCAACCATGTAAGCCTTACTCCCATAGTGTTGGGGGTTGACAATGTGCAATCTGTCCTTAGGTTCAGAAGAATATTTTCCATGAATTAGAATAGAAAGGTAAAGCAAAAAATGAAGGCGATATTTGAAATGTATGAGCAACATGTAGATGATACAAAAACACAAAAACATTCATTTTATACACAAAGGATGGAACCGTAAGTATGTGTGCATGTAGTATCTATAAATGTCTGATATGGATGAAAAGATGCATCTTTATGTATCAAAATGGATATATGTGTGCATGCATCATATGGCACAATAAGATGCTTGGAAGGAATATGTGGAAACCAAGTAGAAAATAAATTGTAGATGCAAAACATGGGAAGAAAGTGATCTGAGATTATGCATTCTCAAATGATCAAAATAATGCAGGTCAGACTATTGATTTTCATATGCTTCCTGCATTCTTTCAAGATATAAAACACTTAGCAATCAATAATACCAAACCACGAGAAAGGATGCAGTTTAATTGAGACAGAATCTTGCAAAATCTAATTGTAAGTATATTTCATGTTCTTGTGGGGAAAAAAATTATCTCCCTGCAGAGTAGCAACTATAAACCTATAGTTGGAAAAATGTAAAACATGAGGATTGGAGAAAATACTCACCACAGCAATAATGATGAAGAGATCTTCCCAGTGTTTTTCATCTACTAGTTGAACTGCAAGACTATCACTTCCATCATCCTCCTAGAGGTATTAAAAAAGAAGAAAACATAAGAATTGGTTACTCAAAGGTACTACCCTTCTTGATGAAAGATGAACTGTTAAATACATGCAGAAATGAACCGTTCAATACATACAGAAAGAACTTACTTTTCCCATAATCCACTTAACGAATCCACCAAACAAACTCCGACAAGCACTGCCTGAACCTTGCCTACAAAATATTTTTAAAAAATCAATAAAACATCGATTGAATTACAACTAAAATTCTTGCATCTCTATAAGTAAAAAAGGCCATACCTAGCAATAGCAGAAAGTTGACTCTCATCTTCACTGACATTCATAAGCTTTGCAAGCGCAAAAACTGCATTAAACCCAAAACCATTAGTCCTATAAACTGTATTAAACATCAAAGTAAAGAAGAAGAAGAAGATTAAAGGGTATGTATGTTTTCATCTAAACAGTACCAAGACAAGCAAAACCAGCAGCAGAGGAAGCCAATCCTGCAGCTGTAGGGAAATTGTTATAAGATGCAATATGAAGATGCAGTTTCTCCCAATCTTTCTTCTCTATCTTTATTCCCCTCTCTTTATCCTCAACTTCCCTAGCCCGTTTTCTGATTTCCCTCAAACAGTTCTGGTACCTTCCTCCGGAAAGGGATATTTCCTACAGTAAAATAAAACCCAAACCCATCATTCAAATGAACATTTATAACATTTTTTTTCTTCGAATTATATATAGAGAGAATTTACCTTGCCATTGAGCCACATACGATCTTGTTGGAAAGCAGGGCTAACAGCGACGGTGGTTGTTGTGCAGAGATGAGCAGGATCAAGAGTAACGCTGATGCTATCGTTGACGGGCAAAATAAGGGTCTCATCCCTCTTCCCCCAATACTTAATCACTGCAATGTTGGTAGGCGTCTGAGCCGTTTTCATCAACACCCATTTCTCCCCCATTTGCAGCAGATCAGATCGGATCCCTTTTCTTTCAGAATTTGCGATGATAGAGGAAGTAAACTGATAGTTTGACTCAAAAAACGAAAACCCAAACTACTTCTTATAGAAATAGCAGGATTGAGACGAACAAGCAAGAGCGCAGCCAATTAAGACAACAATACGAATAATAAAATACTGAATTTTCAACTACGGAGGCTGCCTAAATAAATATTGAATATTTTAACGATATTTTCAATAACTTATTCGACTCTCAACAACTACGTTTCTTTGATGCAGACTTGACCTGAGATTTGGATTTATTGAAGTTTTCACGTTTTAGAATCTCATGCAATTGGCATTAACACTCACCCAGTTTTGTTCTTCCATGTGTCCTTACTACCATACATATATTTTATATAATTCTTCTTAACTTTCGTTTTCAGTCCCTATGGCTTAGGTACTTCAATTTTGCAGCCATTCTTTTGATAACGGGGACGCAAGGGGATTTCACAATAGCGGCTACATAGTAAATGGTGGGGTTTGAACGAAATGTTGGTTTATTTCATTTTAGTCCTTTTTTTGTGCTTAGTTTATGTATGTTAGTCAAAAAGTCACTACTTGAGTAACATTGATTTAATGGTTTGACTGATATGCCCGACATGTGAGGGAGTCTTTTTTTTTTTACTTAAATTCTTTTTTGTCCTAAATTGAAAATAGTTTTGTTGAGAAGAGATGGCCCCAAAACACTGACCTTGTGGTTGACTTGTAGATGGATGGGTTGATGTGGTTTGAAGATAAATTCCTGAATATGTTTGGAGTTGAGAAGGAGAAAACTTCGATGATGGGAGATGAAGGTATGGTTGGTGGAGCAAAGGGTCCATCTTTTAATGGGCTAGGATGGTCATCATCAAACTTCCGAAGAGAAGGATTGGGTTTAATGCACTTCTTAACAAGGCTTATGCTTTATGAAAGTCATCATAATCGTTTCAATTAATGAATCTTGAGATTGAATACTACATGGTGAAGTTCTAGTTAATGGAAGACTATACCAAAGTCTTGGCAAAAGGTACATGCTTGGTTTATGGGCAATATCATATTTGAATAGTATCATCGTTTGGATGAGATTATCGTGTCTTCTAGGAGATATATATATAAAAAGTATTTTAAGAGCTATTGGTGATGTTATTAGAAAAAGTGATAAAGATCCATTATAATACAAATTCTAGAACAAGGGTACATTCGTTAGAATGGTTGTTTTTGTCTACTTGAATCAACCTCTAATCTCTAAAATCAAGATTGATGAGGAATACAGAGAGTAGAATTAATATGAATCTCTCTTGACAATTTGTTTTAATTGTGGGAGGTATGGCCATCCGAAAGAAGGTTGCCCGGCATTAGCAAATGTAAAAGATCAATCAAAAAAGTTGGGGTTAGAGATTCCTATGAAGCCTACAGTTAACCACCAAGTTGGTACGAAGAGTTTTGGCCTGTGGATGCTTGTTAAATGGAAATCACAATGGGTGAATGAGATGTTACGACATGATCTTTAGGGAAAAATCCAATAGGATCAAGGTTCGACTCTCTAATGAATTTGGTGGAAGATAATGCCATAATTGATGAGGATAGGATTAGTGTTGTTGCTCAATCACCTATAATTTTGGAGAAAGATAAGGGGATTTCCAAAGTGGGTTCGTTAACAAAGTATTGGCAACTCAAAGTCAACACTTGAAAGTGGGGTTTGGATCAAAGCTTGGGGAGAAATTGTTGCATGGTAAAAACCAAGACTGGAATAAGGTTGTAGTGGTTGACTAAAGATAATGGAATTGTCTACATTGGACCCTAAAAGAATATTATGGCCACGATTAAAGAAAACATTCATCCTAATTTTTTGAGCACTTTCATACGGAACAACTCAATGGCTAGGAAACAAGGAAAAGATGAACATTGGAAATGATGAAGAAAAACATTAAAGGGAGAGGAAACAAGGCAAAGATGAACACTTTTGCTACATTGCCAATTAGAAAAGTGGTGTAGGCAATCGTTAAGAGTATTCAAGATCAGTCTATACATGGTGAGAATGAGACAGATATGGGGGTTGAGGATGAAGATCAGAGACCATTGTTTATTACTTACAGAGATTAAGGTCTAATCATTGGCCACTATTGATTAAGTAAGAATAGAATCAAGGACTGAGACATATGACCTTTTAGATTCTTTTTTAGATGGCTTGCACATCCTTCCTTGAATGAGCTTATACAAAGCTCATGGGAGCTGCAAGGTAGGCTGCCAGAATAGAAAGGTCTATAGTAGTATAACAACTCAAAAGAGAAAGCTCATGAGAATACTTGAGGGTGTAGAATCAGTAATGGAACTAAAGAGAACTACTGGTTAAATTGGAGGTAAATTTGAGAACAAAACTGGAAAATATTTTTGACCAAGAGGAGTTACTGTTGAGGTAGAAATCGAAGAGTGAGTGGGTTAGCTAATGGAGATCAAAATACAAGATACTTTCATAGTCACACACTAGCTCGACATCAACAAAATTGAATTTTAGTGCTTAAGATCCATGAGGAAGGTTGGTGTAATGAGGAGCATTTAAAGAAGGTGTTAATTAATTTCTTCCATTGAGGGTCTTACGCTGGGAGTTTTTCCAAGTCGTGGGAGATTTTTGGTTATTGAAGGTTCAAATTATAGAATGCTAGAGACTATGATATTGAGTGACCAAAAAAGGGTTGCCCTCTTTGATGTAGCTTCTTTGATTGCTTCAAGCTTAGTTCTATCAAAATCAACTGCATGTGGTTGGGGTCAATTTGTGATATGGTTAGGGGGATATTCCAAGGTAAGAAGATTCAGGTAGAGTTCAATAAAACTCTACCCGTTTTCTAAATATCGAAAGGAATTCAATTTAGACCAATCGCATATTGTTCCAAAATGAAGCACATTTTGAAGTCACAAAATGCTATAATATTTTTTATTGGTTCACTTTTCCTTCTAATATAAAGCATTTGTCTAGAAGATAAAATGTATACTTTTATCTGTGCTCCATTTATGGCTCCAATACAATCCTATAAAACTATAAATATCGTAGCTAAAATCATTTATAAATTTTATTAAAAATATATAAATTATGTGAAATTTACCATAAAGTGAGGACAATATCTTATATCATGTCGACTATGATTTGGTACTTCCTTCAATTGACTTTAGGTAGGTTTAATTGTTTCTATTCTTATTTGAGTAAACATATGCAACATATTTGTTGAGGCAATTTTTTCTAAGTGCCATACAAATGTGGCCACTCCTATTATCAATACGACAAACTGTTACTTTTATTTAAAGTTAATAATTTATTGAAACAAAATCTTTGGCTTTGAATGGTGATGATATTGTGGATGTATGAAAGCCCGACTTTGAAGGCCAATCCATCTGTGACAACTTACCTTAAAGATTGGATTGGATTGGATCAAGCACTTCAATCATTTGGATTGTGGAGAATGGATCAGGATAGCATTGAAGAACGAATCTTCAATAGTCCACTTTACATTAGTGATGGTCACTAAACTAACTATAATTATGACAAAGGCAAGCGCACCTATCAAACAATAGTATAGCTATGATAAGTAGGGAATATCGTATCCATGATGACTAAAAGTACTAGTATTTACTGTTTTTCTATTATTTAGCCGATAAATTGGAGTGATTGTTTTTAATCTAAACTTACTAATCTAATTTAACTAAGAACTCAACGGAGAATGAAATAGGAAAATAATCGAAGACACCTAATGAGAAAGACAATACCCAGGAAAGAATCCACCTAGACTTTACCTATTATTCTGAATTTGAATTAAACGATTTATTCATTTGTGTCTTGATCCGTAGAAATCCTTAAATTATGCTAATATCTCTTTCGAGAGTAAGAACAACTGACTCTAGGTTGATTAATTGAAATATCTTTCTAACTAAAACCCCTATTGTCGCATTAACTTGATCTATGGATTCCCCTATTAGATTTGATTCTAATCCGGTAGATTTGCGTCGTCCTATTTCTAGGATTGCATGCAAATCTACTCAATTATGCTAAATCTACTCTTAAACGGGGACTTGCTCCACTGAAATAAGTACATTAAATATGAATTAATATCCCAAAAATATTAAAACACAAAATAAGCATACATAATTGTGAACAAGAATCAAGTATTTATCATGTAAAAATAAAAATTAAATAATAAGATTCATCATAGATTTCATCCTCCCTAAGTATCTAGGGAATTTAGTTCATAGCCTTGAATAGAAACATCTCAAAGTTAGGATAACCACAAGACATAAAGAAACTCAATAAAACTCCGAAAGAAATTAAATAGAGATCTTCGATCTTGAGGGGGATCCGCTTCTGAGTTGATTCTGATGGTGTTCTTCAAGTATTTTCTTCAATCTTCTCTCAATGCCTTTTTAAGTCTTCTTATAATTAGTATTTATAGATTTTAGAGTGCTCAGAAAGCCTAAAATTTGGGATTTTCAGCGTATTTGGGAAGTAGGGTGCGATACTGACATGGGCTGGCACACTGGCGTGTGGCCAGCCCGTGTGGAAATGCCCAGGCCGTGTGGATCTTGAAAACAGCTCTTTTTGTCTGATTTTGGCTTGTTTTTCGCTCCTTTCACTCCCCTATGTTCACCTAAGTATAGAAACATGAATTTAAAAGATTAGGAGCATCAAATTCACTAATTTGCATAATAAATTATCCAAAAACGCATCAAGAATGGGATTAAAAATATGTTACTTTTATGGCTTATCAATTAGTCTTTAACAATATATTTTATTTTTCTATTTTATAGTTATTATTATTAAGGGGTTGGATTGTAATTGATCTTTATTGTAATTGATCTTTAGTATGTTAGCAAGACTTGAACTTCTATATATTTGAAAGGTGTATTTAAAAGACTCGTATAGGTTTATCTATCGAGTGAAAAGAGACCAATATGTTCATTGTGGAACGTTTATTGAGTGCATTTAAGAAAGTAATCAAAAGAGTTTAATATAAAACGTAGAGGTAAGTGACCTAGGTCTTTAGATAAAAAAGTAAGGTTGCTATACCGAAAGTGTGATAGAACTTGGGTCATTTGTTATTTTAGGATTAAAGATAGTGAATTTACTCATTAAGCTAAGCTTTCTAGACATAGGTAAACCAAATTGCGTAAACAATTCTTTAAGTCATTTGTATACTCTGTTTTTTTTTTTTCGTTCATCACAATGGCAACCAAAATTAGCCGAGCAACCTAGTACTTCCATTGAACTCTCCAGATTCTAAGCAATTGGCAAATGTTTGATTCAACAATATCAATAAAAAGTCGACTAACAATTTTACTAAATCGTTAAAATTACTTGTGTTCCAATTTGACTTTCAATTATTAGGAATGTACAATATTAATGTTAAGTTCTTTATTGCAAATACATTCTCATGCTTTAAGCCATAAATGAAATGTACTTTTGGAAATCTTAAAACTATTCATACAACAATTATCATGCTTATTTAATACTTCATCTATCGCCGATTGAGTCTTATCTTCATTGGCATGGGTATTGTTGCCAATATAGGAGGACGTGAGTTTGAGTGCAATGAAGCGCATTATTCTCTTATTTATGAGTTAAGGAAGAGCTATGTGTTGTTTTAGATATTGCGTCAAAAAGAGCAGATATACTCAGATTCTATAATGAGATTATTCCAAAAAAAATTACTTCATCCACCCATATTTTACTTGTATAATTTGAACTCATACAAGGTCATTTAATGAAATGTACTAATAAGCTACTCACTATATTCTCTTTTATTTCATCATAATTATTTTTGCTAACTTGTCTAACAATCAGTGACAAATCCAGGGGGGCTGGCATGGGCCCGGCCCCCCTAAAAGGTAAAATTTCTATTTAGACCCTTTAAATTTTTTAAAAAATTTAAATTAATAAAGGTAAAATTACACATTGCCCCCCCTAAAATTATAAAAATTCAATTTAATCCTTTACAAATTAGAAAGATATAAACTATAAAAAATTAAAATTTCATCCGGCCCCCCTAAAAAATTGTCCTAGCTTCGCCCCTGCTGACAACTTTTCATTGATATTCTTCATTTAATTCAACATTATCGTAACTCATATCAAAACTTTATACACATTGTTAAAGTCGTCCAAAAATAAACCAATAAAAAAAAATCATATTTTATGACATTTATTCAATACAAACACACTTTAATGAATGCCTCACATACCCAAAAGCAAATTTCGTAATCATTTGAAACAAAAACTAATCTCATACAACATATTTTAGGTTCTATTTTAGTGTAATTTTCAACTGGTGTCGAAAATATCAATGTGTATCAGTTGATCGAATCATTTCTAGTTAGTTGTATATGGTGTAATTTTCGATCACTTCCAGTTAATTTTTTTATTATTTGTTTTAGATTTATTGAATGATGAATTGTTATATGCATAATACGAGATAATCTTATCGTCTATGGATTATTATCTTTTTATGTTTATTTTGAATTTGTTTAATGATAAATTATATTTGTGAAGCTTAGTGAAGAGTGTTTTATATAATTGATAAGTATTTTGTATTTGAAATTTATTTAATTTAACTGTTTGATATTTGCAAATATTTTTAAATACATTATAAATATTTTTTTTCTAAATAATGATAAATTCAAAACGGGAAGCCGAAACAAATAAGTATTGGTGCATACTAATACTAATAAATTTTTATTTTAAATTCTAAAATATAGAGAACAGAAAAAATTGAATCATATTATAACCCCTAAATATTTAATACAAAATAATTATCCAACGCGAAGGTATGCTGAAAAAGTTCCATAAATAATAAGATTTTTATCAGGTATATGAAAAAATACATATTAGTGTCACTAAATACAATATCTGGTATAATGATGCAGGGTGGTGCCGTCGGCAGAGGCGAAGCCAGGGGGGCTGGCATTCGCCCGGTTCCCCTAAAAGGTAAAATTATTAGTTAAGTTCTTGAAATTTTTTTAAAATTTTAAATTAGTAAAGGTAAAATTATACTTTAGCCCCCTAAAATTATAAAAATTCGATTTAATCCTTTACAAATTAGAAAGATATAAATTATAAAAAATTAAATTTCATCCGGCCCCCTAAAAAATTTTTCTGGCTTCGCCCCTAGCCGTCGGTCAAGTTGGGGATACCGATATTCACGGTAGAAAACATGTCATTTTCATACGAATTTTTCTTTATCTTTTTATTTGGGTCATTTTTATAATTAATTGATTTTTCGGGTTACTTTTGAAAAAAGCCTTAGTTTTACTTAAAACAAAACAATAATATTTTGGACATATCACAGAGGGTAGGCCTGTAAGGAGCGAAACCAATGGCAACGATAAGCCGAGCGCAACTGCTGCACCATCCATCAGCCTACTTCTCCAGACTACCCCATTCCCACTCCTCCTTCTCCATCAATTTCCGCCGCCGCAAATTCTCCGTCACTCCTCCTCTCCTCTGCTCCTCCTCCTCTTCCTCCTCAGCATCCACGAATCCTTCCATCGTCGGAGATCTTTTGAATTATCTCAACGAATCCTGGACTCAGTTTCACGCTACAGGTTTGCCAAATATTGGTTCCTGCCATCCGTTTCTTTCAGCTTTTGTTTTAGTATTTGAACATATTACTATTTCTTTGCAACTCCAATTTGTAATTAAATTTATTAGTAATTCTTTGCAAAATATTATTTTTTTGTTTTTTGTTTTTGCTAATTTAGTGATGAAATCTCTAAATTTTAGCATTAGTTTTTCTTTATGTACAAGTGGAAATTACAATATTATGAGCATAAAATGTTTTCACATAATAATTATCACATCTAGTAGATGAAATGAAACTAATACACAAACTAATCTAGATATAGCCTGGAAAAAATTAATATAAAGTCGAATTAAATTAGTGCATTAAAGGAATCGTACGTGATATATAGGTTCTAAGGCCTACTTTTTGTCATTGAGTGGCAATGCCTCGTTGATAGAAAATCACTAATTATTTGCCTTGAACCAAACTTGTTAAATTTTCTTGTACACAGCTGAAGCAAAACGACAGCTAATTGCTGCTGGTTTTCATTTATTAAATGAGAATGATGAGTGGGACCTTAGGCCTGGTGGACGATACTTCTTCACTAGGAACATGTCTTGTTTGGTGGCTTTTGCCGTAGGAGAAAAGTGAGTGGAATATATCTTGAAAATTTTTAATTTAAAACTTTTGAAATTAAAGAAATTTCAAGGGAATTCTGTGTTAGTTTTGCAGGTACATTGTTGGTAATGGCTTTCATGTTATTGCTGCACATACAGACAGTCCTTGTCTCAAACTTAAACCGAAGTCTGCGTCATCTAAGTCCAATTATCTCATGCTCAATGTACAAACTTATGGAGGTGGTTTATGGCACACTTGGTTCGACAGAGACCTAAGTGTTGCTGGAAGAGTCATTGTTAGGGCTAGTGATGGTTCATTTCTTCACAAGCTTGTCAAAGTAAAGAGACCTCTTCTGCGAGTACCCACATTGGCAATTCATCTTAACCGGTTATCTACTTATTCCTTGAATAACCATTTTAAAATAATGTTATTTTATGTTTGAATATTGCAAATACTTTTAGGATTTTTTTAAATAATTAATAATGCTTTTATTGGGATTGGCTAGTGATGATCCTGGTATTTTGTTGTTGAAGTCAACCCTACTTTTACTTTTTACCACCTATTGAAGAAGATAAATTGGATGAGGAGATCATTTTTATGCTAAAGTTCTTTTTCTTTCTCATCGATAGTTCATATCATTGTTTATTTTTTCTTCCACTGATATCTGTCAATAGTTTCTATTATTTGTATCACTAGAAGACTTTTAATTGGTAGATATCATAGGAACTTAATAAATGCCATCCATTTTGACTAGGGTAATGCAATTAATTGGTAATTTCATCCTTATGTTTTCCTCTAGAAATGAATTTCTATTGGCTAAGCCATAGAAACATTTATAGCACACCCTAAATAGGATAAAATTTTGGTAATATCATTACCATATACTTTCGCCAGTTCATCCTTTTCTTTCTTTAACTAAAACCTGTTAACATATATTCCTGATTATCCCATAATGTTGCCTGAATGCTTAAAATTTCAATTTGCCTTTCTCTTTTCCTTTCTTGAATGTAATCACTTGCGTCAAAACTGCCTGCAAGATCATTAATGTGCTAACTTTTTGTATAACTTCGAGATTTCATATGCTTAAGTGGTAAAATTTCAAGATATGCAGTCGCAAAACATATTGATATATATATAGCAGTTAGTAAATATTCGTAGGATCACTCATTTCCAATATTATATTCCTTATCCATCTTGAAAAGAAGATGGACAATAAAAAAGTGTCGTTAGGTTCTCAATGGCAGTTCTTTTAAATTTAAATTTGTTTTAATCAAATCTCTGCTCTTTCATATGTGGAAATTTTTTGTTTTTGTTGGACCGATTGTCAATGCATCCTTCTCATTCTCTGTCTACATTGTTTCCTTTAATTTTTTAGCACAGTAAACACTGATGGATTCAAACCAAATCTAGAGACTCACCTTATTCCCCTGCTTGCTACAAAACCAGAAGAAGCATTTCCAGAATCAAAAGAGAAAAGTTCTTCATCTCCCAAGGCTGCTCATCATCCACTACTTATGCAGGTGTTTGCTTTTGTATTATGCTTGTTTGGAGCTGTTCAAGCAGTTAATTTCAATGATATTGCACTTGCTATGATTAAGGATAAGCTTTCCCTCTCTCTGAATCTGTTTGAAAGAAGCTCTAACAAGAAGAGAAAAGGCTTGTAGATGATGATAATATTGTAATTGCAATATTAGCTCAAATGTGGATAAGCAATCTAGTGAGGAGGGACTGAATTGAATTGAATCAAAATTTCCAAGGTTAAAGTTAAATAAATATAAATGTGAAAACAACAAAATAAGAAGTATACATGAAAATTAAAGCACTAGTGAATTTGATATTAGATAATGTAGAAGGGATAGAGAAACTAAACTGAATGATTTATAGAAGTTTTTTCCCTTAGCTCCCTTTGCTAAAGGGTCTAGCTTCTTTAAGCTTGAAAAATATCTTTCGAAGGCTAAGGTATAACTTTTACACCATTATCTTTCATTTTTAACTCATGGCTGAGGTAGAGATCTCTAAACCCTAAAGTGCGTTTTCTCCTTAAAATACACAAAAAAATATCAAGGAAATTTAGTTTGGAAAACTCACTTGAAGTTTCTTTTTTCATTTGACATTAACGATTTATTTAAGTCTAACTATGTCAATACTTAAGAATTTTCTTTGTAGAATAAAAAAAGAAAGAAGATTTTGTTGTTATGGTATAACATAGGGTAGGCTCACAAGGTTGCTTGTGCAAAAAGAAATGAATCTTTTGCATCCATGAACTGGGATAATAGGTCATTGTTTAATTACAATAGAGCAGTGTCTGGCTAAAGTGCTGGGCATATATTCAACTAGGACTCTACGAGTGACTTCATGTGAAGTATCTGGAAAAACCTTTATATGGTTCTTCTTTGGTATAAAAAAATTTGGACAGATTCTTTTTTTCTAGTATTATGGATAAACCTCTTTTAAGATGTCTATTTTATGTAATTTGCCATCTTTAAAAGGAAAAGAAAAAGAATACTGCATGATTAGACCAGAGAAATGGTTAGCCTGTCCATTTTATAGTTGCTGCCTTGCAACACCCATTGCTACCCATTTTTAGATTTGTTTCACTATTTATTCCTAACCTCCTATGATTTTGCAATGATTAATTCTCTTATCCGTGTAAGATTTGATCATTAGTTCCCTTATTTACATGAGATAGGTGTCCACCATCCTGATCTAGGTAATTCATAGTGTAGATAGAACATGTGTTAAATCTTTCTCTTAATTTGCTTGCAGATTTTGTCAGATGAGCTGGGTTGTGATGTTGATGACATTGTCAATATTGAGTTGAACATTTGTGATACCCAACCTAGCTGTCTTGGAGGCGCAAACAATGAATTTATATTCTCTGGAAGGTTAGATAATCTTGCTTCAAGTTATTGTGCTTTGAGAGCTCTGGTTGATTCATGTGGATCTCCTGGTGATTTATCAAGTGAACATGCTATACGGATGGTTGCTTTATTTGATAATGAGGAGGTAAACTTTTCCAGAGTTATATCTATTTATGTATGCTTGTAAAAGGAGCTTGAGCCTATTTGAATGACTAGATGGCTTTGGAGTGGTAACTTTGAACATGATGTAATAATATGGCTTGAACACCCAGGATTTTTGACAGAAGCCTAATTTCATGGTATGAACCCATCTAACCTGAGAATGAAATGAGCATTGGACCAAACTAAAAAAGTAGAGGCATAAGCACAAACTTTACACAATTATTGTTACAAACATCACCTGCAACCTGCTATTGGTTTTCCGTTTGCATGTGCTTTCCTCCTGCAAAATGTGCTACTTAGCATGCCTTTGCAATCTGAGTCTAGCTAAAAATGGTACATAGGGAAATATATGATGGAATAAATCTTTTGCTGAGATTATTTCTTGAGAAGCATGAAATCAACACAAAAAGAACATGTTTGATAGAACCTGATAGAACATGGCACATTCTCATAGTGAATTCATAATTTAAAACTTAGGTCATCTAAACAAAACCAAATTGTAACAGTTATTGACACAGACATAACTTGTGAACTGAATTGCTTTGGAATAGGCTGTACATGCTCCTGGATCATGCAAACTTTGTTTGTTATCTGTTAGCATGTGCGTGTAATATAGTTGCCCTCGGCACAAAAATGTGCCATATACAAGATTGTAGCATGGAACGAATCCTTACCTCAGAAAATTTCTAGTCAAATACTGTAGAAGATAATTTTATCTTGGAGAAGTATATAAAAGTTTTAATTACTTTCAGACCTTCAGGAAGTAAACTGCCGTTTTAAAGTGAATTGCTATGTTAAGATATTTTTGGTTGTCCTCCCAGAATTACATAGTCACAGAATCTTTACTTTTCTTGACCAGGTAGGTTCAGATTCATATCAAGGTGCAGGGGCACCAACTATGTTTCAGGCAATGAGACGCATTGCTGGTTCTTTAGCCAGCAGTTATGCTGGTGAGAGTGCCTTTGACCGTGCGATTCGCCAATCATTCCTTGGTATGCTTCAACTGGAAGCCTTTAATTGTAGATTGCATTCTTTTTAATTTCATTAATGCTTTTTGTTTCTTATTAAGAATACTTTTTCATCATCCTTAAAAGAAAAGAAAAAAGAGCATACCTTTTCAGCAGGTAGGACCTTTTTATTCTCTTTTGAGAAGGATGATTGAAAAGTTTTCACCTTTTTATATCTCCATCTCACACTTCAGAATTTCTCCTTATGACTCATGTTTGACACCTAAAATTTGGAATGGAGATTGGGGGGGGGGGAGAGAGGGGGTTATGGCTCCTCTAATAGGAGCAAAAGATGTGTAGAAAACTGAGTGGCCGTTTGTAAAACACATACTTGTGTCAAACACAGTTCCTTTAGGGTTGCCCTCAACTGAAGACAGGATGGGTAAGAGGCAAGATTTGAGTAACCGAGTCTAACAGATTAACAAAGGATCAAGGCTTTCACACCAGAATCTAGGATGAATAACAACACATGAATTTGAGCTCTAGCAGTTTGAGAAATTCCAAAAGTAAAAGCATGGGACAAATTAGGCATATCAAAGCTTGAGCTCAACAAAGGGGATCAGTCTCGTTAACATGACAGTTATAGTTTTTGATTCAAAGACACCTGATCACAGCTTATAGATTGACACTGTTTTGGAAACCGGACCAGGTTAGCTGGCCAAACTGGTTTGAATTGGGAAATCCTGACCTTTTAAAGTGGAATTCTTTGTTAAACCAGTCTAGACCAAATTTAACTAGTTTCAGGTCATTCAATTCTACATTTTTGTCTTCCAACATATCTTCTGCAAGAGGAGATAAGAATTTTTTCCGTTTTAATTATTAATTAGTAGTCAGATTATATATTCTTTTTCATCTTTCACCTATATTTTATGTATATTTTAATAACAAATTATATTAACATATAATATTTCTGCATCCAGTTGAACCTCATTAAACTCATTGGATTAGGGTCCACCAACTAATGGCTTTCTAGCCTCTGAGTTTTGAGCTACTTATCAGGCATTGCTTTGTGCATAACCCACATAGTATCCTGAGTGAGAGAATGCCAAAAGCCATGCTTATATGATGTATTTAAGAGGGCAATTTAAAGGACTCACATGTAATCTGAGATTCATTTGTAAATGTAGATAAGGAAAATATGTAATCTTAGCACACGGGCATGGACTGAACTGTTGCTTGGCAGAATACAAACTGCCAAAACTTTGGTTGTATTTCCATTTAGTTGGTGTGTTTTACATATGTTGCATTTTCCATCTATGTCTGACCATACTCTTTAACTCCTTTCTCTTATCCTGTCTGTCTATATAGTATCTGCTGATATGGCACATGGAGTTCATCCAAATTTCATGGATAAGCATGAAGAACACCATCGACCAGAAATGCATAAAGGTCTTGTGATCAAGCACAATGCAAATCAGCGGTATGCTACCAGTGGAGTAACAGCTTTTCTCTTCAAAGAAGTTGCAAAGATGCATAACCTTCCTACTCAGGTAACTCCATTGCCATATTACAGTAGAAGAGGTGATAGTTGGAGAAGGTAGGATCTCACTGATTAGTAAATGGACTTTAGTAACTATATAATGTGCTTTTGTAAGACAAAAGGGGCTACTTGATGAGGAGATGCTGGTTGTCACATGTTTAACGTGTAGACCTACATGCCTGAATTGCTACAATTGGACCGAACATTAACAATAAGTGGATATAATGTCTAGTCATATGGTAATTTTTCACACACCTTGTGTCTTGAAAACACGAGCTATGGTGATGGATAACAATGGGACAGTTTGACAAATGAATATAAAGAAAAGAAAAAAAAACAGTAGAAAGTTACATGTTCACATTCTTGTAGTTATATAATATGCATGTATATATCCTCTTTGAGTTATGATTTCCTTGTAGGAATTTGTGGTAAGAAATGATATGGGATGTGGATCCACCATTGGTCCCATACTTGCTTCAGGAGTTGGTATTCGTACTGTGGATTGTGGCATTGCCCAGCTCTCTATGCACAGGTACCGAATCCCTGCATGATAACTTGCAACAAATAGGATTTATATATTTTTGCATTTCGCCCTATTTATAAAATGCGATTCCAGAAATACACCTATTCGTATCATGTAGATCTTAATTATTTTTCTACTTTTGATTCACACTTTTTGCAGTGTGAGAGAAGTATGTGGGAAGGAAGATATAGACATTGCTTACAAACATTTCAAGGCATTTTACCAAACTTTCTCCAGAATAGATAGGAAGCTTATTGTTGACTAACTGGTAAAGTTAAAATTATTCATGTCATTCATATTTTGTAGCTCAAAACTTATTTTTCAAATAAATTATTTCTTGCTTCATCCTTGAATCTAGAAATTACATAAATAACAGCAAAAAAGGTGATGTCTTTAAACATAAATGCTTCAATTGTCTGTCTTTCCCATTAGTTTAAAGTTTCTTTGTCTCCAGTTCTGACTATAAAGTTTGTTCATCTTCACTTTGTTCTTTCTTTCTTTCTTTCATTCAATTAGACGAATTAACCTGCAACTTCTCTTCAAAGCTTGAGCTAAAACTGATAAAGACACGAGAACACTTGAGCCAAAAATTGGTACTATTTTTTTAGCAATGAGTAAAGTCATTGGAGTTAGTGCCGTCAGCCTAATCATTTTATTGGGTTTATAAGCTTGTTAATTTTGAGCTTCTTTCTGAGTTTTAATTTGGCATTTGAGACTAATAATGTAGCAAAAAAAAAAAGGAAAAAGAAAAAGAAAGAGAGACTAATTCAAAAGAAATTGAATAAAGAAATAGCTTTAATTTTCGGGGAGTTTCACATGTTTGATTGACTAGAAAATGAGAATGGTTGAAAAGAAAAAAAAATAAATATATGTTATTAAAATTTTAAAAGTAAATATGAAAATATTTTTAAGATTTTTAATTTTTTTATCATATTTTTGAATTATTATTAGACTAATAAAATAAAGTCACCGTAATTAAGGCAATGACAAGAATGATTAAAATATATAATTTCGAAAAATTAATAACTAAATCGAAAAAGTCAATAATCAGATGAGCAAAAAAATTACTTAATAATTAGATTTTAAAGTTGTTTATTAATTTTATTCGAACCCAGCAAGCAAGTATTTTTCAAATTATAAGGGAAGTATTCTTCACCTTAAAATTTAAATGAAGTATGATTTTTTTTAATTATTAAAACAATAGATTCATGGATGGAGGGGGGTGTTCGTGCCCTTACATTTTTCAAATTATCAAATTTTTATATATATAATTTATTATATTCTTGATTCACCACTCACTTCTTAACAATTCGCCCTCTTACTTGTTTATATATCATTTGCTAGAATTGTAATTTTTTAATTCCTAAATTCAAAATGTTAATATTAAAAAATATAAAAAAATTGTTAAGAAAATTCTAAAAATATCAAAAAGATTTTTTTAACTATAGTTCAAAGACTAAATTAGCTATTAATCTTTTGAATTAAGGTCCGATGTTATTTTATTAATGAAATATAATTTTTAAAAGTTGAGTGATCGAAATGTAATTTAAAAAAAATTTAGGGACAATTGGTGTAATCTACCCTATAAAAAACTAAGACAAAATTAATTAATTAGGGTGAAAAAACAAAGGGGCTGACATGGTATCTTATGTAACTCTAAAATGATAAGGCACATATGAGAGTGCGGTGTTGGGGTTTTCCAACCATACACTGTATCTCAGTTATTTTAGCCTAATCTCTGCTTCTGTTTTTGCTTACCAAAAATGGCGGCAGAAGCTGTGTTTCGAAGAAGCCCTTCTGCTTCAACTCCATGGAAATCTCCTTCTTCAACATATAAAAGGTCTAAAACTAATCACCTTTTACACTTCACTATTCGAGCTTCTTCTCATTCCATTGATGATACGAACAAAGCTTACAAGCAACTTGGTCAGTTCCTTTTTTTTCTTTTTCTTTTCTATTTCATTTTTGTTGATGAATTTAGCTTATTGGCGTTATAATTCGAAATGGGTGTTGGAGTTCATCACTGAATCCTATAATAATATTGGGTTTGTGTTTTTTTACCTTTCTTTTGCTGTATATATGCTTTTAGAATCTAATTTTAGAAGGTGAAAGTACTTTTATTATACTCACTTATTCAAATTAGTCCCTCAAGTTTGTCTTTTATGCTCTTAAAAGGAAACAAATAAGACTAGAATTGAACACATGAATCGATGAATGAAAATTATTATTATTTGCTGTTCAACTCTAAACCAAGAAGAGATTTCATATAGTAAATTTTATCTAATATTAAAATTTGGCTTTGATTATTTACAAGTCTTGTACTCTTCTTACATTTAGAATTTTGTCCCTTTAGTCCCTCTACTTTCTAATTTAAAATTTTAAGTTTCTCTTAAATTCACTAATTTGATATTTTGAAAAAAAAATACTCACTTAGTAGTTATGTGACAAAAAAAGAATGTTGTAATAGATAGAAGAATTTTAATGGTAGTAACAATTGGACTTGTATTTTTTTAATCCAAAAAGTAGTGGATTAAATTCTTAGAAATGGAATTAGACGGGCTAAATTTCAAACATACGAAGAGTAAAGGGACTTTGAGCATATTTTAATCTTTTGTTAACTAGTACATAGATTAAATTGATATATTTAATGATATAGAGACTAATTTGATGTAGTTCCTATAATAGAGGACTTGTTAGGTACTTTTACCGATTTTAGAATTTTGCTGAAAAATTGTGAATTAGATACTTCCATTGATGTTCTTCTGACTTTAACTGCAACTTTTCGATCTCTTGAGAAATTTTCAGCACTATGGATTTTTCAGTGACCAAATTGATGCATGACTGTATTTTCAGAATACCAGAATGGTAGCATGTTGCTTCCTTTGATATTAGAATATCAAATATTAGGACTGCTTTAAGTACTTCTAATGTGCATGTTTAAGTAATTATCCATTTTCTGAGTTGACATCTTTTTATCACTACTTACATTAGGTCTATTTTCATTGAAGAAGAAGATTGAAGATGTCATTCTCCGAGCTGAGATGTTCGCACCGAGTGCCTTGGAACTTGAAGAAGCAAGGAGAATAAAGCAAGAAGAGATGATACGCGATTATGATCTATGGAACGACCCGGTTAAATCCAGTGAAATTCTTGTGAAGTTGGCTGATAGTGTCAAAGTGGTTGATGCTCTCAAAGATCTTAAGTACAAGGTGATGTGCACTACATACTGGGAGTTCTATGTGAAAATCATTAGATAGGGCTTCGTCCAATTTTGTTAGCTTTTGCTCTATATCAATTTTTACTTGTTTCTGCAGGCTGAAGAAGCGAAGTTGATTGCACAGTTGGCTGAGACGGATGCCGTAAATTACAGCCTTTTTGAGCAAGCATATGATGCATCTTTGGCTATTAGTGATTTGTTAGATAAATATGAGGTATCTAGGCTCCTTAGGGGGGCATATGAATTGGAGGGGGCATGTGTCATTATTAAAGCCAACTCTGAAGGCAACAAATCCGAGGTTTGACTTCCACTCTTCCTTTTCTTCTCTCTTGAGTTTAACTTTGGCTACTGATCTCCGTTAAGGTGGATGTCATCGTTTTTAAAATGTTCATGCGACAAGCATGGAACACGAGACATATGGCTAGAATGATGCTCCATTTCGAATTTTGTTGCTTGTGTTTGGCAAAATATATCCTGTTGTATTCTAACATGATCTTAATAAATAATCTTTATCATCAGGTGTGGGCTGAACAACTTCTTAGTATGTATATGAAATGGGCGAAAAAGCAAGGGTATAGGGGTAGAGTTGTCGAGAAGAACCTTTCTACTAACGGTGGTATCAAGTCCGCAACTATCGAGTTTGAATTTGAGTACGCTTACGGTTTTCTTTCAGGAGAGAGAGGTGTCCATCGCATGATAAGGTCTCAAAACGGTTCTGTTCACAATGAGGTAAATTTATTAGTACCTTTTAGCTCAGTAGGCATCAATGTTGTTCTCTCTTACCAAACCTTGTTATTTCATGGGATCTTGCAGGTTAGTTCAGTAGGCATCGATGTTGTTCCCCTATTCCTTGGAACAACTCCGGACCTCCAAATCAGTGATGATGATTTGATTCTTTCGTCTGTTTTGTCACTCGGAGAGAAACAAAGCCGAACTGGATATACAGTCTGTGTTCAGCATATCCCTACCGCCTTAACTTTCCAATCTTCGGGTACTTAATTTCCTATCAGAACTCGAAAGTCATTATCCATGCTTTGTTTCGATTCAATTCCCATCTTACATTTCGATTAACCATGCTTTGTTTCAGTTCAACCTCCATTTTCTGCTCCCTGTGCCCAAGAAAGAGCTTGATATGGATAGCTTCCAGCTTTGTTTACTGTAAACTTTTATGTTTTGCTTTGGCATTGTTCCTCAAAATCCTTCTTTTATGTGCAGGTGAGAGGAGCTACTTTGCTAATCAAATCAAAGCTCTCAATCGGTTAAAGGCCAAACTTCTTGTGGTAGCAAACGAGCAAGGAGTCTCCGATGTAAGTAGCATCAACACAACCGCCATGGTGGACATGTGGCAAAAGGAGACTCGAAGGTACATGTTTCATCCCAGCAAGTTAGTACGGGATGTAAAAACTGGCCTTGAATTACCCGACCTAAATTCCGTTCTAGATGGAAATATTGAAGCACTTATTGTAGCTCATATCAACACTAGACAATCTAATTTTACAATCTAAAATTCCACATTGCTTGCTTGTACTCCCTACAATCCAAAAATTGTACACAAACATATATGCTTTTGAAAAAATAAACCTCATTTTTTTCGGTTTATGAACAGAGTGACTCAAGAACATGCCAAGGCTTTTTCGGACATAGATTGATGTCTATTTGCTTGCTTACATTAAGAGCTCATGTACTAAGCTTTTAAATGCAGTTTTTTAAAGACGCTACTGCTAGACTGCTACATTTGGTTGCCATTTACTATCCAAAACCGACCCTAAGCGCAGCTCTTCAAAGCATGTGACTGAGTCACTATTAGTTTATTACAAGCTATCTTATTACAGCAGGTGACAGGTTTTGTTCATTTATGAAAGGCCCCCAACAATTAATTTGTGTTTGGTTTTTGAACTTACCATTAAAATGCCATCAATGGCGGTTGAAGTGAGAGAAAGCTATAATTTAAAGCCCTTTTTGAATCCACAGTTTAACCGGATTCGAATCTCAATATTTGCAACCATTTCCTCTATTCGGATCGGGACAAATACTCGAAAATGCCAATGATATATATATGAATCAATAAGTTTGAATGATCAACAAACACATCAAGCAACAATCACTCTCAAAAAGACTAGAAATATAATATTCAAAACTTACGACAGAAACCTTAAAAAGAACCAAACTACAAAACTGTAGACACAAACAGAACACAATAGGGCCTTTTGCCAGCTGCTGTGATCCTAATTTTTTTTTGTACTATCCACTCCAACACAGAACAAATAAAATAATATTGAGCCCTACAATCTACAAAGCACTATATACTACTCTCTATATATATGCTAATAACTCTGTACTTACAAAACTTGCCTCCCAAATTCATCACATGGTTAATTGGCCCAACCACAATAATCCACGGAATTCAACCGTCTCGGATCCACAGGTGGTCGTTCATATGCAAAATTTGACCTCTGTCTACCTCTCGCGATTCTCCATCCCCGATTGTTCTGCCAGTTATCACCATGATACCTTGTTGTTTTATACCTCGACATGTACTGATCAGCACCTTCTTTTTTCTTTCTAGGAGCAACCCATGTTCCCCAATCTCCGGTTCTTCTATAATCCACATAGCTCGATTGGTTATTGTCCCAATCGTTATAGTTGTTCTCCCTTTGGTTCCATTCCCAAGAATTGTTCCAACAGTTCCCGTATCCGGTATCTTTTGTGTTGCCATTGTTGTGCTCCCAAGAATTTTCATAGTCTTTGTTTTTCCAATTCGAAGACAAGTTATTCTCCTTTGCTACACTGTCTTCAGCATCCCCCCAACCACCACAGACGAATGGTTGATTCAAAAGAAGGGAATTACCGAGAATCACAACATTCTCGCTTTCATCCTTCTTGTCGGGGACCTTGGGCTCTCTCTCCAAGTCCAGAAGCAGTTCAGGATCAATTTCAGAGTCCCAATCGATTTTATCGATATAACTATCAGGATCAGGGAGTCTTATGTCACAAGGAAGGCCATTAATCTTGGCCCAAAATCGGTTCTTAGCATTATGAAACGCCTCTTCACCAGCTGAGTCATTCCACTGGACTACGTTGTCATAAAGATACATAAATTTCTTGGTTTCAAGAAGTTTCCGCCACGGTACAGCGCCTACCAGAGTGCAAAACTTCTTCTCCCATGAAGGAACAGTCGGCTGCCACGTAGCTGAGATACATGATCAAGAAATACCGGGTTAATCATTAATGCAGGAATCATTACAGATGTAAAATCAGATGATTATCGATGGGAGTAACCGTTCTCAACGACAAAAACGCAATAATTTCCAGAAAAGGGAACACACAAGAAAATGGATAGCACAAAGTCCGGAAAATACAAAAAAAAACTACCAACGGAAAAGCCTAGTAAACGACAACTGAAAAACGTATAACAAGCAAAAGAGCTAAGCAAATCTTGGAGTCAATGCCATGTGCACACTAGTTAGAAGACAGAACCAAGCATTATATTGAGAGCTTCATATGGGATAATTCCACATACTCTTTCAAGCAACGCATTGTTCATTTGGAAAATTTTCTCATGCCATGATCTCAAAATAACAATATCACTTCATACATCGCTCATTCAAACAGTGCTCTCAACAGGCTTTCAGCCGATGTCCGATGGTAGCCGGAGCCGGAAAAAGTGTTGGCAAATGACTATTAAGTGCCTAGTTCCTATTAGTGGATTATGTTGAAGTTGTTTTTGTGGAATGGATGAAGTTTAGTGCCTAGTTTTCTTGCATATATATACACACATACATATATATATACACACACACACACACACATACATTTTCATACATAAAAAACAAACTATTCCATCAATTGTTGCTCCAATTTCATCACCCTCCCCCCAAATCCTCTAAATAAATCCCTTAAAAATACATATTTGATTAAATAAAAATAGCAGAAAAATGCAGGATAATTACAGAACAAACCCCCCACCCCCATACCTTATCCTTAAAAAGAAGAAAAAGAACTCCCAGGGAACATATATTACAGTATGTACTAAACCAACAGAAACATCTTAAAATCTTTAAAAGCTCTGCTCTTAACTTAAAAGCAACCATACATAATTTTGAACTTGCATGAAGGCTAAAGGGTCAAGGCTTTTTCTTTTTTCTTTGTTCTTTTATTTTAAATTTCCACCGTATTAAAAAGAAAATTCCCAGAATATAAAACACAAACAAGATGCCAACACATGAAGAGATACCCTTCTCTTAAAAAAAATAAAAAAAAAATTGAAGAGAAAGACAAAGAAAAAGAAAGAAAATACCAAGAGATGGCTTTCGGGTATATGATCTTGTCCCCTGCATTCCTTGATGATGATGATGAATTTCACCTTTTTGTCTTCTCCAGTTATTATTCATAATCACAACCAGAATCTCCCAAGGGAAGCAAAAAGAAAGTTAAAAAAATAGCAGAAATAATAAAAATCAACTTGAAAAACAAGTAATCAACAGTGACAAACAAACAAACAAAAAGACCGACTTTCTTTTTGAGCACCAAAAACCAAAAAAGAAGAAGAAAATTCTGGGTTATGTGAGAATTGCGTCAAAGTTATGATCTGAAGCAAAGGATTTTTGATTGGTTGAAATGTTGCGGGAATTTGAAGGATATGTTGTTGTATGGGAATAGGGGGATAGTGATCATAACTAGGAAAGGTTTTTCTTTTTCTTTTGTTTTTTTATTTCTTTATTATCATGACTATAAAGAAACGGCTTTAAATTAGATTTTAAGGAAACAAGATATAGACTTTTATACCCCTTGCTTTTTGTTGAATTTACAGAATTGGACTTATTTAGCACTTTGCCTATACGGGGTGATAAGGACCGAGTCATCGGGACTTACTGTTGTCGGATTGCCACGCGTGCTATAGCGTTTGCATTTCACTTTCTTCTTCACTTCTCACTCTATAATTATATTATTTTTACGACTTTACACCTTCAATTTTTATTTTGATATATTACATAAAAAATAATTATATTATTTTAATATAAAAATGAATATATAAAAATAAAAATTTTGATAAAATTTATGTATAAATTTAATATTATCTATTTTTAATTTTACTAGTTATTTGAATTTTTAAATTTTTTTAAAAATAGCTTATAAATGATAATATTTTTATCTTTTTTTATTGATAAGGGTAATTGAGTTAAGTATTTTTAAAATTTCAAAATATGTCATAAGTCTTTGTATTTTTGTGAATTTAAAATTATGCTCTTTATTTTTATGTTTAGAAATTTAGTTTTTTTTATTTTTAGATTTTAAAATTCATGTTTAATTGTTAATATTATTAAATATATTTTGTTAAATTAAGGTTCATTATAAACATCATTTTTTCAATTCCATAACTACCAAATGAGTTTTTTTTAATTTTAAAATATCACACTAATAAATTTAACCAAAAAATTTAACAATGATAATAATTAAACTTGAATTTTAAAAATTTAAAAATAAAACTAAATTTCTGAAAATAAAAAAAAATGGTAGCTAAAATCTAAATTTATATACTTATATCATATTTTAAAATTTGTTGTATTTTAGATTCAAATACTATTATGTGCGTGTCTTTTTTAAATTTTATATAAAAAAATAAAAGTCAAAACTTCTATTTTTTTTAATAAATAGAGGAAGGGAAAAGGGTTACCTAGAATTGAACTCAAGCTCACGTACCTATCTCACCACTAAAACTAAATTAAGAAGTCGTCGGATTTTAAAAAAAATGCAGACGTGGGCTTTAATGAAAATGGTGGTAGGTATTTTTTTATTTTTTTACCGTAACGAAGAGGGGAAGAGAGTAAGAGAGAAGAAGAAAGAAGACACGAAGCAAATCCAAAAATCCCTAAACATTGAGGGTAACTTTTACAATTATACCAATATGTTTTGACTCGAATCAAATGCTTCAACCTTCTATTGACCAAAACAAAAAAAAAAAACAATTTATGATCATAATATGGAGTAGCTCAAAATCCAAAAAGAAGAAAACTGTTAAAAACAGTGAATTTTTGCACATAAAGCAGAAAAAGAAACCCTCTAAGCTTGACTACTTTTATGACCATATGGGCACATTCTTTAGATCATTTTCCATCAATCCCGCCTTGGGGTGGCCTTAAATCAGAGTGTTCACATTCCAATTTCTCATAGTTAGCCAAAAAGACCAGATATTTAGAATCATCAGGAAGAACCTCTGCAATCACACCCTTCCACCACCCACCTTTGTACAAAGCTTCAACGTGATCAAACATTTTAAACTGGTCAGGCACAGAAATATGTGATGGAGGAGGCTTAATGTGCAAGCTATCCATCTCTTTCTCTAAGAAACCAGTATCGTCTTCGGTTCTCAAGGTCTCAAACCGAATGAGGTACCTATTATTCCCCACTGGTTTAACAATAGTTGCAGCAAACCAAGCTTGGTTAAAACCATCTCCGTCAATATTGGTCACCACAACACATGCTCCCTCACTGAACTCTTCTTCTTCTTTTTCTTTTGTTTTCTGATCGGACTCCTCCAATATGTTACCAGTCCCTGCTTTGCTTGCTTCTGCATTGTCAGTCTCTGTTGAATCTTCTTCCTCCACAGCTAGCTCAGATTCATCCAATGGTGGTACCCAATTCCCATTCAACCAAGTTCTATGAAGCCTCAATTGTTTCACTCCAAAGAGTAAGAACATTGATGACATCCGAAAAATATACTTGTCATCATCCTACACTTGATCAATAAACATTGATGACATCCGAAAAATATACTTGTCATCATCCTACACTTGATCAATCTTGCCTTCGTACCAGCCGTCGTCGAAATAACCCTCCACTATGTCACCCACCTTGAACTTTCTTGGTGTTTGTGGAGGGGGCAGAGGGAGTATATCGACGCTGTTGTACTCCTTGGAGAGTTTTCCACGCCTCGAATAGCATTTGTATTTCACATGCTTATGCACTTCTCCATTAATTAATTTTTAAACATTAAAATTATACGTCTGAATGCAATTTGTATTTTTTTTTATGATTTTACACATAAAATTTTGATTGATTTAATTTTCAGACATTGTTAACAATGTTATCGGATTAACATCATTTTACTTTTATATATTGCATACAAAAACAATTATATTATTTCAATATGAAGATAAATATATGTATCCGTTTCTTTAAATATTAACAATTAAATTAAAATCAAATATTCATGAATACGTATAAACTATTATTTAAATTTCATGTAAAAAATTTTGAAATTTTAGACCAAAATTTATGTGTAAATTTGATATGTATAAAACATTTTTATTTTTTTAATTGATAAGTGTAGTTTTTTTCGAAAATTGATAAAAGTGTAATTGAGTTAATTGTTTTCAAAAAGTAATATATAAAAGATTAAAATATGATATAAATCTTAATCTCGTTCGTAGAGTTAAAAAATTTCACTAAGAGTAATTTGAACTCAAAATATTATAATCTTTGATATTTTAATTTTACCATTTCAATCAAAATTATTTTTTTATAACATTTTTTTTTATTTTGTTGGTACATTTTTCATCTAAATTTTTAAGGTGATGGATACCTTTTATTTCGTCTAATAGATGTGGCTGGCGGGGGCGAAGCTAAAAAAAATTTTAAGGGGCCGAAATAAATTTTAAATTTTTAATAGTCTATATTTTTATAATTTTTAAATAAATAAATTAAATTTTCATAATTTTAGGGGGACAAAATGTAATTTTACCTTTATTAATTTAAAATTTTAGAATTTTCTAAAGAGCCAAAACAATAAATTTCTATTTTAGGGGAGATCGGGTCTCTTGCCAGCCCCCCTGAATTCGCCTCTGGCTGGCGGTTTGGTTTATTAGATAATGATGCTATATGAGTGAATGAAAAGTTAATATCAGTCCACTTATATGGTAAACTCTTAGCCTAACTTTAAAATATGTAACAAAGACATGTGGTTGATAATGCAATTTACCATGTCTCTAAAAATATAGAGAGAGAAAGAATTGCAAGGTTTTTACCATGGTAAAATAACCTTTCAAATTCTTTTCAATTTCAATATTAATTTAATTGGTCCCTTCTGAAAAGAATAATTTTAATTTCTGTCAATTTTAAAAGTGAGTAACTAAAAATAATTAATCAACTTACATCGATTGTATATAATTTTAATTGGTATGCTAACAAATTTAATCCTTAATATTTACATATTTTATCAATTTGATCTTAATGGAGGGAGCATAAAGAGTTTTTAGGGATTGGCAAGGATGATGGTTGTAGGGTTATAATCGAAGTGCTAGGGGCATCCTTAATGGCCTAAGCTTGGCATGGAATCGTGGTTAACTTGTCAATTGGTATTATTCTTCTCGAAATAAAACCCTAAAAAAAAGCAGCAAAAATTTAGTCAAAAAATTGACCAAAAAACAGGAGAGAAAAAGGAGAATAACTTGTTATTTATAGTATTTTCTGAAAAGACAAAATGATAAAATAGTAATATTAATTTTTAAAAATAGCATAAAATTTTCTTTAACCGAAAATATTCTAAATATATTTTTTGTATTATCAACATGCTCAATGTTGCAATCGGAGGTTTGGGGCATCCTTTATGACGTAAGCTTGGCATGGAATCGTAGTTAACTTATATGTTACTCAAATGAAAACAAGTCTCTATAATCTTGTTTAGAGGACTAAAATGCAAAGATAGTAAACATTGTAGGAGTAAATACGATAAGAGATTTTATATAGTAAGCAAGGATTTGTCCTTTTGACATATTTTGTGTTATATTTTTAATGAAGCAAAGGTTTCCCAATATTGGTGAGATAAAGATTGGTGAAATTGCCTTCGCCCCATCAATTAAAATCACATGGCATACAGTGACAAAGATTGCTACGTTCTTTTTAGCCAAAAATACAAGAAACATGAAATAAGTATATAAAAATTTTGAAAAAAAGAAGAAGCTAAAATTGAAGTCTTTTACTTTCTTTTTTTTTTTTCTTAATTTTAGTCCAATCATTATTAACATTTTTCTTCAAAATTTATCATAATGATAATGGTTAGATTAAGATTTTTAAATTAAAAAAATAGGATAATTGAAATTTTAACTTTCAAAATACAAATATTAAAACGCAAATTCTATAAAAGTACATATGTTAAATATAAAAATGAAATATATGGTAAAAGTACTATGGAATCTCGTATATTAAGAGCCAGATTATATTTTGCTCATTCATTCAAAAAATGAATAAATTAGTCTCTATACATTAAAATCAATAAGCAAATTGGTCATTTTGTTAAAAGCTAGAGTTGCTAGCAGGATAACTAGACAAATGTACATAACGTATCATGCATATCTCATTTTGATGTACATAGACCAAATTTTAATAGAAAGACCAATTTGCTTTTTTAATCTAATGAATAGGGACTAATTTACTTATTTTTTAATAGAAAAGATAAAATACAATGTAACTCTCAATACAAATAATTCTATAGTATTTTTTCCGTATATATATATACAAATCATATCTAAAGCTTTTAGCTTATCGCCACGTTGATTTTTAAGGAACTATCTAGAAATTGACGCGTTTACTTGCTAGCCCACAGCAAAGCAGATTTCGCTGTCCTAACACCGACACCTATTTTATATACATTTACATTTATACTCCGAACCTTTCAAATTGGTAAGGCGAAGGTCTTTGTAATTTTGTTCAGAGATTGAGGGTTTTATTGGTCCATTCATATTGATTTTGGCATTATTCCATTTGAAAACGTGCTGAAATGAAACGAGTAGTTTACTTTCAAACAAGGCTTCGCCGCCCTTTCGGAAATGCCAGCCCAGCAACACCATTTCTCTTTACATATCTTTTTAATTTCATTGCGGCACGTAAAATTTTTAATGACTGACTCAATTATAGTGAATATAATTATATAATAAATATATATAAAAACTGAATAATATTTTAATTAAAATATGAAATTGAGGGAGTAAATATGATAGTGTTTTGAGTTCAAATATTATTATATGTTAATTGAATTTTAGTTTAACTGATATGAGTATTGTTGCTACAATAACTATAGTGTTAGAGTTGTGACTCACATTCTTATTAAAATAAAATATAAGTGGCAAGACAGAAGAATGCACCGCACAAGAAGAATTTGTATAGAAGTGTACTTTCTCTTTTTGATATTCATTTGAATAAGGTGTTTAAATTCGACATAGTAAATTTTTTTCTCCTCTAATCATGATTTTTTCCTTAAAAGAATTTTCACGTAAAATATGTGTGTTTTATTTTTCTCTCTTTTCTTGTTATTATCGACATTCAATTTTTACATATGAATATTAATTATAAAAGATATTGAATTATATAATTTTACATAGTGAATCTTTTTTCATATATATATATATATATATATATACATAAATATATTCAGAGCTGGAAAATATATAAAAGGTAAATGTTTAAGACATGCGGAAGCAGACATGTCTGTTTAAGTTGTTTGATGGTTGGAGTATAGGAGATTAAAATCAGCACTTAATGCATGGCCTATCGGATGGTGGTTGTCAGCTGAATCATGATTTCCTTCTTCATTTCTCTATCTCACAACAATATGATAAGGTGGAATATATTTTTTTGGTGTTAAAAATTAGTTCATATATATTAATATAAAGTACATATACGACATGTTATGTGTAATTATTTGGTTATTTTGTCATGTTATATGGTATGTTAGATATTATTCTATCAGCTATATCAAAATTTAACAGTATAAATAAATTATATTTTAAACCAAAATGATCAATTTACACTTTGATCTAATATACAAAAATATATAACCCTTAAATAGAAAAATATTGTGCTTCAACATACTCGAACCTATATCCTTCCACACTAATAACAATACCAAAGTTTAAGATTAGGACAAAATATAAACAAATAAAAATGAATCCCAAAGTTTAAGATACAATGTCTTGTCATATGAAGTATTTTATTTATTACACCCAAAAAAAGAAAGAGAAGCAATATATATTAGACCAAAAGGCTTAACCCAAAGGCCGAAGCCCTATAATCAGAAACCCATACCCACGGTTAACGTGGTCCAACAATATATTTATTGTTTTAAAGAAAAATCATAACATCTTTACACTTTACACTTTACACTTAATTTTGGGAGCCTAATTATTATTATTTTTTATACAAATTAACAATTACATTATATTGAAACAGAAAAGGGTTTATAAATACAAGATGGAATTTTAAAATTTATTTCCATTAATTTGAAATCTACACAAATTAATGTCAACTGATTTTGTAATAATCCCATTATAGTTGTAATAAATGTGTTTGTTTTTTTGGTGAATTTTAATAACAGGGCAAAGCCTAAACAACAAACGCGACTAGTGATACCCCCAAGGAAAATCCCAAATTGGATCCCAAATTGACGGGTTAGTGTGAGCCTATCCATGCGGTTATGCACTCTTCGAATAGGAATCTATTTTCTGAAAGATCCTGATTTTCGTGCTTTGGTGAGTCTCCGAGATCCTTTCGACAACTTATATTGTGTGTTAAAGAGATATCTATATGATCTGATCGATTGCGTAAAGCCCGCGGTAGCAACGGAACCGGGGAAAGTATCACATGGGGTTCATAAATGTTTGTTTTGATTCACCTTATCTCCACTATTAATTTATTATTTTATCCCTTTTAATATTTTATGTATTTTTTAAATATTATATAATTTAGTATATATATTAAAATTATAGATATGTGAATATGTTATATGTTTTTTTATATATTTATGTTATAAATATACTAAAATATTATATATTGAATATTATGTTCATGAATAAATTATAAATATATAATTTTACAATATTAATTTAAATTTTATTAGTAAAAGAAATGAAATGGTGCAATGTTAATGAATAATTTTTTGTGTGAAAACAAGTAAGGATTATACTTAAATTATTTGTTCACAAATACCATCAATTGTATTAGAATATATAAGTTCTAAAACCTCCTTGGCAAGTTGGCATATTGTCATAAACCCTGCAGATCTTCTTTCTTGTTGAGTGACATTTTGACTAGGCAATCAACAACTTGATTCTTTTTTGTGGGGACATGTCTTAGACTCTAATGCTCAACATGTGACAGAATATGATGAATTCGTCTAATCAAAACAAAGTTTGAATCTACCAGTGAACTATCACAGATACCTTTAATCACTTGCAAGCTATTAGAATGAATCATTATCTTGTTGTAGCCTTGTCGTTGGAGAAGGATCAAGCCATCCGAGATACCCCATAATTCTGCATCAAAGATTGAGCATTTCCCCACATGCCTATTATACCCGAAAATCGACTCGCCAACCCTATTTCCCACCATTCCACCGGCACCCTCTAATCCTGAGTCTTGTTTAACCGCTTCATCATAATTTAAATGGACCCAATTTCCTGATAAGGACTAACTAGGACTATCTTCCTGATAACTACTTTGAGTATCTTTATGAATTGACATGTATTGTTTTACCCAACTGTATGATGTTTTAGCAATCTCAAAAGAATTTCAAGTTGTACCTTAGAAAATGAGGAGATTCCTATTTTTCCAAACGTGCCAAGCAATCAAACCAAAAAAACAAGGCCAACTAACCCCTTTATATTCAATCCCAAAAGATTCTATAAATTAGAAACAAACTATTCATGGAAGTTAGTCGAAAAAATGTACCATAGTGATTTACTAGAATGACTTGCGCCCAAACTTCCTTCGCAGCTGAACAATCCTTGAGCACATATAAAATATGTTTTGAGGCATAATAATTTTGGTTAAAATTAAAGAGAAAGGTGGTATTATATTTATGACAAATTAATAGCATCCAAAAAACCTACATAAAAGCTATTCAATGACATAACCACTCTTTATGACAAATTAATATCCTTTTATGTGAAATTTGGATAATCTATTCAATGACATAACCACTCTTTCATAAAGATCTAATACATCATATCCACCTTTCATTTTATAAAAATTATTTCTAGCTACTCTGAGTTTGATTAATTTGAAAAAGAGAAACTCAAATTTAATTTTCTCTCAAGCTCGAGTAGATCGAACTATGGAGAGAGTCGAACTCAAGTATTTTAATTGTTAATTGTGTAGCTAGCAAGTGTAATCACGCTTTTTTATTTATAATATGCTAATGGGTGTCGAATCCAACAAAAATAAATTTTTACTGAAAAATAAACTTGTAGATAGTTGTGAGTAGGATTAAACTACAAAACTGGTGATAATCTTATCTTTTATAATAAAAACAAGTAAAATAAAAAAAATTAGAGGGGTTTTAAAATTAAAAATTAAAATTAAAACCATGTAAGAGGAGATCCAAAATAAAATATAAGAAATTCAATATAACGGGAATCTAGTCAAAGACAAAATCTCAGTTATGATATATTAGTTTGATGATCGATGTAAAGATAATTTTTTTATTCTATGATAAATTGATTATAGTTGTCAACGAATGCCTAACAAATGATCTCTTCTTACCTTCTCCATAACCAAGATAAACAACGTTGATTACTTCCCTTTATCGGTAAATAGCCCTATAACGAATGTCTAGGATTTAATTTATTAATAGCATTAAGAATAAAAGTAACCCATTTCTAGTCAACAAACACACAAATAGAGTTTATTTAAACTAGATCACCTTTGGAGTGGTAAGGAGAAAGCCTTCAGATTCATGGTTCTGGAAAGGAGTATACTCAAAGGACGAGATGTAAATCTGGAAGGGAAACTCATATGGGTGCGATCATGAGCAGTGGTTGGAGAATCATTAGATTAAATAAAAACTACAACATTGGATTCCTAATTTGTGACCTTATGGGGAATAATGGTAAATCATGGGATGAAAAGTGGATTAGGGAAGTCTTGGGAGATAGCATGGATGAAAAGTGGATGAATAATGGTAAAAACGCCGCTAAAAGTCTGTTTTGCTGTAGTGTGGCCTTGTGTAGTAATAGAACGGACATTTGGGGGATGTCAGAACTCAAAGTGGATGATGGCTAGGAGATTTCTTGGAGCTTGTCACTAGCAATTAGAAATGGAAGAAGAGTTGACATCTTCCCGAGGGTAGGTGCGACGATAGCTATGGATGTCTTTCTTTTTCATTGAACATTAGGGTTTTCTTTCGTGTGCATGCATGCTCTTTCAGCTATGGGTCCCTTTCTCATAGTTATGATGTTTACATGTTATCTTAAATCAAATTTTTATAAGCTTGGTGGAAGCTTTTTCTCCTTGGTATGATTACCAAAGGGCAACCCCATTTTTCAAGACAAATCCAGAGACGAAAGTAATACTTAATCATAAGACCTTCATTATTTCTTTTTATAAAATTGCTCGAAATAAGCAATCAAGGGAAGACACTCATTGATGTTAGCAAATGGGTTTTATAATATTGTTGAATCATCATTCTTTGAAAAAAAATGAAATAGAAAATGATGGCAAAAGATGATTGATTGATCCATGTTCATGGCAGCATGAGAATTTAGGACAGATCGTTCTCATCATTTCCTTTTCTATTTGAGTGTTTTTCAATTCAAAAATAGAGATCAATTAATCATTACATTTCGCTATTAATAATCTACTTCCGTTTTTAATATTTTCGGCTATTAGGCGAAATAATAAATTTAAGGGAATAAGATATTTTCTAATAAAATTTAAAAAAATTCATTTAATCAACTCCTATGTTATCAACTATAGAAAATCATAAAAAATGGGTTCTACAAGCATTCCAAGATGCAAAATCATTAATGATAACATCAACGTCAATGTTTTTCAAAAAATCATTCTCGATTGGTAAAATTGTCAGACCATTCAACCGTTCTCGATTGATAAAAAAATGGGTCCCTTTTATTTATTTATTTATTTCTTTTTTTCCTGCTTGCAATGAAGCGTGATCGAAAAATTTAAAAGTTGAAGAAAAAAAATTCTTTTTTGGACTCCTTCCAGCCTTGGGCCCTAGGCGGCTGTAGTCCCAGACTACCCTAGGGTCAGGCTTGAATAAATCATTGTTCTCGAGAATAAGATAAACCTTGAGACTAATGGAGAGGAATCGCAATAGAGCTGGTGTAGATATTATTAAATTCATTATCGTTCTATAATTGATATGTTCTATTTCATCATTTGTTCTGTTTTGTTGTGTATGTGTAATTTTGAAAACTATTATTATTTTCATGGACATTGGAAGGATCCATTTGTGTCCTACCCCACCTCATTCTACTTCTTTGTTACTTGTTTTTAATATTTTCGATCTTTTTAAAGTGATTTAAATATAATTTTTCACAAAAAAATATTTAACAAAATATTTCCCCTTTTTAACTATCCAAAAATATTATTTTATGAATTTGTACTCTATATATTATGTATAAAATTAACCCAAATTAAAAATATATACATTCTAGATTAATTTGATTCAAAATTGAAAGATACAAAGCTACAAGAAGTTACCACCACTGATGAACAAGGACTCCACTTTTTCTGAGAGAAGTAAACAGCTCTAAGCAATGGCGGTAATGCTTTTTATATTTTGTACTCCTTTGACCAGGGCAACATCTCTGCCACCTATTGTAATGGCATTCAAGAAAAATCTCATCGATCAGACAGATTGCTCCAGTTTCAAACAACTTTGGAATCAAGTCGAATTCAGTTCCTTCAACATCCATCTTTATCACCACGAAATCTCTCTTTGTAAAAGTGTTCTTCAACCATTCTGCAAAATCAAACCCTTGAATCTCATTCACCTCAGTGTTAAGTTCACCTCTACTTGATTTCACAGGTTGAATTCTCCCCATCCCCCTGCCTTTATTCTTAGTCTTATTCACTTTTTCTTGCGCAGGGCCGTCGTTAATCTCGAAAGACAATGTCTCATTCCTGACCCAAGCTGCATATGGTAACAACGTAACCGCCTTCTTCTTCGATGCATATTGTTTGTGAAAAGCTTTGTCAGCCTCAATAGCATAGACATGAAAGCTTTTATTCTGTTTGGGATATTGTTTCATGAACCAACTTCCAATACTAGAACCATAATTCCTAGCTCCAACATCAATATAAACATACCTATTCTTGAAACTTATATCAACCATGGATGAAAAATACTTTACGTTCTTGATATTCCTTTTCAAGGTAATCCATGGCTTCAAGGGCTCTTCCTCAATCAATGGCTCCGCCTTCTGGACTAGTTCTTGTTTATGAGCTTGAAAGGAGCAGTTCTTAGAATCATCACCAGGTATCTTTCTATACCCATGATTCTCTTTTTTCAATACAATTTCTCTGATATATGGCATTGATGGATTGAAGCCATCAATGTCAAGCACTTCGATTAATTTGCAATAATGGAACAAATCGAGAAAAGAATTCAGACTGTATGTATCATTCGCCTTGACGTGGAACACGGCAAGCCCTTGAGGTTTTAAGGCCCGAACGATTTCTGATGCAAAATCAAAGGGTCGAGCTGACATTTCGACACGGGCACCACCAGAGAATATGAAGTCAAATGTATTATCATCGAATGGTATTCGATCACCCTCCCCTCTAATAACCAAAGGTTTAGCCGCTTTCTTGAAAATCCCAATGGAGTCCTCCACTCCAATCTTCTTCAAAGCGAAAACTTCATGTCCCTTAGGAGCCTCAACGCAGAGAGACTTGGAATGAGGCGAGAGATAACCCTTGGAAATCATATCTTGGAAAATTGAAGAATAGAAATGGACAGCCTTATCCCATTCTCTGCTAGCATAGAGATGGTTGTGAGGATTAGATTGGGGAGCGACATTGTTTTTGAAGAAGCAAAAGTTGTAGAGATTACAGGACTCACCGATGGTGGTGACAACGTAGGCAAATCTGATCAACGTCACCAATATACCAAAGAAAAGAACATATGCCACAATATTCCTCAAAAGGCTCGACTTTTGTTCCATGGCTAAAGACAGTTTTTTTTTTTTTTGAAAACAATGGTCATAAATAGTGCATTATGGAACAAAAAAATAACAAAAATTTGCTATTACTTTTTTCCTGTTTCTAATTATTTAGTTACTAAAATTTAATTTAGGAAAATTAATAAAAAATGAAAAAAAAACTATTATTCAATTTTAAATAATTTATTTTAGGCATTATTTTATTTTTAATTTTTATAATTAATGCATACTCATTAAAATATAAAAAAGTAAAAATAATTTTATAAATAAAACAATATTAAAAAGTTTTAGGAACAAAAAGATTTTAATAATCTCTTACTTTCAGATTTTTTTTTTAATATTTACAATGGCATGGAAAGTAAGAGATTAGGATTAAGATTATAACATTTTATTCGTTATTTGTTTTTCTTTCTTAAAGAATTGTAGAGAATTTCACTTTAAAATTTTGGATATTCATTTTTCGGAATTTGTTTAATGCTTTTCATCAGCCAAGAAAAAAATTCTAAATACGGAAAGAAAAACAAATATTAAATACCCAAATTGCCTAATCTTAATAACCCCAATCTCTTACTTTCAATTTCATGTAAGTTTACTTCTATTTCTTTGTATTGGTCACCACTGAAATAGGATGGGTTAAGCTTAACACGGATGGATCGAATGTCACCCAATAGCAATAATGCTTCGATTGGAGGGGTTTTTAGGGCTTCAAAAGCAAGATGGTTATGTGGTTTCTCAATGATGGTTGCCAAGGACACGGCTTTCCAAGTTGAAGCATGTGCTATGTTGGAAGGTTTGCGTATAGCATGAGATAAGGATCATCAGTAATTAGAGATTGAATGCAATAATTATCTGCTTGTTTAGTATTTACAAGTAGGATGAATTGTCAATAGTAGTTTAGCTGAGCTACGTTTAATACACAGTTTCAATAGAGATTAAAGGATACGGATTCATCACATTCGAGAAGTCAAAATGCCGATGCTGATAGAATGGCCAAATATGAGTCTAATAGTCCATTGAATTTGATTTTGTTTGAAGAACCCCCTTCATCAGTTTAAGAGGCTTTGTTGTTGGATAATGCTCTTTCTACATGAATTTGATTGATTTTGATGTATTCACTTAATGATGTTATTTTCTATAAAAAAACAATTTGATTTTATTTGAAGAACCCCCTTCCTCAGTTAGGGAGAGCAATTTTTTATTTTAATAAAAAAATTAACTCATTCAATTTTTTTAGGTTTCAGTTTAGTCAGTTGGGGTAGGGTAATCAATTTTAACCTCATTTTAATCGGTTAATTTAGTTGATTATTAGTTTTTGAATCTTAGAATTGAACCGATTGAAAAAATTGATTTATTTTATATTATTTTTAAATTAATTAAAATATATTTATAATTTATAATATATATAATAGATAAATAACTATATAAGCCTACTCAATAACAATCGATCAAACTGACTCAATCAAAGTTGGTTCGATTTGATCAATTTTTTCAACTAAAGTCGATTGTTGATTTTTTTCATGTTAAAGTTGATTAAAAGAAACTCCGATTGAACAGACCAATTAAACCGATTACTCTCTCAATATGGATGAAACCCGGATACTCCAATCCAAAAATTAAATCATCATTGCCAATGTGCCAACCAATGGGTCACATTATTAGCCTAAAATCTTGGAATAAATGCAGGACTAAATTTTAAATATAAAAAGAGAACAGGGACTTTGAGAAAATTTTACCCTTTAATTTTTGAGGAAATAAAATTTCCATCTTTTTTTTTTCCCAAATAGAATTGCCTAATTAAAACCCCCCACTTTCCCTGCTCTTCCAGGTGACCGCCATTCAGGCAAGAATCAGGGTCATGCAAAACATTAATTAAAATTCTCTTTCAATTCAGCGTTATTTTGAATTTTTTTGAAGTAATTCGAGGAACCCTAGTTTACCCAACTTGAAAGGTAATAACGCGACGGTTTTATTTCAATAATCTGATTTCCTTTTTTGCTAATTTCTGTAATTTTATTCAGATATTTTCATGCAAGAAGGTCAAATTTCTTTTGCTACGAAACTTAAATGAAAAGTTCAAGCTTGTGAACAGTTGATTTCCAGTAAGGAGATTTTGGATTGAATTCGTGGCGAGTGAAACTCGTGGGACGACGCCGTTGTTGTTCTTGGTCAGCAAATTTTGTGGTATTTTTCTCAGATTTCTTATCTGTTTGTTGAATAATTGTGAAAAAAAAAATCGGATTTGTTCTAGGTTTTGTGAATATATTTTCGGTGTTTGTTGTGCTTAGGTAAAATGCAATAGGAAATTTCAAATTGATGAAATTATAGAAGCTAACTATGATTTGAGTTGTAATAGTTGATCAAGTTTCTTAACTATGATTGAACTTATTTAGCTTTGTTTGATGTTAAAAGAATCTGATTACCCTTTTACTAAGAGATCCCTATTTATATGGTTAATGGTAAAAGTCAATTATTTAGCTATTTGATGAGTTATTGAATTAGTACATTTACGAGTTGCAATAACACAGTAATGGCGTTATGAGCTTATCGTCTTTTTCTTTCCGTACTTAGGTGCTTGAATGTTGTAAAGCACAGAAACCATGGGAGATGGCAATAATACCTCAGGCAGAGGCATTGGAGCGAATAATACGTCATCCAGCAACAGTGAGAAGCCGGAGTGGTTGCAACAATACAATCTGCTCGGCAAAATTGGTGAAGGTACTTATGGTCTCGTGTTTCTTGCAAGAATCAAGTCACCGACAAATCGTGGAAAATGCATTGCTATAAAGAAGTTCAAACAGTCTAAGGATGGGGATGGTGTCTCCCCGACTGCCATCCGAGAAATCATGTTGCTTCGGGAGATTTCTCATGAGAATGTTGTGAAGCTTGTTAATGTGCACATTAATCACGCGGATATGTCGTTGTACTTGGCTTTCGATTATGCTGAATATGACCTCTATGAAATCATTAAGCACCATAGGGACAAAGTTAATCATACCATGAACCAATACACTGTTAAGTCATTGCTTTGGCAGCTGCTTAATGGATTGAACTATCTTCATAGCAACTGGATCGTACATCGAGATCTAAAGCCATCAAATATATTGGTTATGGGTGATGGTGATGAACACGGGGTTGTCAAAATTGCTGATTTTGGACTTGCTAGGATTTATCAAGCTCCGTTAAAGCCATTATTTGAAAATGGTGTGGTTGTAACTATTTGGTACCGTGCACCTGAATTGCTTCTTGGTGCCAAGCACTATACCAGTGCGGTTGATATGTGGGCTGTTGGATGTATTTTTGCCGAGCTTTTGACTTTGAAACCACTTTTTCAAGGTGCGGAAGCTAAATCTACACCAAATCCTTTTCAACTCGATCAGCTGGACAAGATTTTTAAGATCTTAGGCCATCCCACCTTGGAAAAGTGGCCTACACTTGCAAGTCTTCCACATTGGCAATTGGATGTACAACACATTCAAACACACAAGTATGAAAATGCTGGACTTCATAGTGTTGTTCATCTTTCTCCGAAGAGTCCTGCATTTGACTTGTTATCTAAGATGCTTGAATATGATCCTCGTAAGCGTATAACAGCTGCACAGGCTTTAGAGCATGAGTACTTCAAAATCGAGCCCTTACCAGGTCGCAATGCACTGGTACCTAGCCAACCAGGAGAGAAAATAATCAATTATCCTACTCGTCCGGTGGATCAGAACACTGATTTCGAAGGGACAACTAGCATTCAGCAACCCCCACAATCCGTGTCATCTGGGAATGTAGCTGGAGGCATGGGGAGAAATGGATCCGTTAATCGGCCCATGCAACCTCCTATGCAAAGAATGCCTCAAGGCATTATGGCGTATAATTTCCCATCTCAGGCTGGAGTGAGTGGTGGAATAAACCCAGGAGGCATGCCAATGCAACGAAACCTCGCCGCCCAAGCTCATCAACAACAACAGTTGAGAAGGAAAGATCCGGGAATGGGCATGGCCGGATACCCACCGCAGCAAAAATCGAGACGCATGTAAGAAAATTTTTAACTTCTGATATGTTAATTATCTGGAATGTAATCGAGTTGGGCGTTGTATTCTTTGGATTTCAGTATATTATTAAAACTTGGGAGATCTATAATCTATTAATGTGAGCTCCCTGCATATTCAATCTTCCTCTAGGTTTGAAATGTCTTGCTGGTTTTACTTGATGAACATTTTCCATGTTGCAGCTATTTATGGATTTAGTTAAAATAACGAGGGTATCAGAGGAATTACGAGCATAAACGCATTGGAACTCACGTCTTCTTTTTTGCTGTAATAATTTCATGTAATAATGTCGTGTTGGAACCATTCGCTGATCTAGTAAGGATTATTATTCTCTATACTATCAAAAGAAGTTTTAAATTTTAGGTTTAAATGAATGATATGCCAATATTTTTAATTATTACTAAGGATGAAACGGTTTTCTGCATGCAAATTTTCTTTTAAACAATTTTATTATAGGTTCTGATAATATATGCTTTTTTTGATATCATATTTAAAACTATCTATAGCCCCTTTTCAATCTATATCAATCGAGTTAAGAATAAATTGACGCTTGTAAATTCTTTTTGAACTATATTGATCTTGAAATGTGGAACAAATGAAGGTTTGATTTAGATGGTTGGTGAGATTGGTTTTGACAAAAGTTGAAAACAATGATAGTGGTGAAATTAGTAATTGTAGTGATAAAATCAGATATTATAGGGTAACAGTATCATGAAGGCTCCAATATTAGAATTCAAATTGCATTTTATCATCTTTATTTAAGAGATGGGTAAATTAGTCTCTGTACATTAAATCAAAGAGCAAATTAATCCTTTTGTTAAAAGCTTCATCTATTTCTACTATTAAAATTTCTGTCAACCACACCAGTTTTTAATAATATAAATGGATGAAACTTTTAATAAAAAGGATCAAGTTGCTCTTTAATCTAATGTACCGGAATAAATATACTCATTTTTTAGTAGAGAGAGTAAAATGCAATCGAATTCCTAATAGAAGGTCTCTATAGTACTTTTATCAAGATTATAGTATTGAATTCAATCAGAATATCGGTAAGATAAGCGTAATAAAAAGTTCAAATTTATTAAATTAATTATTTGAAATGATAATGTGATTAAATATTATGCTAAATAGTATTTAGAAATTAAAATAATAAATTTATTTTAAATAGCATATTAGGAATTAAAATAATAATTATGAATTATTAAAATTACATATTAAAAATAATAAAATTATATTTGTATTAATTATATTCAAATTTTTATTTATTTTAATTTATGAAATATATTAAAAGATAATATAATATTTATAAAAAATATGAAGGGATAAAAGGGGAAACTCACCTCACTTCTAGTGATCCAAATTGAGTGTTCTAAAAATATCAAGATTTTCATTACACCATAGCCTGTATGGAATTTAAAGTATGGTTGTTTCAATCGGACTGAATTGATTAAAATTTTAGTGACAAGTTTTAATTTGAAAAGAAATATTAAATCAGTTAAACCGATCTTTTTATAAAATTTTTAAATATTTATTTAATTAAAATAGACTAACAGATTACTTAACCGATTTTCCGGTCCGATTTTTGACCGGAAAACTTGGTATGAAAGTAAAATGGAGAGTTGGAAAGGATGAAATAGCCCATGGGGTCATGTTTATCATTATCATAAAGGCAAAGGAAGGTGATGGGCCAATGTGCTGAATTTCAATGAAGAAAGTAACACCATGTGAGCTGAGGACCTGTCTGTAAATTCCATATAAAATAAGAAAAGCAAACATTTGAAGACATGGGGCTGTTATGATAGCGACAGATGGGGGATTAGAAACCAACACTCACTCGCTTGTGCTCTTTTAAAGATCATGACTCACTCTTCATCAAAGTGCCTGCATTTGCCACATCATTGTAAATGATTTCAATGTGGTTCAAACATACACCATTGACCAACTTAGATTTATCATCAATATATATACGTTTGATTGTTGTCCTTGTGGTTTTTATTCATCCATATGTCATTGTTATGATACAAAGGATTTGAAACCAGGTCTGTTTTTTTCCTTCTTTAATCTTCATATTTTTGTTTTTCATTTTTCTCTGGTTTTTCAGATTCTTTAAACATATGATTTTTGATGCAGTTTATAGCTTGTACTGGTAACTTTCAAGCTGCTTTCCTGTTTTTGTGAACTTACCATGTCTGACAAAATAGCTAGCTGGTATTGTTGATGTAAACGGATTCGGGGTGAAATCATGTCAAAGCGAAGAGTTTGTGTATGGTAGGACTCGACTCAATGATATATGCCATACAAAGTTTTAGGAGTTTGTGCATGGTTAGACTCGAAGTAATCACCTATAATGTATATAGGGCTCTCGGTTTAGTCGAGATAATATAAATGACTCTGGGTTGGATTTGGATGTGAGGATGGTTATAGGTTACTTGCAAGATGTTGTAGATTTCATTCATAGGCAAGATGTTTTTTTCTTATTGCATTATTATTATTTGTACAATATTAGGATAGGGATGGTTAACATAATTCAAACTTGTGTTCCTTTGGAATATGTTGTAGATATCATTTATAGAGATATCAGGGGAGGTTTAAAAACTTATTAGTTAGTATAATGGTAAATTTGTACTTTAGTCCCAAAAATTTATGATTCCTCTCTGATTTTTTAAAGTAATTTTCTAACTTCGCCTTTGATAAATATGTGAACTTTTTGTGTATATTTATTGATGTGTACACAAGTCAGGTCTTGGTCGAGGTTTTGTCTTTCAACAGATTCACAAAATAGGCTTGAATAGGTGGAACTATGGTTGTTCATTGTTGGACTCGACTCAATCACTTATGGCACATAAGGCTCTCGGTAGAGTCGAGACACTATACCAACAATTCTGGGTTGGATTTGGATGTCTAGATTTCATTCATAGATATATCTAACTTTTCCCAGTTTCTTCAAATTTCCTATATTGTTAAAATCTTGTTTCTTTTTAATTAGAATGCTTCAATGAATTCTGTCAATGGGAAAGAAAAGGAGCTGGTTTAGTTGGGTGAAAAAGATTTTTGCTTCTAATGCACAACCAAAAACACAGAAGGTTCATTTTCAGTACTTGTTACTTTTCAACTTTTGCTTCTTTCTTTTTTTTTTTTTTGAATAATTAATAGCTTTTTGATTCATCTTTTTGGTTCTTTTTTCCTTTTTGTTTGTAATAATTTCGGTTTTACTTTTCAGAAATCAAGGAGGTGGAGATGGATTTTCGGAAAACTAAAGCTCAAGCAATGCCGCCCTGCATTGCCGGCGATACCCCAGCAGAAATCGTTATGTCAAGCAACTGAGGATCAAAGAAAGCATGCTTTGAATCTTGCCATTGCGACAGCTGCTGCAGCTGAAGTTGCGGTTGCTGCAGCACAAGCGGCAGCCGAGGTCGTTCGTCTGGCTAATGCCTCTAACCATTTCAGTAATTTCACAACAAGGGATAGGAACCGAGCTGCTATTAAGGTCCAAACCGCTTTCCGGGCACATCTGGTGAGCTTACCTTTGAATATATAACTCGAGGATATCAAGCATCATTCCTTTAGATGTTCTTCAATTTGGACTGGTATGGTACTCATGATGCTGTTGAACAGGCAAGGAAAGCCCTACGGGCACTAAAGGGACTGGTGTTACTCCAAGCCGTTATCCGTGGCCAAGTCACGAGACGTCGAGCAATGAAAAATATGAAGTGCTTGCAATCTGGTACGGAGATGTACCCAGAGATCAAGGAGAAAGTTATTTGTCAAGACACCAGGAGAAATCAGAGCCTCGTACATAAAGATCAATTGCAAGTCAAGGACATTGTTAAAGTATGTTTCGTAATTCAAGTCGAACTATTCTTTTAACTGTTCTTTTACTCTTCATTACATAGACAATATGATCTTTCAAATATATGCAAATAACTCGGAACCCGACACATAAATCGGGAATGTAGCTTTTACTATCCTCGTAACATTTTGTCATGGCCAGCATGAATACTTTAGCCGAAGGAACTGGAATGATAGTGTGTTCTCTAAAGAAGACGCTGAAGCCGTATGGCTAAGAAGGCAAGAGGCAATGGCCAAACGAGAGCGTATGAAGAAATACTCGTATTCTCATCGGGTAATTTTTCATATCATATCGATGTTTGCTACTCGATTTTATTCTGCTGTTGAGAAAATACCAGATACTTTGCAGATCATTTATTTATCCTTTCGTTTCCTATAGGAGAGAGTGAATACGTATATGCTCGATGAATCCGTGCACGTCAAAGAAACCGGAAGGAACAGCTTCGTGGAAGCAGAAGCAAATAGTGAGGGAACTAGAAGGGAAAGAATGATGATTTTAAAACACAATGTAGCTTCGAATTCGAGCACATGGGAAGTGCACGGTCTGCACGGATTGAATTCGCCGTATTTGTTTCCAAGGAGATCGTTTTGTCGTGTGCAGAACCAGAATCCCGCTGGGAACGAGAGTTCTGTCCCAAGCTCTCCGGTTTTTCCTACCTATATGGCTGCAACTGAATCAGCAAAAGCAAAGGTAAGGTCAATGAGCACACCGAGGCAACGGCTCGGATTATCCGATACATGCTTCGATCATAACATGCCATACAAGGGTGGACTTTCTCTTTGGTCTACATATAATGGTGAAACATTCAAGTATCAATGAGAAGAAGAGTCTCCCTATGAACAAACTTTCTCTTTGACTGTATATGCAAGAAATAGAATATAGCTTCATATTACAAGGAAGACCCTTTGAGTGTTGTGTATGTGATGAGTGATACATATTGTTTTTTTTTTTTTTTTTTTTTTTTTTTTTTTAATTATGTGTGTGTGTAAAAACAGAGTTTGGAAAGATTTTTGTGCCAAGTAATGAGCAATGGAAGATTTGACTTTGTATTATTTGAAAGACAAATATTTTAAAATTAAAGTATAGGGCCTAATTTTTAAATTTTAAAAGAGTATAGGGACCTTGGTATATTAAATAAAAATAATAGGAATTATTTTGTAAAAAAAATTAGTTTTTTTATAATAAATTTTCAATTAAGTTGGTATCCGATTAGTCTATTTATGAACTTTAATACAATGTGCAATACTATATATGAATTTTAATTTTGTGTAATTTTATACGTAAAAATATTAATCTAATTCAATTTTCACGAACTACTGACTCAATTATCGATATAACACCATTTTAAGCATATATATTAAAATACAAGTAAATATATATCTAATATAAAAATAAATTGACGTAATTATTCTTTTAAATGTGTAGAATTGAAACAAAATTAAAATTTCATGTATATATTTAAATCATAATCAAAATTTCATACGTATACTTGCATCAAATCAATGTTTATGCATCAAAGTACACATTGAATCAAATCTCTTGTGTAATTTTGAGATTTATCCCAAGTAATATTATAGATTTTAGGATTAATATGCCATTTGGTACCTACATTTGACTTTAATGTTTAATTTAGTACTTGAATTTAACTTTAATGTTAAATTTAATACCCGATCAAATGACATCATGTGACATAAAAAAAATTTTACACGAGAAAGTCAAACTCAATTATGACACGTACCGGATTGAATATTAAAATTAAATTTAGTAGGTCAAAATTGGGTTGGAATTAAGGCCCAATAATATGTCTCAGCCCATATAAAACTTAGCCCTCACTTATAAGTTCACATGTTTTTCTCTTGAAGATTTAAGCATCTACCGGTTCTTCAAATACAGCCGCCGAGAAAAACACACAGCGAAACGATGGGGGCGAAGGCGAGGAAAGCGTCGAAGAAAGCAATAAAGAAGGCTTCTTCTCAATTCCCTAACTCTGATTCCAAGACTGCTTCAGCCGATTTCCTGGTATCTTCTTTTTTTTTTTTTGAATTTAATTTTTTTTTCTGTTTTTATTTTTTTTAACCCTAAATTGGTTTTGAATGCTATGAATATGAAGCCGTTGGAAGGTGGTCCGCGTGAAATTCCAGAAACCAAACCCCTTCAAAGCAATGCTACTGTCTTGTATGTTGGTCGAATCCCACATGGGTTTTATGAGAAAGAGATGGAAGGTAAAAATAATTTTTGTATAAAAGGAGGTGATATTTGTTCTTTGAAATAGGGGTATACATGAAATATTGATGCTCTTAAGCTACTCGTCCGACTCGATAAAAACTTAAACTTGATTTGGTAATTATCAAGCCGAGCTTGAGTAGTTCAAGCTATTGTCAAGCTGAATTTGAGCTTAATAATACTTGTCGAACGTCCAAAGCCTTATTGAGTTTTCGTTTTTAATATATATTTTAAATGTTTTTATATTATTAAAGCATGTTATTGCCCTTAATATATATTATTACCTTAAGTTTAATTATCAAGCTCGAGCTTGAATACTTACAAGATTAATTAAGCTTGAGTATGAAAATTGATAATCGAACTCGAGTAACTCAAGTATAACCCTAGCTTAAAAATTAGATGTGTTTGATTGAGCTCGAGCTTGCTAGTATTCAAGTTTGACTCGGTTGGATTACAACCATACTTTGAAGTTCTTCCTAACTTACGGGGTTTTTTCTTTATCCTTTTGCAGCTTATTTTCAGCAGTTTGGTGCCATTAAGAGATTAAGGATTGCAAGAAATAAAAAGGTTTTAAGCAGTTGCATTAGTTTTGCTATTATGTTCTTTTGTTTATATTTCTGTTTTTGCTAGCATATTTTATTTATGAACTATAGGGGATGTTTTCTTTTATTTGAATTTCTTTTTAAAAAAGGTAGTAATATTGGTTTTGTTTTTGAAGAACTAGCATTCTAGTTTCATTTGGTTGAATGTGATATCTGCTGGTTATGGTGTTGCCATTTCTTGCTTTTTGTTGTTGTTGTTGTTGTTGTTGTTGTTCACTTACATTTTGACTAAAATAATTTCCGAGCATTCACTTTCTTCTGCATTTTTTATCATTGGTGCTTAACAGACAGGAAAATCAAAGCACTTTGGCTTCATCGAATTTGAGAATCCACAGGTTGGATATGGTTTTTGTTTTGTCTAATGAAATAGGGCTATCATGATTCTGGTTGTTTTGATAACAATTCTTGTTGGTTGTAGGTGGCTGAAGTTGTAGCTGATTGTATGCATAATTATCTGTTGTTCGAGCATCTTTTGCAAGTCCATCTTATTCCTCCGGAGCATGTTCATCCAAAATTGTAAGCAATGAGTTGTTTTTCATTAAGTTTCTAATTCATGCATGACTTTTCAGGAAATTTTTAGTGGTGTTTTAATGATGCACTTGTTATGTTTTATTACTGTCTGATATACCCAAATTTATAAGATGAGAAGACCTTGTGTGCCACGGTACCGACATGAATTTGGGAAAATGATGACCTTTAACCCTTGTTTGTCTTTGCTTGAAATTGGATTTATAGGAAAGATATTTTAAGAGGATAAGGAGTCCGAGTCTGCATAATTAGCTAATATTTCTGTGAAGAAAAAATTGGGATAAAAGAATTTTTAAGAAAATTCTGAGCATAGATACCCTTGCCAATTTTGAGCATCCTCAAAGGACGATTCTGTGGATTCCTAATGTTATGAATGTACTAGCCGGGTGAACGGTTGGTAATGTCTATATGTTCTTTATTTATATATTTTATCCTAACAAACAAATTAGTGAATAGGAAGGGAACTTATTTGTGAGGACGAGGTGATATGTGAAAAGCAATGCAGCAGTTGATTAAAATACTAAGAGAAGATGTAGGCATTTTCTGCTCATTTCTCTGATTGATTACTTATGTTCTTTGATATGTAGATGGAGAGGTTTCAATTATAAATTCAAGCCAGTGGACTATGTGCAAATTGAACGAAAGCGGCATAATAAGGTTCTCAATAGACATAGAGAAGTTATCTGCCATATTTAAGCGTGAATGAGTTGATTCAGAAATTTTATTTAATTTGTTCTATTTTTTGTTATTCAGGTGAGAACATTGGAAGAGCATAAAAAGTTGGTGGAGAAGATCATAAAACGAGACACGAAGCGTAGAAAGAGGATAGAGGCTGCTGGCATTGATTATGAATGCCCAGAAATTGTAAGAATTCAACCTTCTACTTGCTTTAATTTATATCACTGAAAATAGATAAATCATTAGGAGCACATTGGTTGAAGGTGAATGAACATTTAGTATTACAACACTTGTGCATGAAGAACTTAAGCATTGCTTTAAATCACACTATGATTGGTTTTCGATTAGAAGAATGAACATAGGGGCTTTAATTTGTGCAATAAAAGTTCCATGGTGTCTGTTAAATTCTTAATATGGTGCACCACTTTCATTCTCACTTTAAGCATCTGGATTGTTGATCCTCCTTGGATTTGACATGGAAGATATTGATCCTTATAAATGATTTTAAGGATGATTTAGTTATGAACAGAAAGTAATATTGAGGCCCTTGTATTAGGAGTCGAATTGCATTTTCCCTCTCTACTTAGAAAAATAGCAAATTCGTCCTTGTACGTTAGATCAAAAGTAAAGTAGTACTGTTAAAGCTTCCATCTAAACCGGTCCTTGTACCTCAGCATGAGGTACACAAGACTAGCCATGTGTAGTTGTTTGGTTATTCCATCAATCATGGATAAAATTTTTAACAAAAAGGATTAATTTTTTTTTTTTTTAATGTATAGGGAATAATTTATCAATTTTTAGTAAAGGGGGGGGCATAATGCAAGGTTTTCCATAGTACTTTTACCAGAGGAATCCAATATGGAAAGCGATACTATTCATCAAAGATGTTTTTTAGTTGAAGGGGCTTTGTAACCTGGTCCTCCCTCTTTTTCACCTGTGACAACCATCAATATGGGTGTAATTCGACTGAAAATCGTGATACGGTCTTGTAGTTTGTTAAGATATTGCTTCTTTTATCTCTAATTAACGAGATTTTCCGTATATAATCACTTGTGCTGACCAATATTTTTGCAGGTGGGTAGCGGTCAGTCTGCTCCAAAGAAGATAAAGTTCGACGAAGATTAGGCACCATTAAGGTGGTTATGCTCTATCCCCTGCTGCATCTATGACATTGTTTTTAGTGACTTGTGAGCATATGGGTTTCTAATTACTAAATTTCCTGCAAACAGATTTACTACCAAATGCTGACTATGAAGGTAATGGCTTCCACAATATAGTCCTGAGATGCTAAAAAATTGGAAGTTTAATGTGTAGTTGAGCTGGTGACAAGCTATATTGCCTTTGGCACTGCAACAAGTAGGAAGTTTTATATTTATAATGTTGTATCCTGTTAAGACCAGACCTCCTCTTGGAATCAAATTTTGTTAAATGTAATTTCAATCAATGTTTTTTATATGCTGACTGTTCGCCTATATATATATAGTCAAAATATTCAATTGCTACTTATAGCTCTGATTCAATCAGTTTTTGGTTAAAGTATGTCTTTCTTACTTCAATTTAATAAAATAGTTTCGAGATTTTAATTTTTAAATTTAAGAATCAGAATATTAATATTTAGAAGTCAAAAGTTACTGGTTAAATTAATATTTGAATTTTATAACTAAACAATCAGCTCATAAATATATTTATTTTATTATTTGAATTATTTTTGTTATTATAATTTGAAAAAATATTTTTTTTAAAATGTATATATTGTAGATGTACTAAATCTTTATAATATTATAAAAATTTGATATTAAAAGATATTAAAGGAAGTAAATTTGTAAAAAATCTAGAATAATGATATAGTAAAAAATTGTTTGTAAATAATCTTATATTTAAAAAAAAATGTAATTTTATATTTTATTCGTAATCTTATATTTTTAAAACATAATTTAAGATTTCGTGAGCTAAATGTATAATTATTATCACATAATAATTTATTAATTTAGGTATATTATAAATAATTTTTAATAAAAAAACCATGAAACTAGTTTGAATCAAATACAAAATGAAAAGAGAGGGGAGGGAAAAAGGGGGGGGGGGGTCATCCCAACTCATAGTTGAAAGGTTTGGTCAAAAGGCAAATAGGAAGCACTGCAACAGAGTCGTTTCATCAGTTTTGGGGACTGTCCTATTATCAATGTAACCCTTCCATATTTTTCAACATTTCATTGGCTCTCTCATTTTACATTACTTTTTTTATTCCATTTCCACGAGAGAGAGAGAAGCTGAAGCGATGAAAGAGTGATGAAAGTTGCGGTAGACTCGGATCCTGTCTCCTCTGAATATGTAAAAGACAAAACTCTTTTCTAACCTAGTCAAATATAATTGGGCTATTTCACTTTTTGGCTCTCAATTAAGTAATTTTTCTCGCATTGAGACTTTAACTTCTTTTTTTATTTAACTCAGGTCTTAAATTTGAGATAATTATTCCCATTGGGACGTGAGCTTATTCTTATCCAAGTTATGCTGAACTTGACAATGATTCGAACAATTGACTAGTTCAGACCCTAAATAGTGATTTAACCCAATATAATTTATAAACAACTAAGACACATTTTATAGGAGTAAATAAATATACACTGCCCTTAACATTATGATTCGAACTTACTAAGTGAGTTGTGGAGTAAATACTCCTTAAGCATTGAGGCTCTAAACTTAGTTTTTTTTATCCATTTATTTATGCTATTATTAAGAATTTATTGAGATGATATCACTAATTAATTGAATTTTAATATAGTTGTGAAATTAAAAAAAAAAACTCATTATTTCTTTTTATAAAGCAATGAGTATTATTTTGAATGTATTTATATATTTTTATATTATGATAAATATAAAAAAAATACATCTTAATTTTTATTGTCTCAACTTTATTATTTTAACTAAAGAGACATTATGTGTTTATATCAATTGTTCTAATAAATTTGTTACACCCACATTGTATGTGTATCATAATCTAGTAATACTTGATTTCGATATCTCTTCTATTATAAAGTCTTTAGTTGAGTCAATAACACCCATAAATCGAATCTCAACTCAAACACGGAAAATCAATTGAAATATTCATTTTTTTACAAAGTAATTATATTATTATGGGAGTATTTTTTTTATAATTTTTTATAAATCAATAAAAATTTTTCTATAATGTTATTTGAATAAAAACATCATGCATATCGTTTTAACCAAAATATTATTTAATATTTATATGAATTTATCTTTACTAATTATTCATTAACTGTGTCTTAATTAAAAAATTACCAAATTTTTTTTAATATTTTCATCACTAAAAATTATCTATAATAATATGCGAACTAAAAATCTAGTTTTATTTACGTAACATCAAATTTCTTATCAATTTAAGACAAATATTTTGACTCTCTCTTACTTCATTTTCTCTTTTCCTTCACTCTTTAAGGAAACCAAATGGAAATGGTTGATCAGAACGGCCTGCCTTATCTCCAGCGTTCTCTACCAATGAGAACCCATTTTCCGGTACCCCATCCTGAACCCACTGAACCATACTTTGCTCACATAAACATGGCTTCACCTTCACCAGTTCCATACCATGAACCCTTCATAGCACCATTGCCTAGCCGTTTGGTTAGGTTTAGCCATAATTATTACCCAAGTGCTTCACCCACCACTGGTGTTGCTGCTTCAGCTTCTATTCCTAGTGCAACGACACTGTTTGGAGGTAGCCGATGGGGAAACATCAACAATGGCGGAAACAGTCGATGGCCTAGACAAGAGACTCTCACTTTGCTTGAGATCAGAATCAGACTTGATCCTAAGTTCAAAGAAGCCAATCAAAAAGGTCCATTGTGGGATGAACTCTCTAGGTAAACACATTTTCTTTTAAGAACCCTATTTGTTTATCAAAATAGGGTTCGTTTTAGGGCTCCTAATTCGTTACTTCCCTAGTCATTTTCGAATTGGAATGCAGGTTATATTTCGTATTATTTTTTTTATATTATTTGAAAAAATTCCAAATTTTTTCATAAATATTTCTAAAAAACAATAATTATTCAAGAACTTTGTAACTGTAATTTTTAAAATTGTATTAAATAAACTATCTAAACATTTCCAATTTTTCAATTTTTCTTAATTAGCCTTAGAATGCATGTTCTAAATAATATTGTTTTAGGGTAAAGATTTGAGTTGGTTTCAAGGGTTTTTTATATACAACCCTTAAAGTTATTTATACCTTTTATAGAAAAATAATTATGTTTTTCCTATATTAATAATAATGTTGATGCAAACCCAGTTAAGAATGAGTTGATGCAAACCCAGTTAAGAATGAGTAGAAACTGAGTCTAAGACTAAGTAGAATTATAAGTTTATTTTCTTTGCTTTGTGTTTGATTTTTGGTTATATTAACTTGATTTATAGAATAATGGCGGAGGAATACGGGTATCAAAGAAGTGGGAAGAAATGTAGAGAAAAATTTGAGAATCTCTACAAATACTACAAGAAAACCAAACAACGTAAAGGTGGGAGACAAGATGGCAAAAACTACAGGTTTTTCCGACAACTCGAACTTCTTTACGGTGAAACAACGAATCAATGTCCGACTGTTCTCTATCAGACATCAAACAACCCAATGAACCAAAGAAACCACCATGAAGAAGAAAAGAAACCAAGTGATCAAAGCCTTAGTGTTTCCAATTCATCTGAATTCGAGACTTCATCGTCCAAAAACAATGCGGACGACGAAGTTTCGGCTTTTACGAAGGTGAAGGACTTTATGGAATCACAAATGAATAAACTGATTGATTCACAAGATGTTTGGATGGAAAGAATGTTGAAAGCCATTGAAGATAAAGACCAAGAGAGATTATCTAAAGAAAAAGAATGGAGGAGACAAGAGACAGCTTTGTTGGATAAAGAACATGAATTTTGGGTTAAGGAAAGAGCTTGGATTGAAGCTCGTGATGTTGCTTTAATGGAAGTTGTTAATAATTTTACAAGGAAAAGAGCACTAGAAGTTTCATCATCATCATCTTCAGCTGAAAGGCCTGTGGGTTACACTCAACAAGGAATCTCAAGCTTGATACACAGTTTAGGACAAGCTTGGAACCAAGATTCCAGGAACATATGAATCAAGTTTAGTTCTTTTTCCTTTCTTTTGTCTCTCTAATATATTGTAGTAATATTGTACTGAAAGAGCTTTAAACTATTGGTTATGGCCGATGGTAAGTTTTTATATATATGTATATCTGTGCATGGAATTAGCATTGTGTATGGAAGGTTGACTAATTTTTGTATGAAATTAACTGATTAGTAAAAGGATTTCTCTAGCTAGTCTATGGTTTTTAGATTTTTACGAATGTAGTCTTTAAATTTTATATATTTTGTTAATTTGGTCGTAATTTAATAAATTTATTTTATAACATTTGTGTAAATGTGTAAATATTGAAGCTGGATTTGTTAAATTTTTAAAATTAAGTAAAAAAAAGACAAAATATGTAAATATTGAATGCTAAATTTATTAATATACTAATTCAAAATTATGTACACTTGATGAAATACATTAGTGCGTTGATTAATTGTCGTTAGTTGTTTACTTTCGAAATCGAAATTGACAAGGATTAATTAATCCAGTTTTCTTTTACAATGAACCAATTTGCTCAATTTCGAAATTGAGAATCACGGAAGAAATTTTTTTATAAAAAAATAATTTTTATGGACGACTAGCTTAAGATTTTTACCTGTGAGGTTATTTTTTAAAAAATTTTTAATTTTGATCTATTGTTTTTCGTCTTCCTGCAAGTAGATTAGACAACTTTTTTTTTTTAATCAGAATTCTACTGTTTGTTTTTCATGGATAGACATGGTATTTTGTATTTCTTTGCATTCATTTGTAAATATAACAGTAGTGGCACTGGGAACTATTGTTTAGTCTCAATACACTGTTTTTTTTTTTCAATTAAAAGAAAATAAAAGTAGAATTGTAGATTCAAATATTTATATATATTTAATCAATTTTTTGAATTCGGATAATATTTGAACTTACTTTCAAAATTATTATTTTTTACAGATTTAGAGCCAATGTTGATAAATATCCGAATATTCCTTATTTAAAACTACATTACTTATTCAAATAATGGATATAAATTCAAATATTAGAATCCATTCATACAAAAAGATTATAATTTTGATTATATATATATATATATAAAAGAATTTTAATGGTTTGGTCTTTTATGTAAATTTGAAATTAGTTTTATTTTTGGATTCAAATATTTTATGGATAATAGTTTTTAATTTAGATAATAAAACTCAGATAATTTGAAGATAATAAATGAATTCAAATTTTTAGGTGGATGTTGTTTTATAAATTAAAAAAAAAGTAAGTACTAAATTTAAGCTAGAGTGTGTTTAATAAATTGAAAATTAAATACTAAATATTTTTTATATTGAGTTTTATAAGCACTAAATTTATATTATAAACTTTTTGATATATTAGTAAAAATTAAACACTGAATATAATATTTTGTTTGATAATGGTAAATCTTGAATTTTTTTTAAAAATTCATTATTTCATAATTTTAATCTTATTAATATGATATTATTTATTTTATTTTAAGTAATTTCAGATAAAATTTAAAGATAATTTTTTAATAATTAAATTCAAAGTGAGAATAAAATTAATTAGTCAACATAGTTTTGCTTAATAGGACAATTAAATTGATTTACTTATACATTCTAATATAATAAAATCATCTCGATTTTGACGAGATTAAAATTGGATTGAGAAAATAATATAATTGAAATAATTAAATTTTAATTATTTAAATAAATTATTTGTTGGAAATAAAAAATTGATTATTGGGTTGGATAATTATATGTGTTTCTTTTAATTAAAATTAATATGCACATATAATTATACTTAATATATGAAAAACCCAATGAGTTCATTTGATGTAAGGGTGGGCACACATTGAGAAATGTGCCGCCCACCACATTAAGTGCAAAGAGATTTTTGGGGTTTTATTAAAATATTATTTTTTCTCTTCCTGTTCAACTAGAACTCTTATGATTTTTCCTATATAAAAAAAAGGGCTATGGGGTAGCTTAATATATATGCAATTGATACATGAATTCTCTACCGAAATTTAGAAAAATTTACTTAGATACAAAATACATTCTATTTTTCAAGAGTACCCATGATAGTGAATTTCGATTTTCGATTTGTGATAACAACCCACCCATTTAGCGACTAAAAATTTAAGTATAAAGGAGAATATCATTTCGTAAAAAGCCATGACTTGATAAGTCTCATTGATCCAAAAACATAGATGCTGAATTTAATAAAAATTTATTGTCATAAATAACACAACAAAAAGGATTAAATTTTATGAAAATTTTTTAAAATTCAGCTGTGCTTCATAAACAATTTTTTCAATATATCCTTAAGAATTGCATTCTAGTGAGGTATTTTGGTGTAGGATGCGATTTTGAAAATTATAAAATTGTAATTATTGATTTATCGGGGGATGACTTAAAGAAAATGTGTGTTAGCCGTTACCTAGATTGCGTACATTAAGGGTGTGATGATGAATGATGGGCTACATTGAACTTTGTGGTTGGCGGAGCTGCTGTGATTGGGGAAACGTGTCCGGGTCATGCGCTAAAGGTTGGTGGCGCAATGGAGATAGGGAATTTCTCCTTCATTTCTTCTCTTTATTGTTACATTTATCATTTTTTTTATTTCCACCTCATGCAATAGTTGTTTTGAATCAAATGCAATCTTAATTTTAAATTTCATTCTTACAGTTAGCTCATCAATTTTAATTTAAACTTCAAATTTTGATTTAATTACCTTGATTTCAATTAAATTTGATTTTATTATAAAAATTTAATAATTTAAATTCATTTAACACGAACCTAATTTAGTTTTGAACTTAATATAAAATAAGTTTATTGATAGCTGCCGATTCCACCAATATAAATTTACATTTAATTTGCAAATTTAAGCAGTATAGGGAGTAGGATCAATCCCACAGAGACTGAGTTTACTGATAATTGTTTCTATCTTGACCAGATTTATGTCTGGGCAGTTGTCGTGCCCGCAAAGTTGGGAGGAAATAAAATATGTAACCTGAAATAAACAGAGAGAAAAAAAACGTAAAAAGTAAAAGATGAAAATAAAAACAATGAAGTAATCTGAAGAAAAATCGATTAAACTTAGCTTAGCCTTAAGCGCGGGTTTTTCCGTCTTTGACCCGATCCTCGAAATTAGATGAACTCCTCTTTTTCAATAAGCTAGTTATAGCTACCAAGGACGCCTTGGACACCAACTCTTCCTTGTGTAAATTAGTTATGGAATGTCCTATAACTAACCCTTACCGATTGAATAACCTACGAAACGTTCGTGATTTAGAACTCCAGCAGCTTTGCGTTCTAGAAGAGCCTAGCTCGAACCAATGCCCTCAAACGTTGGGACATTTAAATCCGGTTACTACTTCCCTTGATGGAACCAAATAGCAATCCCCACTTGACACGCCAATGTGTTCACAAAAAACCGATTAGACAATCGATCCTTCCGGAATCCCAACTGTACGTCTAGCCACACTAACTCAAACGACGTCTTTTTTGACTTAGCATTGACTTGACTTTGTGAGTTGACGAAGTCATACTCTTAATCCAGAGAAATAATAAATATTGGAAAATAGGGGTTAAATAGCTTCGGTTCATAACTCACGAATTTTAGACGGGGTTAAAACCGGCTTAAAGCTGAAAGGGGTTTAGTGTGGCATGATTTTAGTCATGCTTGGAGGTTGTAGAATATGATTCAGCTTTTGTGAAGGATGATGGAATTTGGGAAAGGAAAGGGGACTTGGAATGTAATTGAACTAATTTTGGAAAAGAAAACAATTAAATTTGAAATTGGCAAAATGTTGACGTCAACTTGAAGGAAAAAGAAGAAATCCTATTCTAAATTGAAATAGGAAAAGAAGAATAAAACTCCAAATAGTAATAGGAAAAGAAGTATTTGATTGATGATTTTCCAAATACAAATAATCCCTATTTATATACATGGGGTTTACTAAAAATAGGCTAGATTAATTAATATAAAATCTAAAATAATAAAATTAAAAATAAATAAAATTAAAATAAACTTAAAATAAGATTTTCTATTTTTGGCTTTTTATAAAGTCAAATTATTGATGTGTCCTTGGCTTCCTCCATCTTTTTGATTTGGCTCCATTTTCATGATTTTTCTTCTAATTTGGCCCTTTTCAGCTTGCTTTTGATCAATTGCATCCCTGACAAGAATTAAATCATAAAAATACTAATTTAGCAGGGACTAATTCAGAAATAAACCGAATTAAACACAAGAAATCATGCAAAATAATCATGTTATCATATATTTTTAATAAAATTAATAGAACTTTTATTAATTTATTTTGAATTATTATTATGTTTGACTTCTAAATCATTAAAAATTTGACATTTTATATTAATTTTTTAAAAAATATTTTTCACATTTTTTTGTATTTATTTAATAAAAAACAATTTAATTAATGAAAAATAATTTATTGGTTTAAGAAAAAGCCATTTGTTTTTTTGAAAATCGTCTTTCCTTTTTGAAAAGAGTAAAACATCACTTGATTTTTAAATAAAAACTAACTTGAATTGAGTTAAATAATATTATATCAAGAGTAGTTTTTAGATTTTAAATTTTAATCTCAAATATTATAATTTACAATATTATTAAACATACATGCTTGTATTTTATAATATAATAAATTATTAATATAATTAAAATAGTTAATTATTTTAATGAAATTATTGAATATTAAAATAGTATTTTCTTAATAAAATTTAACATTAATAATTATAAAATGGAAGAGGCCTATGCCCTCTCACTTTCGTTATCGTCTGAAGTTGGAGGAAATTCACGATGGGGCTAACACTTATGAAATTCTCAATCACAATGGTCATTTGGTTGTTCTTTAGGACATCCCTGTTCAAGGAGTATTTCGTTATTTCCTCCGTGACAAAGGGGCAATGGGGTATGTAGCCGTAGACCTATTAGATGGCATAAGGAATGCTAAGTGCTGGAACAACATGAGCACTCATGGATCTTTGACTCTAAGGATTTTGTTGCCAAGTATGTGAGGCTTTCAGATCGTAGGTAATAGATTCCTCTCGGGGCTCCACATATAGTGCCCATGTTGAAAACTAGACCTAAAGGAGCCAATTTCTTCTCTTGGTGTCAGCATTTATTCAGGCAAGTATGATGCAATTCTTGCTAGGTCTTCATCAGGTATGTATTGCTCAACCACTTGTCTAGAAACTTATGTGATTGCATGCTAATTTTTTCTTTCTTGACTTTTTGTAACGACCCAAAAACCAGTGGTATTAGAAAATGTGATTTCAGGACTTCGTTTCCGTAAACCAAACCCATAATGTCTAACAAGGAAAAAATACGAAAAGTCCACCAAGAACTCAGATGACGTATATAGGCCTATGCGTCCGATTATGAAAGACCACATAATTGGAAGAAGGGTAAAGAAAGCATAGGTATGGCAAGTAGGTCTGGAGGAATCTTCCAAAAGAATAAGTGGAAAGTTAATAAGACATGGACAAAGACCCAACGAGGTTTAGAAGAAAATAGGACATGCGAGAGTTGACCTTTCCATGGAAATGAAGAAAGGAAATATCTGAGGATTGCAAGTAAGAATTTGAAATGAAGAGCCTCCATTATTCCCTATAATATAAGGACTTCTCAAGCACTTTAACCTTTTTGATAAATGTTCTTGAAAACCACAATCCAATGTTTGCAAGTAAGGAAGTTAATAAGGCTTTATTGCGGGTACACCACCACAATGAAAGCCGTAAGGAAGAAACTAGCAAGCAAGCTAGTAGGCTCGTATAGCCCTAAGATGATAAGTCAGGTGATCCTCACATGGGACAGGTAAGGTATTAGGTTAGCCTTGTACATAAGGAGGATTACTAGAAGTAATCCCACATTGCAAACAATAAGGCAAAAGGAGAAAGGGTTACCAAAGAGGCAAGTTATGCTGGAGGTTAGCAAAGCTGGAAATGTCAACGAGTTCTTCAGGACTAAGGTATGGAAAGAAATAGTCTGCCAAGGAAGGTATGTGTAACACCCCTTACCCGAGACCGTTGCCGGATTCGAGCACGAGGTATTACTAGACTTAACTTACTAGTTCTGGGTATAAAAATTGAAACTGTCCGTCTGCGTCATGTTCACTAAATTAATTATAACTTGAGCTATGAAACTCGAAATCTAGATCCGTAAATTTTCCCTGAAACTAGACTCATATACCTTCTCACTGTAATTTTTCCATAATTTTTGGTATGGCCAATCAATACCAGATTTTTCTTAAAGTTTCCCCTGTTTTACTATTTGACTATTCTGACCTCTCTTCACTACGAATCAAATTACTCTTAGTACAGAATTCATATGATCTTCTTATTTATTTCATTTGAAAATAGACTCATTAAGGATTCTAAAAATATAAAGTTAAACCCCTAATTATTTTTCTCCATTTTTTTATGATTTTTCCAAGTCAGAACAGGGGAACTTGAATTTATTCTAAACCAGTCTTACAAAAATATAAATATCTCAAATTACAGAATTCCTTTGCTTTCCTTGTTTCTTTCATATGAAAATAGACTCAATAAGCTTTAATTTCATATCTCATTCAACTTCTAATTCGATTTATACAATTTTTTGTGATTTTTCAAAGTTAGACAACTGCTGCTGTCCAAAACTGCTTTAGTGTAACATGTTGATTTCTATTTTGTCCCTAATTCCACAATTCATACAATTCAATACTTGCTCAATTAACCCCTAAATTAAACTAGTTTTCTCATTTAATACTTTTCTCTATCATTTTAAACTACTTCATAACTTTTGAAAATCAGAATTTTAACACTAGGCCTTAATTTCAGCTATTTCACAATTAGGTCCTAAAACCAATTTCCATCAATTTCACTTGATAAAATCATCATATAACAAAATTAAAGCTTCAAATCAATATTTATTCATCATATTATTTCAGCACTAATCCACATCAAATTTAAAAATTAACCATAGAATCATAAACTAATGAATTAATAAGTTGGACTCAATTGTAGAAAGTCCAAAAACATAGAAATTTCAAGGAGAAAGCAAGTATTAAACTTACATGAAACTTGAGTATGAAAACCAACTTAAACTCTTTTCCATGACTGTTTTTCAGCTGAAGAAAATGAAGAGAATTGAAGAGAATTCTCCAAATATTTCAATTTAATCCCCTTTTTATTTAGCTAATTTTGGAAATTTTCCAATTTTCTCCCTTTTTCTTCTTTCTCTTCTCTTCTTCTTTCTTTCCTTCCCCTGCTCTCTGTTTCGTTTGGTTTCTGTTCTCTCCCAACTACCTTGAAATTCCAATACGCAACATCTAAGCATATCTTCGAGTACCTGAATAACTCTTTCTGATTGACCATCGGTCTGAGGATGGAAAGCTGTACTAAAACTCAACTTTGTACCTAAAGCTTCCTGTAATTTCTTCCAAAACCGTGAAGTAAATCTCGAATCTCTATCTGAGATAATCGATAATGGTACTCCATGTAGTCTAACTATCTCTGAAATATACAACTCAGCCAACTTGTCAAGTGAATAATCCATACGAACTGGAATAAAATGAGCTGACTTCGTTAGCTTATCAATCACAACCCATACTGCATCTTTCTTTCTCAGTGTCAAAGGCAATCCCGTCACAAAATCCATAGTAACTCGGTCCCATTTCCACTCGGGAACTAATATAGGCTGCAATAAACCTGAAGGTACCTGATGTTCAGCTTTTACCTGTTGACAGATCAAGCATCTAGAAACAAATTCTGAAATATCTCTTTTCATTCCTCTCCACCAATACATTTTCTTCAAATCATTATACATCTTTGTACTACCTGGGTGAATAGACAAGGAACTGCTATGTGCTTCCTGTAAGATATTCCGAATAAGCTCATCATCCTTTGGTACACATACTCTGTCTCTGAACATCAAACAACCGTCAGAACCGATTTGAAAATCAGACTCTACACCTGACTCGCACTGAACTCTTTTGGCTTGCAACTCACTGTCATCCTTCTGAGCTTCACAAATTTCTTTAAGAAACGTCGGTTTAGCTCTCAACTCAGCTAAAATAGAACCATCATCTGATAAGTCCAAACTAGTGTGCAAAGCTCTCAATGCAAATAACGATTTTCTGCTCAAAGCATCAGCAACAATGTTTGCCTTACCCGGGTGATAATCGATCACTAGCTCATAATCTTTAATCAACTCTAGCCATCTTCTTTGCCTTAAGTTCAGATCTTTCTGAGTCATCAAGTATTTCAAACTTTTATGATCAGTGAATATTCGGCATTTCTCACCATACAAGTGATGTCTCCAAATTTTTAATGCAAATACAATAGCAGCTAACTCTAAATCATGTGTCGGATAATTTTTCTCATGTGGTTTTAACTGTCTAGAGGCATAAGCAATTACCCTTCCTTCTTGCATAAGTACACAGCCTAGTCCATTTAAGGATGCATCACTGTAAATCACAAACTCTTTACCTGGTTCTGGTTGTACTAAGACAGGAGCTTTAGTCAACAATACCTTTAACTTGTCGAAACTCTGCTGACACTTCTCAGTCCATTCAAACTTAACATCTTTCTGTAGCAATCTTGTCAACGGAGTAGCTATCATGGAAAATCTCTCTACAAATCGTCTATAATAACCGGCAAGACCAAGAAAACTTCTGACCTCTGATACATTCCTGGGAGGCTTCCAATCAACAATGGCTGAAATCTTATTCGGATCAACTTTAATACCTTCACCTGAGACAACATGTCCAAGAAAACAAACTTCCCGTAACCAGAACTCACTTTTGCTAAATTTGGCATAAAGCTGATTATCTCTCAAAATTTGTAAAACTGTTCTCAAATGCTCTGCATGCTCAGTCTCATCATGAGAATAAATCAAGATGTCATCGATGAACACAACTACAAACTTGTCCAAGTAAGGTCTGAAAATTCGGTTCATTAAATCCATGAAAATGGCAGGAGCATTAGTTAAGCCAAATGGCATCACAAGAAACTCATAGTGACCATATCTAGTTCGAAAAGCAGTTTTTGGAACATCTGACTCTTTAACTCGCAACTGATAGTATCCGGATCTCAAATCTATCTTAGAAAACACAGTGGCTCCTTTCAATTGATCAAACAAGTCATCTATTCTAGGCAATGGATATTTATTCTTTATGGTAACCTTGTTAAGCTGCCGATAGTCTATGCACAATCTCATTGAACCGTCCTTCTTTTTTACAAATAATACTGGTGCACCCCATGGTGAATAACTAGGTCTTACAAAGCCTTTATCAGTTAATTCCTGTAGCTGAGCTTTCAATTCTTTTAATTCTATTGAAGCCATTCTATAAGGAGCAATAGAAATAGGTGTGGTACCTGGAATCAATTCAATACCAAACTCAACTTCTCTGATAGGAGGCAAACCTGGTAGTTCTTCCGGGAACACATCAGAAAACTCATTTACCACAGGCACTGATTCAATTTTCAACTCTGGATCTTTAGTATTCAACACAAAAGCAAGATAAGCTTCACATCCTTTCCTCAAACATTTCTGAGCAGACATAACTGAAATCATGGTAATTGCACTATCTGACTCATTTGAATTAACTCGAAGGATTTCACCATTTTCACATTTCAACTCAATGAATTTCTTTCCACAATTCACTATCGCATCATGTGCAGTTAACCAATCCATACCAAGAATCACATCAAACTCATCAAATGGCAATAGCATGAGATCAGCCGGAAAACAGTAACCTCTAATCATCAAAAGGCATTTTTTACATACTTTGTTTACTAACACATGCTGACCAAATGGATTTGATACTTTAATCACAAATTTCGTAAGCTCTATGGACATGTTCATACTAGGCATTAATTTCATGCAAACATAGGAATGGGTTGAACCCGGATCAATCAAAGCAATAACATTAACATCATGAAGAGAAAATGTACCCGTAATTACATCGGGGGAGGATGCCTCTTCACGATTACGGAGAGCATAAGTCCTTGCAGGTGCTTTAACATCTGATCTCGTTGCTGTATCTCTAAATGCAGCTCTACCTGCCCCTACTCCAGGGTTTCTCTGATATCTGCCTCTAACGGGGGCATTACCTGATCTTGCACTCGGTATTACTTCCCTTTTAACCATTTCGGGACACTCCCGAATGAAATGATTCGGTGCACCACATCGGAAACAACCAATCTCAGTTGCTCGACATTGACCTGGATGACGTCGACCACATTGAGGACACTCGGGTCTATCAGGTTGAATACTGCCAACACTCGCAATCGAAGTGGTTTGAGCTTTTGAATCCATAAATCTTCCACCTCTGTTCCGGCTAGAATACCCAGCTGAAAAATTAGATCTCGTAGAAAACTCTCTAGGCCTCTTGGGTGTAGACTGAAATGACTTGCTCATCTGTCTTTTCTTCGAGTCTTGCATCTCAATTTCAGATTTACCCTTTCTTTTTAATAACTCTTCTGCCTTATAGGCTCGTTCAACTAAAGCAACAAACTCTTTTATCTCTAGAACACCAACTGACAGTCGGATATCATCATTGAGCCCATCTTCAAATCTTTTGCACATGATAGCCTATGTAGACACACACTCTCGAGCATAATTGCTGAGTTGAACAAATTCACGTTCATAGTCGGTTACAGTCATCTTACCTTGTTTTAACTCAAGAAACTCTTTTCTTTTCTGGTCAATAAACCTCTGACTGATATACTTTTTATGGAACTCCTCCTGAAAGAAATCCCAAGTAACTCTTTCTTTCGGTACTACTGATACAAGTGTCTTCCACCACTGGTAGGCTGAATCTCTAAGAAGTGACACTACACATTTAATACACTCTTCCGGTGTGCAGGATAACTCGTCAAAAACTCTAATAGTATTTTCGAGCCAAAATTCAGCTTTTTCTGCATCGTCATCTTTGGTAGCCCGAAACTCTTCAGCCCCTTGTTTTCTGATCTTGTCAACGGGTGGCTTCTCTCTTCTGACTGTATCTGTGACTGGGGAACCTACATGGTTGGTCTGTGGATCATGAGGGGGTGGAGGTCTAACGGCCGAGTTCGTACGAACGAACTCAGCAAACCATTCATTCAAAGCTTGGAAGAAGGCTTCTCGAGCCCCTCCTCCCTGACTAACTGTAACGGGCCTTTCACGACTATCTTGTGGCACCGTCCCTTCAGCGGGAGTGGGTGCACTACTCTCTACATCATCTGCACCAGCTCGTTCAGGATCCATAACTAAAAAAAATTTAAATCGTCAAGAGTCGTCACAGTATCAAAATATAAGTATGGCATTTATAGATAGACTCTTACTCATACTAAATATTTCGAGAACCGACTAAGCCTTGCTCTGATACCAATAAATGCAATATGATACCAATAAATGTAAAATAATAGAATATTGCATTTATTTACTGCAAACTTACCTCGAAACGAAATACGATCAACTATATTGATTTAATCCTCTATCTTTTTCTTTCCTCGATCTAACTCTGGATTTTGTTCTTCTTGATCTTTAATAGAAAATTTAGCTTATTTAATACTCACATTCATCAAAACAGTCCTTAACTCTTAACTTTGGCAAAATTACAATTTTGCCCCTAAACTTTTACTTATTTACACATTTGCCCCAAAGCTCAGAAATTAAACTTTATCCCTTATTCTTATGTTTTATGGCATGCTGATCATTTTTCCCTTCTATGGCAACATCAAATTCTCACTCTAACTTGTACTTATGAACATTAGGTATTTTTACCGATTAAGCCGTTTTACTCGTTTTCACTTAAAATCACTAAGCAAAAGTTGTTTAACATAATTTTAGACTTCATATTCTATCATAAAACATCAAAATAAACACATTTCACCTATGGGTATTTTTCTAAATATGAACCCTAGAATAAATTATTAATATAATAAGCTAAATCGAGCTACCGGGGCTTCAAAAATGTAAAGAACATTAAAAAAGGGGCTTGGAATCACTTACTATGGAGCTTGGAAGCTTGAAACAAACCCTAGCTATGGTGAACACTTGAAAATTCGGCCTAATGAAGAAGATGAGCATATTTTGCCATCTTTTTCCCTTTTAATTCATTTTTATTACCAAATGACTAAATTACCCTTCATTAAAAACTTTGGTTCTTTCTTCCTATATATGTCCATTTTTGTCCATGAAAATATAATGGTATAATTACCATTTAAGGACTCCTACTTCAAACCCCCATTTTAATCAAGTACTCTATAAATTAGAACCCCTATTTAGCAACTTTTGCAAACAAGTCCTAATAGGCAATTTAAGCATGAAATTAATAAAATTTCTTATCAATACTCTAACACATGTATTTAATCACTCAATAAATCATAATAATTAATCATAATAAAATTTTATAGCAATTAGATACCTCTAGCTTCTAGAACTCAAGTTTTTCACTTTTTATAATTTAGTCCTTTTGACTAAATTGAGTGCTCAAACACCAAAATTTTTGAACGAAATTTTTACGAAACCATTTCATAAAATTGTAGATCATAAAAATATAAAAATATTAATTTAATTTTTTTTATCGGATTTGTGGTCCCGAAACCACTATTCTGACTAGGCTCAAAATCGGGCTGTTACAGTATGTCCTAAGGACCCTTGGTCGGATAGACGAGGAAATGAATACAAAAGTATAATATAGGAGGGTCAGACATATAGCTAAGTAAGCCAGAGGGCAACGAACACTCTTTAGGCAAGGTGTACGAAAGAGAGAAAAAATAAGAAGTAAGAATAGGACCCGCTGAAATAGCTAGGTGTCCATGACACGGTCTAGTGGAGAGTTCATCCAGTGGAAGGTCGAGTAGTGAGCAGAGTAGCTCAAAGGCTCAGTGGAGTCCATCACCCCGAGGTAGAATTCCCGTGTTGAGCAAACAAAGAGTATTATTTTATTTTACATTCATTACCCCTGTGTGGTAGGGTTAATTACAGACAGTATAACAACTCATTAAGTTTGTTTGAACTTATGAATTTGGCTGATGTTCACTGGGTTTGCGAGATTGATTGAGGACCTCAAAGAGGGACCAAGCTAGAAAGAATGGAGAGCGGGGATCGCCGATGGATCAAGTCATACACATAGGAAATGGGGTACCACTAGAGGCTTTGCCTTAGGAATTATGATATTGTGGTAGGATAGCGCCTTTAGAATTTGGGTAATTGAAATAGTTATCCTAGCTAAGAGTTATAAGGGGCCTATTGTATATAAAAAAATCAGATTAGGGGTATAAATTTAAGAGATTAAATATTCGATGGCTTAAGACCTTAGTTGTAAGAATTTTTATTTTAAATTTCATTATCATGTAGTTATGTTCTTACACTGATTATAGCAACTAAGTTAACCAAATTTAAGTATAGGTCCATTGTGACGCTCCATACTCAGATTAGATGAACAGGTCGGGCATGGGGTGTTACAAAGTGCGAGAAACCTTACCCCGTGAGGTGTTTGTTGTGGTTCTTCCAGATGTAAAATCTCTTGAGGATAGGTTAAATTCAGTACTAGCTTCTTGAGGGGGTCCTGTTCAAAGCAAAGAAAGGTGAAACTCTGCAATTAATCTTTCTAGGCATCAACATCATTGGTTGATCCAGTTTTCTAATCTGACTAAACTGCTTGATTGAAACATATATTGAGCTTACAATTGTCCTCTTCCATGAGGTTGATCAGACTATTGGGACCTCTTATGCTCTTTCTGATGCCTTTCTAAAAAATGAAAAACTGGTTTAAAAGGGTATGACTAGTATGATGGAGAAATACCAACAAAAGGGGAGCTTATATGGAAGATCTAAAAGGAAAATTCTCCCATAAAAGGGAAAATTCACAATTGAAGGGGGAGGATGCGGAGCTTTGCTTGCACACCAAGATATTTGAGAAAACAGAGGCAAATTTGTTGAAGACAAGCGAAAACTTTGGAAGGTTCTATTGGAGCATGATGTTGAAGTTAAGGATTTGAGCCTTCAACTTCAACATGTGTGTGCAGCTTAGGAGAAAGACTAGAAAAGACTCAAAGATATCCAAGTGACTATCTCGACTATCATCATGGATGGGGTCGTGTTGGATATGCAAGTGGCCTTTAGCCTCATGTACACACATAGGATGGACTTTAAACCATTCTTTGAAGTGTGGTCGCCACTTGGGTTTAAACGTTAATTGTTCGTTCGAAGATGGTTGGTGTTATTTCATTACGAGATGTGACCTTTCGTTTTTCAATGAATCTTCAAAAAGGAACTCCATTGAAGATGAGACTTAGAGGTCAAGATCTTACCAGAAGGAGTTAAAAGAGGATGGGAAAGGCATAGAGCCAACGAGTGGGGAGTCAAGCTCGTCGGGTGCTCAACAGGAGGGTACCTCAGCTGGGGATGGTGGGGGGGAGAAGAGTTGTTTGCAAATACAAATGTAATATTGCTAAAGCTTTGTAATTGTAAGCTTATGATTATCACTTAATAAAACGTTAACTTTTTCTTGTTGCATCATTGCTTTATGCTTTCTGGCTATGAACAATTTCCCTTTTTTGACATTTTACACCAGACAATCAAGTTGGGCATTGAATATTTTCATCCAATGTGTTTGAATATTGAATATTGCATTCAATACCTTTTAATTGTAATTGGTTGCTCTTTCTTCTTTAGCTGGATATGTATTTTCTTCTTTGAATATTGAATATTGCATTCAATACCTTTTGTCGAAACCATTTTTTTTTGAAAACGGGAGTGGACTTTGATTAAAAATGAAAAAAAAGGGAGCCGCCACCAATCTTTTTTAATGAGGTGTGATCGGGTCACCTCGTAATTTGGTCATTTTAATAATAGATTTGATTTATTAAAACAACAGTTTTGGTCTACGAAATTCAGAAAAACGGGTTCTAAAGTCAGTTACGTACGAGGAAGGATTAGCACCCTCGTAACGCCCAAAATTGGTACCTAGTTGATTAATTAATGTCTTACTGTCGAAAGTTGAAAACTCAAAAAGAATTTAAAATACGATCCCTTTTTATTAATGTTATTTAAAAGAGATGACCGAATAAATTGAAACGAGCATCAAAGGCCCACTCGTCCCGCGATAACAATATGTCACATCCCGTAAGTTAGGATGCAACATGTGAACCCTCGAGAATAAGCTTGCCTTTAATTTTTATTGAAATTCCAAGTATTTTGAAATTTAAAAGAATATTTGGCCATTTAGGTTTGACGAGAAAATCGAAACCCCGTAAGTTAGGGCACGATTTCTTGAAGTTCCGAATACGAAATGTTGCATTTATTTATTTTTTTTAAACTCTCCTTTTTACGAATTTAGGTAAAAAATTTAAATGCGATATTTAAAATTATATAAATTTAGCTTATTTGATTATGATAAAAAATCGGCTAAAACGTAAAAAAAAAATGTCATGTTTAATGAATAACGATAATGCGACGTAATTTGTAGTAATTAAAACATAAAAAAATAATAATAACAATAGATCATGATACCAATATGTATAATAGGACAATAATAACAATGGAAATAATAATTGTGATAATAATAATACTAATAATAATAATAATATCTAAATTTTGAAATATTGAAGGCAGCAAAAAAAAAGGCACAATAAAAGAAAATAAATAAAAAGAAGCCGATTATAAAAATAAATAAAAGAAATGTTAAGTAAATAAATAAATAAGTGAACATCAATAAGACATTTGATTAAAAAAATTGAAACTAAATAAATAAACAAACAAAATAAATGAAACAATTCTTGAGAAAAAAAAAGGGTTAAAGGAGCAATTTGTAAATAAATACATAATAGATAATAATAATAATAATAATAATAATAATAATAATAATAGAAGATAAAAAAAACGAAATAGATAAATACATAATGTTAAGTTTAAATATTTTATGAGTAAAAAATAAAATAAAATAAAATAAAATAAAATAATATTAAATTTAAATATAAGAGAATGATAAATAAATAAATGAATTGACAATGATAAATAAATAAATGAATTGACAAATCAAATATAAATAATCAAATTAATCAAACAAGAACTAAATTGAAATTAAAACAGAATTTAAGGGGAAAAACAAAATAAAAATAAAATATCGGCCCCAAAATGTGACACGCGAATGAGATGGGGGACCAAATGGGATAATATCCCTGTCCCTCAAGACGCATAACTTCAATATGTATTGAAATGAAGCATTACAAAAATTACAGGGTAAAATTAAAAAAGAAAAAAAAAGAAATAGGACCGAATCTCAACAGGCCTTAAAAGTAGAGGGACCTCGCGTGCAAATAGCCCATTCACCGCAAAAACACGTTGATCCTGATGGCAAGTGGGTCGAGTCACAGGTCAGAGACCAAAACGACGTCGTTTTGGTCTCTGAACCTAAACTTCAAAACGGCACCATTTCCTGCTTCTTATTTAAGCCCAAATTTTTTTTGAAACTTTCATTTCAACCCTTTCCTTAAAAAAAAAAAAAAAACCTAAAAACCTTTCAACCTCTCAACCACTCCCCTTGGCTGGCCCTAGGGCATCGTCGCCCGTCCGCCACACCACCACATTGGCCTGTGGCCGGTGATGCGCAAAATGGGCTTTTTAGCCCCATTTTCAACGATTTGAAGGCCAAGTCTTCTCGACCCAAAAGATCAAAAAAAGGGTCCTCGCTTCCTTTTAGACCTAACTTTGGCGATGGAGAAAGAATCTTCGAAGATGTGGTCGCGGGGCGTTCAAGTGAGCCTTTTCTTTCCTCTTTTTCTTTTTATTTATTATTCGTATGTAAAAGAATGAAATAAAATAAAAATGAAAAATAGAACGAAGCAACGATTTAAAACAAAAGTAGAATAAAAATCACCTCTAAGATTTTTGCTTTCTATTTTTTTTTATTTTCTCATGTGTGTGTTCATTTTACAAAGGTTTTCTTCGGTTTTATGACCGAAATTGAAGAAATATGAAATACAATATATTTTTTTGTTTTTTGCTGTTGTTGTGATGTTCGTTTGCAGGTACGGAGATGTCAGACGCGTGAAGGTGGCGTGCGACGGTGGTGGCATGCATGGCAGTGTACGGAGGTCAGAAGACCCTAGGTACGGCGCACCTAGAGTTTGAAGAGTTTTGTTTTTTTTTTTTTTTTTGTTATAGGTTTGGGCTAAAGTTTAGTTTTAAAATTGGGTTTAGGTTTGAAATTGGACTGTTGGGATTGCAATTGGGTTTGGCTGATTTCCGTTTGGGTTTTAGTGAGCCCAGGCAAAATTGGGCTTGTACAGCTTTTATTATCATTATGCAGATATTTCTTTAACAACTTGTCTTGGGTCAATTTAACATCATCCATACATTAATATCCATCCTCTTCACCACCATCTTTCTCTTCCAAAAAACTTCAATTATCCCCAAATGAACCAAATTCATTTCTTCAACCTTACATCAACCTTCTTTCCAGTGCTATACTTGGTTTTCTTCACTTTCTTTTTCCAAGCAAGAAAAGTTATATCCGTGGACGAAAACTTCACAATATGCAGCGTGCCTAGATATTGCGGTAAGATGAACATAAAGTTCCCATTCTTCATACAGGGTCGAGACGAACCTAGATGTGGCTATCCGGGTTTCGAAATCCACTGCAGAAATAACTCATTGCCATCGATTAGCTTTGGTGATGGTGACTATATCATCAATGACATCTATTATCATAACCAATCATGTCACTTGTCTAGAGCTGTTAGTTTTGATGAATATGCCATTTGCAGTCATTCGATCCGTAATATATCCCTTCCAGCCAACCAGTTTTTACTCCCTTCGCTCCAAAATAAAACCTTTTTTTTCTTCAATTGCAACCTGTCGTCCTCGCGTGAACTTCCACGGTACAATATTCATTGTACCGCTAAAAATGAAAGTAATGCGACGTTGGCACTGTTTAGTAACGATCCTATGCTGAATTTCGCTTCTGAATATTGTGATACAAGGGTGGTGGTGCCTGTGGCTTTTTCCAGCGGAGAGGGAAGTCTTGAAGGCATACTGAATAGAGGGTTTATGGTGGAATGGATAGCGAACGACTGTAGCATTTGTGAGGCGAGTGGTGGCAAGTGTGGATTTGATTATACTACCTACCATTTCAAGTGCTTCTGCACAGATAGGCCTCACGCTTGGCACTGTCGTCCCAAGAACGAATCGAGGTTCAAGCTGGGCCTGGGACTTGGTAAGCCTACACCCTCTATATTCTCAAAAGTATTGATAAAAGGGAATCGAAATATATACCGATGAAAATATTCTTTATTTTTATTATATTATTAAATTTATATTTTAAAATGAAAAAATAAAATAAAAAAAATTTTAATAATTACATATTTAAAAATAGCTATAATTGATAATGATTACACATTTAAAAATATTATAATTTAATTTACAATTATTAATTAAATAAATATTATGCTAATTTTAAAATAGAGTTATTATTTGAATAGAACACTAAGTATAAAATGTAGAAAGAAGTTGTGATAATTATAATTTAAATTATAACTATTAGTAAAAAATTGTGCTAATATAAAGTTAATATTTAATTAATATATTAGGTTAACCATATATTATTTTGAATAATGTTATTTTACATTAATTACATAAAGTGAAACTATATTGCATGTTGAATATGTTAAAATGCTTTAATTATGATTTGTGAATTTTATGTGATGACATTTGAATTGATAAATTAATAGATTTTAATTATATTCAATAATTCAAATAATAAATATTATTTTACATTAATTGTTGCGATTAAGAATAAAAGATTTAAAAAAAAACATTAAACACCTAAACTCATATGGAATGCATATGACATTGGAAGCTAGTGTTATAAAAATTATATACAAATATTAACAAAGAAAGAATTAAAGGAATTTTCAAAGTTATTAAATCTTTTAGTATAATCAAAAATTCTAATTGACGTGACATATAAAACAAATGATGCTATGTTAATATGATGTGCATATTGACTGCCATTCAGGTTTCCACGCCAACAACGTTAAAAATTCGTCATCATTTTCGTGAAAAAAATAATTTAACTCTTTTTTTAAAGGTTAAGGGTCAAATTTATCGAACTTTTACCTATTCAGTTTTATTAGTTTTAATATAATGCAACATCTTAGGTGTTATATTTCATTCATCATATCATCATCTTGCAATAATGGAATCCAATGCGAGTATCGTATTACTACAAGAATGTAGCTTTTAGTTGAGTTTTAGCTTGATTAATATGAGCATTATTCTCAATATAGGAGGATGTGGGTTTAAGTGTACTAAAACGCATTGTCCTCCTATTTATAGGTTGGAGAGGGGCTATGAGTATATAATGAATAAATAAAGCGTATTTTGACGAACGAAAAAATTTCAAAGCAGTTTGTGCTTATATATATATATATATATATAAAATTATATTAGCAAGGATAAAATAGTTACTTTAGTAAATTACAGTTTCCCATTTATATTTGACACACAACATTAATATCTACCCCTCTGAATGCAGCAGCTTCTTCAATTGTTGGAATAGTATTGGTGATTCTTGCCTTCTACTATTTTATAAGAAAATTCATATCAGATAATATAGATGAGAACATTGAAGCCTTTTTAAAGGATCATGAATGTCTTGCTCCTAGAAGGTATAGGTACTCAGATATTAAAAAGGTAACCAACTCATTCCAAGACAAATTAGGTAAAGGAGGCTATGGGGATGTTTACAAAGGTAAGCTACTTGATGGAAGACATGTAGCAGTGAAGATTTTAAATAAATCACAAAGTAATGGGGAAGAATTCATCAATGAGGTTGCAAGCATTAGTAGAACTTCTCATGTCAACATAGTCACTCTTTTGGGCTTCTGTTTTGAGAGAAGTTGTAGGGCTCTCATTTATGAGTTTATGCCAAACGGATCACTTGAGAAGTTCATATTTCAGGAGAGAAAAGATCGTCGATTGAAGTGGGATAGATTGTACCAAATTGCAGTTGGCATAGCTAGAGGGTTAGAATATTTGCATCGAGGTTGTAGCACCCGTATTCTGCATTTCGACATCAAGCCTCATAACATCCTTTTAGATGATGAGTTTGTTCCAAAAATATCTGATTTTGGTCTTGCAAAATTGTGTCTCGAAAAAGAAAGTGCCATATCCATGACAGGTGCAAGAGGAACTGCTGGGTATATTGCTCCTGAAGTATTCTCAAGAAACTTTGGGAGAGTGTCTCACAAGTCTGATGTTTATAGTTATGGAATGATGGTTTTAGAGATGGTCGGGGGAAGAAAAAACATTAGTGTTGAAGTTGATCGAACAAGTGAAATATATTTTCCATATTGGATCTATAATCATATAGAGTTGGATGAAGAACTAGGATTGGAAGATATTGAGAGTGAAGATGATCAAGACAGAGCAAGAAAGATGATAATAGTGAGCTTGTGGTGCATACAAATTGACCCATCAAATCGCCCAACAATGAGTAGAGCAGTAGAAATGTTGGAAGGGTTCACCAATTCGCTCACTATCCCACCTAAGCCTTTCGTATCGTCGCCTCCAAGATCATAGGCTGCAAAAAAGTATATGGTATGCTGACATTGTTGCATCTGTATTTGTTCACAATTTTGGCAATGGTTATTATTGATGCTGGTGAAAATATGTATGTAACAAATTTATAAAATTGATACTTACAAGTGTTAGTACAATGGTAAGAGACATTATATTCTCAAGAGGATACACATGTTTGAACCTTAGAGATGACATTTTTAAGAGGGGTAGCTACGAACGCCGAATATGGACCGTAAAATGGACAGTGGCGAATGCTCCAGCCCCTCTAAAAGGTAAAATTTCTATTTAGGCCCTTAAAATTTTTTAAAAATTTTAAATTAGTAAAGGTAAAATTACACTTTGCCCCCCTAAAATTATAAAAATTCGATTTAATCTTTTACAAATTAGAAAGATATAAACTATAAAAAATTAAAATTTTATCCGCCTCTAAAAGGTTGTCCTGGCTTCACCCCTAAAAATGGACATAAAAAACTTTGTTACAATTTAACACAGATGATATCATGCTACTCAACAGATGACTCAGTTATAGTCTTAAAAGTAATTTTTTAGAGAAAGTATAAATTCTTATACTTGTAATTAATCCTCTAATTAACAAGATATTAAATCATTTCTGTCCCCATTGTAGAATACAATTTTGGCCACCATTATAAAATTTGGGCAATAATTATTTAAAGGAACTGGGGAAAACGTTTTGATGATTTAAATCAATTTCAATTCCTCTTAATATTATATCATTTTTTATGCTAAAAAATATTGATTTTGAAAAATATATAATTCACAATATTATATTGTAATAAAAGTTAACTTAAAAATAATAATTTTAAAATTTATATTGAGATTCTTTATAATATAATGCCCATTTTTGCCTGTAACTTTCAAACCCTTAAAAGGATGGAAAAACGTGTTTAAACATGCTCAAACGTATATTCTCTTTATTGTTGTAATAACAATTATGTCAACTGTTTTGTCAAAAAAACAATTATGTCAATTGAACAAAGGCTCAATGGACAAAATTCATATTGAGATTTAAACATTTTAAATTGTGTAGATAATTACATTTATGAATAAATAAAAAATACAAATTACATCTAGAGGTGCTCATGAGTCGGGTCAGGCCTAAGTATAATGTTAACATACTTTATGTTTGTCCAAGCCCGGCTCAGACTGAAATGGGCTTAAAATTTTGCTCAAACTCGCCCATATTTGTAAAAGACTAACGCAAACCCATTTTAGGCCGACCCTTATTATTTTTTTAAAAATATTTTATTTTATTTTATTTTAATATTTAATAATTCTATACATTTTTTATTTATTGAAAAATTTTATATAGTCATCTTAACATTATTTTAATGTTTATATTAAAGTATTATTATATATTTAGTATAGTTTTTTTAATGTGTTCTAAATTACATAATATATAAAAAAACATAATATAAAATATTATAAACTTAAAAATGAGTCAAGCCCGACCCATATTTTAAACGGGCCTATTTTTTTACTCAGATCTATTTTTCGAGTTTAATATTTTTGTCCAAATCCTCTCAAATTTCAAGCTTGAACGGATAGCTCAACCCATAAATCTAACGTAAACAAACTTAAATATAATCCAATTTGACCCAAACTCAAACTCGAAAAATCTAAATCCAAAATTCAAACTTAAAAAATTTAAATTAAAAAAACTCAAACACAAAAATCTAAAGTCCGAAAATTTTAAACTCGAAATAGTTAAATCCAACCAACCCGAATGTGACGTTTAAATATTATATATATTGAAGAATAAAATATGTTTATTTTGAGAAGTTAATTTTAATTACTAAATATTATAAATATAAAGTCAAGTCAACTAACACATGATGCTTCCAATTTGTCTTCCTTTACCTATTTATTACTAATTTTATTCATTTAAATTGTGGTAAATTTAACTCTTTTGCAACAAAGCTTTACCAATTTAATTTTGACTGTTCAAAGCAGATGCCAAACTTTGTGATTTGTTTAACCAAAACTAAACAAATGGGGTTTGACTTTAAACCATCACCATCACATTACAGCAACTAGATGTTGACCTCTTTTTTATCAGTGTTTTTGATTTATTGACAAACCTCATTCTTCCGTATGCGGTTTTGAAAAAAATGGTGCGGTGGATTTATCTTTTACAAATATATCATACATTGCTCTACTCTTTACAAATTTTTAATTCGAAGAATTTAATTTCTTTTATTTTTTAGATTTTAAAATTTATGTGCAATTGTTAATATTGATAAATTTATTAGTATAGTTTTTTGAAAAAAAATTACTCACTTGGTGTCAATGTAATTGAAAAATAGATGCTGTAATGAACGTTGAAATTTAAAAAGTAGATGATTAAATTCCTAGAAAGGGGCTAAATTTCATATTTATGAAAAGCACAGTCGTTTATGTCATATTTTAACATTTTTCCTTTCCTTTTGGTAAACCTTCACGGGGTGTCACTAGGAGTGTCGTTGAGCCAAATTGAGTTAAAATATTGGTAAGCTTGAATTTGGTTCGAAACTCGAAATTTGATATTTAGTTCGAGCTTGACAATATTTTTAAGTTCGAGCTCAATTAAATTTATTTATCAGTTTTTGTACTTAAACTTGAACTCAAGTTTGATTAAGTTGTATGAGCTCAACTTGATCATTAAACTTTGGATCAATAATATATATATTGAAGGCAATAACATAATTTAATAATATAAAAATATTTAAAATATGTATTAAAATATATCACAACAAATAAAATATGTTAAAAACTATCTTATTAAATAATAATTTAAAGGGTTATATATTTAAAAAAAAACTCTTAAATCATAATAACTTATTTAAATAATTCTTTATAGTAATTTTTACTTAAATAAGCCCTTAGTCTATGATGCACCTCATTATAGGTTCTAATCATATCTTTTCTTTTTGACACAATATCTAAAATTATCGATAGCCTCTTCCCAACCCATAAATACAAGGATAATGCGCTTTAGCGCACTTGAACCTACATCCTCCTATATTATCAACAATGCCCACATAAATCGAGTTAAGACTCATTTAGCTAAAATAAACTTATTTTTATTAAAAAAATGAAAGACATAAATGGTTGGTAGTATAATTTTAAATGATTTAAATAATATTTGTTAATAGTTTGTTCTTCAGTACCTGATCTTATCAAGTTTGTACATAAAACGTTGGTGCTCGCAAGTTACTTCAGTTCGATTGGAAGAAAATTCGAATTCGATTCGGTAGTTATCAAGCTGAGATCGAGCTATTGATCAAATCGAATTTGAGCTTAGTAATATTTGACGAACGACTCACAAGCCTAACTGAGCTTTTCATATTTTTATATTATTAAATTATATTATTGTCCTTAATATATATTAACTCAAAATTTAATTATTGAGTTGATTTAATCACCGGTTCAATCAAATTGTACCGATTCTTAATCTAAATGGATCAAAACCATTCTCTAGATTAATACTTAAATTGATTTTCAGTTTAAATAATTCGACCAACCAATCTGATCTGATTCAAATATCATTAAAATAAAACTAAATAAACACACAAAATTACATGATTAATGAAACTCAAGCATTTCATATCTTTCATTTCAAATACAATACTTATATAATTCAAAGAATAAAAAATACTATCAATCAAAACAAACTGTTTAGAAAAAAAAATTCAACAAGGATGTATACCAAACATTTCTCAATGTTTTTTTTTCCTATTTTACCCCCAAATAATCCTTCAAATCACAAGGGAAACATTGGTGTCGCCTCCATGAATTACAATGCATCTTCAACATCTCCAACACCTTTTTTTTAGTCGACGATAATCGTCCCTCCAAATGCAACAATGTCACCATCTTCTTCACAGCTCCGTACATCAACATTTCCTCCAATACCCTTTCCGTTGGGTGAAAATTACATACCTGCCACAAGATCTTAACCCCAAGTTTAGTGGCTAAATTGGAGACTTGCAATAGGGTTTTTGAAATTACAGGTATCCCTAAACTATGATCCACCATAGCCATCCTTCCTTCTGGTGACTCGCATAATAGCTTTATTAAAAGCAGCATCTTCTCGGATTTGGATCGGTTCGAATCGGGTAAAAGCTCGATGAGGATGCAAATGGCGCCGGCTTCGATGGCTTTTAATCGGCTTTTCTTGGATGATGATAGGATTTCGAAAAGGATTTCGAGTGCGTATGAACTTGCTTTGTTGCATATCCCATCGTAGACTAGTTCTAGTAAGGATTTGAATAAGTCGATACCTTGATCTTCAAGTAAAGGGTTCCAATTAAAGCCGGTTTTGGCTATTTTTCGGAAGATGGTGATGGCGTAAAATCGAGCTTCGGCGCTACCTCGTTGAAGGATGATCGCAATTGATCTCATTGGATCTGGCTTTGATATCAACTGAAATGATTTTTCGTCTTGTTTCGATAATGGGAGTAAGTGTAAGATACCTAAAGCTTCCTCGCATGCTTGAAAGCTAACGAAATCGGAATTGTCGAACTGATTGATTAGCATTCCAACAACAGCCTCCACCCCGCCGGATCGAATGAAATCGGACTTTGTTTCGTCACCTAACTCGACTATTGCTCGGATTTTCTTCATGGAACTTACTTTAAAAGGAGATGATTCGAGGGCGGTGAAGAGGGAAACCATCTCGTCGTGCTTGATCAACGGTTGCGGCATCGACGATGAAGTGGACGGAGGGGCTAAGAGTGTTTCTTTCCACGCAAGAATGAGACGTTTGAGGGTGTGATTCGGGGTCATATCGAAGCTCTCGACGCATTGCATGGTGGTCGGACATGTCTTCTTGTTGTAGACGAAGAACCATTTCTCGATATTCTTCCGCTCGTAAGAGACTCCGGTGACGATGGTGACCGGATCCTTCATGATTTCCATGGAAATGGGGCATCTGAAATCTGGTGGACAATTCATTTTCTCCATAGCAAGCTACCAATAATATGTGCTTTGATTAAAAACAAAACAAAACATCAAGCAAATGCCATTAATATATATACTTACATGCATACATACATATACATATACATATATATATATATATATATATATATATAAAAAAAAAGTGATGGTGAAGATATATGGTGTAATAATGTTGTCCAATTCTGCTTTAAACTAAAAGATATGATCAAAAGTCAAAGGTATTGAATATGTAATTGCAAGCAACATGGGAAATCGAGAAATGGGAACCCATAAGTCAGCTAATTTGCTAATTTTCCGTTTGAATGTTTCGATTTTGGATTTAAATTAAATATTAATTTTGGTTTAATTATGTTCTTGGCCCCTAACTCTTTATACCTTTATAATTTAATCTTTATACTTTGAATATTTTTTCTAGAAATATTTTCATTTTCTATTTTTGAAAATTGAAAAACATGTTTTGTAAATAGAGAAAAAAAAATTTGTTTTCCATAATGAAAACATGAAAAACATGTTTTGATAACTATGTTCCTACCCAACAATCTAATATTTTCCTACGTTTATACGTGTTTGAACCAAAGTTAAATCATGTTTGGCGAAAGAAAAAAAAAAACCAAGGTCAAATCATTTAAATTTAAATTTTTTTTCAATTTTTTTTTTAATTTTACAAGACATATATAGTGAAAACAATTGGAAAACCTTTTATTTTCAACATTCTCACATTTTATTTTACAAAAATTAAGTTTAATATTTTTAACGAAACACATTTTCTATAATGTTTTTCATTTTCAACGAAAATGGAAATGATTTTTATTTCCTAAAACCAAATGGAAAGTTCTCTACTCTTTTGATTCGAAGATTCAATATTTTTATTTGCTTATTCAGCTTTTCACGAATGTAATTTTGGTTTTGGACGGTTTAGTAAAACTAAATTTCAAATGTGTGATTTTCAAATGTGTGATGATTGCAAGGATTGAAAGCAAAATTAGACCTTAAATTCTGTTGTTCTTTATAAATTAAATACAATCCATATACCCTTCATTCACGCCTTACATAAATATTAGTAATATGTATCTGGTAAACCTTTAATTTTTTAAGTTGAAATAAGGCAGATGACCAAACAAAAAATTAAATAAGGCAGGTTTAGATTTGATTTTGGTCAAAAAAAAATTATTAGATTTGACATTGTTAAAAATAATTTTTAAAAGAAAATTTTGTAAATGTCAAATCTTTTAAATTTTTTAAATATAGTTATATAAATTAATTTAATTTAATTTTTAAAACTGATTATAAATTTTGTTATTATTTTATTGAATTAGGGTTATGCATTTTTTATGCTATATCTACTCTTTTCGACATTTCTTCATCGTTTTGTAAATTATGTGTAGAATATTTAATTATTAATAAATTTATAGTTGTTGTTTATTTTGAAAATTTCCACATTTTCAGCTTTAGAGAGCTAATTGATTTTGAAAGAGTTAATTTGATATTTGAGTTTAGTTTTAATGTTTAATTTAATATTTGGGTTTTTTTTTTTAATTTGATACCAAAATCAAAAGATATCACGTGACTCAATGAATGTTTGATACTCGTCCTCAAATAAAAATAAATAAGTGCTTAATTGGAACAAAAAAATTTAAGTATCGAATTGAACATTGAAACCAAACTCAGGTACTTAATTGAGATTAAGAAAAACTCAAGTATCAAATTTTAATTGGGACAAAAAAACTTAGATACTAAATTGAATATTCAAGTTAAATTAAGGTACCAAATAGTATATTAAGTCACTACAAAAACAACTCTAAAAGTAAAAAGGGTAAAACTTCTTTTAAAAAAAAAACCTTAACAGCTTAATAATTTAAACGAAAACTTTCGAATAGTTCAATGACCATTTTGTAACTTTTTTAAGTTGAGTGATCGAAACGTTAACTTACAATAGTTTAGTGAATATACGATTTAACGATCTATACGATGGATCAATACTCATCAATAAGTAGAATAACATAACTTAAAACCAAGTCAACCTGATGATCAGTGTTGAAGATCGGAGAAAAAAGATGTTTAGATTTTGGTTCGCAAATTCGTAACTTTCAAAACTGTTTAATAAAAAATATATATATGAACTGTAGATGAGAAAAGGAAGGAGAGCTTTCCGATTGGTGTAGGCTGCGCAAACAATTAAGTGACTAAGTTGTAACTTTTTAAAATTAATTGACTAAAATATAAATTTATTAATAGTTTAATTAACGAAGTTTCCTCCAAACAAATGGCTGAGGAAAATGACATGAGTTGGATTACCCATAGGTTGACTAATGGAACAATAAGACTTACTCCAATTTATTCCACTTTCCAAAAATATTAAAAAATTATGTTTTACTTTTTCCGTTTACAGATATAGTGGTTTAGAAATAAAAAAATAAAAAACAATTATAAAATTCAAAATTTGAATTATAACCCATTGAATTTCATCTTAAAACTTATTTTGAGTTGGAAACCACTGGAGTATTATCACATCTGGTGTTGAGATTGACAACGTCTATATGTGTGTCAAAGTGGCTTTTGGACAGGTTTTTTTTTTTTAATCAGTAGTGTTTAATTTTATCGTCACCGTTATATTTACATTAATCATAAATAAACGTACCGCTCATTCGAAGGGATCCTAAATTGTTCTTTTTGGGACTATTATAATAATTCGTATAATATTGAATAAACAATAGTTAAGTAACAATAATTACTTACAATTCAATCAAACTAAGATTTATCGTAAATTTAGTGTGACATATTTTAAGTAAATTATCTTAAATTCTTTATCTTTTTCAATGATGCAAATTGTTAATAACAATTATATCTGGTAAGCTATCGTAATTCATCTTTGTGAATTTCTTGACAATCATGACCATCTCCTCCTCCTCTTCATGATCACTTTTCTCATGAATGGAGGATTTTATAGCAACACCCACTTTCTTTGGTTTCTCTTATCCATCACTTTTCTCATGAATGGAGGATTTTATAGCAACACCCATTTTCTTTGGTTTCTCTTATCCATGGTCCAAATCCTTTGGTTCCACAATAGTCATTACTTTGGCTTCCCAAGGGCTATTGATTAATTTTTTTTTCACAATCTCTTTGTTGGTGGTATCATTTATCTTACTATTACTCGTCTGGACATTGTCTATGCAGTTCATTAGGTCAACCAGGTCATGACAACTACTCAAAGTACTCATTATATTGTTAATCTTCACTTCTTACACTATGTCAAAGGCAATTTGTCTCATGGTCTTCATCTTTCAATAAATTCTTCCCTTGAACTATAAACTTATTCTAATATTAATTAGACGTTCCACTACTTGTTATTGCATATTCCTCAGTGATTCTCTTACTTCTTAACAGGGTAAAACATAGATGTTAGCCTACTAGTCGAGCATTGAGAATGAGTACCATGCCCCTGTTGACACTATTGTTGAATTACATTTGCTTCATTGGTTGCTTGCATATTTGAATGTTCCTCAGACAATTGCTATGTCCATGCACTATGACTCTCAGTGCCAGGCAAATGCTCACAATGTCTTCCCTGAGCGAACAAAACATATAGAGATAGATTGTCATTTCACTCATACCGTACATCATCTTTTCATTGGATCATCTAACTAGCCAGCTGATTTTTCCACGAAGCAACATTTTTTCGGCCACTGTCATACTTCAGTGAACAAAACCAGACTAGTTTTGACTATACCAGCTTAAGTTCAGGGAAGAATGCCAAGAAAATTTTGGAGATACTGTAACGGCCTAATTTTCAGTGGTGTCGGAAATGGTGATATGAGATCACTAAATCCGGCAAGTAAGATTGAATAAGATAGTAATTTAATATTTATGAGTCAAGTGAGAATTTAGAAGAATTTGTGGATTGGTGAATTTAGTGAATTAAAAGAATTTATTAGGTCAAATGTGTCAAAAACGAGGTATCGAGACCTCAAATTTGAAAATCGAGCCATAAATATTTTTAGAAATATTTATGGAGTGTTATTAAGTTAGTATTAAAGTTTGGTTGAGAAATTTAAATGTTTGGGTAGCCAATTTAATAAAAAGGACTAAATTGTAACAAATGCAAAATTTCTAGAAGAATTAAATAGCTCAAGTGTTAAAAGAAAGAGGATTTATAGGGCAATTAACCCAAATGTGAAAAGGCTGGACGGCAAGTGGAAGAAAATCATCACAAAGATAAGGATAATAAGGGCAAAATTGGAATTTTGTAATTTTAGTATGTTATTAAGATAAGATTGAGAAAAATTAGTTCAATTGATGGCTGAATTGAGCAGGGACTAAATTGTAAAAACTGTAAATTTTGGGGTAAAAGTGCAATTTCGAAAATTGAAGAGCATAAATTATGAAGTGAAATAGAAATGAAATATATACTGATGAGTGAAAATATTTTACATTATAGATCAAGAAACCAAAGAAGAAAGAGGAAAAGAAAAAGTTGCAGAGTAGTCCCTAAATTTCAAAATCTTCTACAAATCAGCCGGGTAAGTTCATATGGTTGAATTTATATGTTTATTTGTGAATGATTGAATGATATAATGTGCTGTTAAATATGAATTTGCTGTGGGATTGTGAAAAATATGATAAATGAAAGAATAAATGGTGGTAATTCAAATTAGGAAAAACGCAGAATTGAGTACGTTCATGTCGTGACATGTGATGAATTGACGGATAAGACCATGGTTAATCCATGGCAAATGTGAAATGTAGGTATGGTATCATCCATACTGAGTTATGAAATGTAGGTATGGTATCATCCATACTGAGTTATGAAATGTAGGTATGGTATCATCCATACCGAGTTGTGAAATGTAGATATGGTATTAACCATACTGAGTTGTGAAATGTAGGTATGAAATTATCCATACTGAGTTGTGAAACGTGGCACTGAGCAACGACGTACTCAAATTCGTAAGACGTTTCCTAATTTGATAAGAAGTAATATAAAATGAGTGAATCAAATGGAAGAGATTGAGTAGTTGTTAATGTTGAGCTCAACTATGTGAAGTATTTTAACAATGGTTGTGAATGGCAGGGAACTTTAGTAAATGTTTTGTAATTGTTTTGGAAATATTATGTGTGGTAAGCTACTTTTAAACCTATGAACTTACTAAGCTTCATTAAGCTTACTTGTGTGTGTTTGATATTTTTATGTAGATTGAATTAAAGAGAAGTGGAAGATCGGATCATCATAGCAAAACTTACTATCCAGATCAATTCCGGTAGCTTTTGTTTTATGTTTAAAGGTTTATATGGCATGTATAGAGTTTAAATGAGATGGAGTAAAGATGTTATAAACTAGTTAATGATATTTTGCAACGAAACAGTTTTTGAATTACAGCAGTAACGTGATTTTGAAAAATCACCAAAAATAGAAGAAATGGAATTAGAAAGTGAAAGAGTTATGAATTGAAAGATATTTGAGTCTATTTTCATATGAAAGAAATAGAGTAAGCAAAAGATATGGAAATAATGAGATATTTAAATTTTAGTGAAACTGGTTCTGAATGAATTCGTGATCCCCTGTTCTGCCTTTGAAAAATCATTAAAAATTGCACAAAAATAATTGTGGATTAAAATTTATATGTATGAAATGCTGAATGAGTCTAGTTTCAAATGAGCTAAATAAGGAGGCCATCTAAATTCTTTACAAAGATTAATTTAATTCGTAGTGAAGAGAGGTCAGAGCAGTTGAACAGTAAAATAGGGGAAACTTTAATGAATAAACTGTACTAATTGGCCACATGAAAAATTCTGGAAAAATTATAGTAAAAAGATATATGAGTCTAGTTTCAGGGAAAATTAACGGATCTTAATTTGGAGTTCTGTAGCTCCAGATATAAATATTTTAGTGACTATGACGCAGATGGACAGTTTTAAATTTTATGCCGAATTAGTAGTTAAGTTTAGTAATGCCTTGTGCTCGACTCCGGCAACGGTCTCGGGTAAGGGGTGTTACATTTATTGGTATCAGAGCTTTGGTTTAGAAGATTCTCAGAACGAATGTGATGTATAAAATGTTTAGAAATACATGCCATATAAATCTGTGATAGTGGGATGTGAATGATTCGATCTAACTATTAATTTTTGTTATAGATTGTAAAGATGTCTGATAGACCCGAGGGTGCTAATCATGAAGAGGAAGTTAATAGTAGAGTACAGACTTCTGAGCAGGGAACAAGTAATAATGTTCCGATTTCTTTGATGAGAGAGGAAGAACTTAAAAATTTGATTTATGGGGTAATGAATCAGTGGTTTAGTGAAACAATACAAGGAAGAAGTCAGGCACAACAACCTCCTCCTCCCCCTACTGTACCACCAGTTGCAGCCCCAGTTGCTCCTCCTTCAGTAGATGAATCTATCAAAAGAACACCGATTGAGAAACTCAGAAAGTTCGGAGCTGAAGAATTTCGGGGAAGATCGGATGATGATCCAGTTAAAGCAGAGTATTGGATAAAGAGTTTGGAGAGAGTTTTCAAACAGATGATTTGTTCTCCGGAGGACTATCTGAGGTGTGCAGTTTCATTATTGAAAGAAGAAGCGTATAATTGGTGGGAAACCATTGAGGCAGTGGTACCTGCAGATAAACTTACCTGGGAATTCTTCCAAAATGAGTTTAGAAAAAAGTATGTGGGAAGGAGATATTTAGATAAAAAGAAAAGGGAATTCATTGATCTTCCACAGGGGAATAAAACAGTGGCTGAATATGAAAGAGAATTTGTGTATCTCAGTAGGTATGCTCGGGATGTTGTACCGACAGAGGAAGAAATGTGCATTAGATTTGAAGAAGGGCTTAATGATGAAATCAGAATGATGATAGGAGGCACTGAGATTCGAGAATTTGTGGTTCTGTCTGATCGAGCTCAAAAGATGGAAGAAGTGTATAATAGAAAGATGCAAAGAGAAAGAAAAGGCAAAGAAGTATATAAAAGAAGTTTCTCTAGACCAACTTCGACTTTTCCAGCTAAAAAGTTCAGAGATGATTTTAGTCGATCTGTTACAATTCCGGAACGATCGAATAAAAGTAAAACAACTCAAAGGGAGGTCGGAGTGACTAATAAACCAGCAGCTAGTACTGGTAGTGTGCAAAATATTCTGAGACCTAGATGCAAAAATTGTGGTAGATTTCATATTGGTGAATGTTGGGGAAGAACCGGAGCTTGTTATAGATGTGGTGGAACTGATCATTTTATTCGGGACTGTCCTCAGTCATTAAAAGAAAATAAAGAACTAGGCGAGAAACAAACAAATACTCATCAGAAAAGTAGACGTTCGGGTGAAAGTAGTGCTGCTGAGACTGCTCGTTCGGGAATGAGAGATACTGTAGCCCGATCAGAAACAAGGGCACCTGCACGTACATATGCTACTCGGGCAAGAGAGGAAGCTTCTGCTCCAGATGTGATAGCTGGTATTTTTCATCTTTTTAATGATTCTGTGTATACTTTAATTGATCCTGGATCTACGCATTCATATATTTGCACTGCATTAGTGTCAGAAAAGAAAATGACTGTTGAGTCCACTGACTTTGATATGCAAGTCACTAATCCGTTAGGGCAAAGTGTGTTAGTTAATTTAATATGTCGGAAGTGTCCACTGAAAATACAAGGCTGTGAATTCTCTGCTGATTTAATGTTGTTACCTTTCCGAGAATTTGATGTTATTCTTGGCATGGATTGGTTGATTAAACACGATGCCATAGTGAATTGTAGAGAAAAACGGGTTGATTTAAAATGTCAGGCAGGGGAAATAGTTTCAGCTGAGTTTGGAGATAAAAAGAATGATGTCAGAATTATATCAGCCATTACAGCTCAGAAATTGATTCGAAAGGGTAATGAAGCATTTTTAACTTATATTCTTGATACTCGGGGTTCTGAATTGAAGATGGAACAATTGCCAGTTGTTAATGAGTTCACTGATGTGTTTCCGGAGGAACTACCTGGTTTACCCCCAGATCGTGAGGTTGAATTTGTAATTGATGTAATTCCGGGTACAGCTCCGATATCAATAGCACCATATAGAATGGCACCAGCTGAGTTAAAAGAGTTGAAGACGCAATTGCAAGAGTTATTAGATAAAGGGTTCACCAGACCGAGTACATCACCTTGGGGTGCACCTGTTTTATTTGTGAAAAAGAAAGATGGCTCGTTGCGATTGTGTATTGATTACAGACAGCTGAACAAGGTAACAATTAAAAATAAATATCCATTACCTCGTATCGATGATTTATTTGATCAACTGAAAGGTGCTGCTGTGTTTTCAAAGATAGATCTTAGATCTGGGTATTATCAACTGAAGGTTAAAGAGTGTGATGTGCCAAAGACTGCTTTTCGAACTCGGTATGGTCACTACGAATTTCTGGTAATGCCTTTTGGTTTAACAAATGCCCCTGCTGCATTTATGGATTTAATGAATCGGATTTTTCAGCCTTATTTGGATAGATTTGTGGTGGTATTTATTGATGACATATTGGTCTATTCAAAGACAGAATCCGAGCATGCACAACACTTGAGAATTGTATTACAGACTTTGAGAGAAAAGCAGTTATATGCAAAATTTAGTAAATGTGAGTTTTGGCTTCATGAAGTTGGATTTCTGGGTCACATTGTATCAGCTGAAGGAATTCGTGTGGATCCAAGTAAAGTTTCAGCAGTGGTGAATTGGAAAACACCGAAGAATGTAACTGAAGTGTGAAGTTTTCTGGGACTAGCAGGGTATTATCGCCGTTTTGTAAAGAATTTTTCCATGATTGCTTCACCAATGACTCGTTTGTTACAAAAGAATGTTGAGTTTGTATGGTCTGATGAATGTCAACAGAGCTTTGACCAATTGAAGAAAATGTTAACAGAAGCTCCAGTTTTGACTCAACCAGAATCAGGTATACCGTATATTGTGTACAGTGATGCATCTTTAAATGGTTTGGGTTGTGTGTTAATGCAGTCGGGAAAGGTAGTGGCTTATGCTTCACGGCAATTAAAACCACATGAAAAGAATTACCCTACACACGATCTTGAATTAGCTGCAATTGTTTTTGCTTTAAAAATTTGGAGACACTATTTATATGGTGAGAAGTGTTATATCTATACGGATCACAAAAGTCTGAAATACTTAATGACTCAGAAGGAACTGAACTTAAGACAGAGACGGTGGTTAGAGTTGCTGAAAGATTATGATTTGGTTATTGACTACCATCCAGGAAAAGCTAATGTAGTTGCTGATGCACTTAGTCGAAAGTCATCTTTGTTTGCGCTTCGAACAATGAATGCTCAATTGGCTCTTAATGAAGAAGGTGCTGTATTAGTAGAATTGAAAGTGAAACCCATGTTTCTTCAACAAATTCAGAAACTGCAGAATGAAGACCCGAAATTGGTATTTAAACGACAAATGGTTCGAGATAATTTAGATTCAGAGTTCAGCATTGATGATGAAGGTATGTTGCGTTATCATAACAGAATTTGTGTTCCAAACAATTCTGATTTGAAGAATAATATTCTTTCTGAAGCACATAATAGTATGTATTCTATTCACCCGGGCAGTACGAAAATGTATGGTGATTTGAAAAAGATATATTGGTGGCCTGGTATGAAAAGAGAAATTTCAGAATTTGTTGCAAAATGTTTGATTTGTCAGCAAGTTAAAGCGGAGCATCAAGTGCCAACGGCTTTACTACAACCCATTATGATTCTTGAATGGAAGTGGGAGCGTGTTATAATGGATTTTGTGTCAGGATTGCCTATGACTCCAAGAAAGAAAGATTCGATATGGGTGATTGTTGATAGATTGACAAAGTCAGCACACTTCATTCCAGTCAGAACAGATTTTTCACTTGAGAAGTTAGCAGACTTGTATGTGTCAGAGATTGTGAGACTACATAGAGTTCCAGTATCAATCATTTCGGACCGGGATCCAAGGTTTACTTCGAGATTCTGGAATAAACTGCAAGAAGCTTTAGGTACCAAATTAAATTTTAGTACAGCATTTCATCCTCAAACAGATGGACAGTCAGAGCGAGTGATTCAAATTCTAGAAGATATGTTAAGATGTTGTATACTTGAGTTTGGTGACAGTTGGGAAAGGTATTTACCTTTGGCTGAGTTTGCTTACAATAATAGCTATCAGTCTAGTATAAAGATGGCACCGTTTGAAGCTCTTTATGGTAGGAAATGCAAGACTCCATTGTGTTGGTCTGAATTGAGTGAATCAAAAATAGTTGGGGTTGATTTGATTCGGGAAACTGAAGAGAAAGTCCAGGTTATTCGAGATAGTCTAAAAGCTGCTTCAGATCGTCAGAAGTCATATGCAGATTTGAAACGAAGAGACATAGAATATGCAGTGGGTGATCGAGTATTTTTAAAAGTTTCACCGTGGAAGAAGGTATTACGGTTTGGCAGGAAAGGGAAATTGAGTCCGAGATTTATAGGGCCTTATGAAATTGTAGAAAGGGTTGGTCCTGTAGCTTATCGGTTGGCTTTACCTCCGGAACTTGAAAAGATTCACAATGTGTTTCATGTGTCTATGTTAAGGCGGTATAGGTCAGATCCTTCACACGTAATTCCTCATACTGAAATTGAGCTTCAACCAGATATGACTTATTCAGAAGAACCAATAAAGATTTTGGCTCGTGAAGTAAAAGAGTTGCGGAATAAGAAAATACCATTGGTTAAAGTATTATGGCATCGGCATGGTATGGAGGAGGCAACCTGGGAAACAGAGGAGTCAATGAGATCACAGTATCCAAATCTATTTTCAGGTAACAAATTTCGAGGACGAAATTTTAAAGGGGGGAGAGTTGTAACGGCCTAATTTTCAGTGGTGTCGGAAATGGTGATATGAGATCACTAAATCTGGCAAGTAAGATTGAATAAGATAGTAATTTAATATTTATGAGTCAAGTGAGAATTTAGAAGAATTTGTGGATTGGTGAATTTAGTGAATTAAAAGAATTTATTAGGTCAAATGTGTCAAAAATGAGGTATCGAGACCTCAAATTTGAAAATCGAGCCATAAATATTTTTAGAAATATTTATGGAGTGTTATTAAGTTAGTATTAAAGTTTGGTTGAGAAATTTAAATGTTTGGGTAGCCAATTTAATAAAAGGACTAAATTGTAACAAATGCAAAATTTCTAGAAGAATTAAATAGCTCAAGTGTTAAAAGAAAGAGGATTTATAGGGCAATTAACCCAAATGTGAAAAGGCTGGACGGCAAGTGGAAGAAAATCATCATAAAGATAAGGATAATAAGGGCAAAATTGGAATTTTGTAATTTTAATATGTTATTAAGATAAGATTGAAAATAATCTAGAGTAATCTTCACAATTATCTCAGCCAAAAATGTCAGAGGAGTTCTGGAGAAAGCTTGTTTTCATACTATTACATCCTGTGAGTTTAATTCATGCTTTTTCTTGATAATCTTTATGTTTTTATGACTTTTACAACTAGATCCATTTATATAATTCATTAGTTTTTGATTTGGTGGGTAAAATTAAAAGTTACCCTTGCTGAGAAATGGAAGTTTATGATGAATTATTATGAAAATTAAATTATAATTTCATATTAAGGTGGTTTTATTAAGTAATTTTGATAGGAAATGATATTTAGGACCTAATTGTGAAAAAGTTGTGAATTAGAGGTTGGTGTTGAAATTCAGAATATCAAAGGTTGTGAAATAGTTTGTAATGATAGAATAAAGTGTTGATTGAGAAAAATTAGTTCAATTGATGGCTGAATTGAGCAGGGACTAAATTGTAAAAACTGTAAATTTTGGGGTAAAAGTGCAATTTCGAAAATTGAAGAGCATAAATTATGAAGTGAAATAGAAATGAAATATATACTGATGAGTGAAAATATTTTACATTATAGATCAAGAAACCAAAGAAGAAAGAGGAAAAGAAAAAGTTGCAGAGTAGTCCCTAAATTTCAAAATCTTCTACAAATCAGCCGGGTAAGTTCATATGGTTGAATTTATATGTTTATTTGTGAATGATTGAATGATATAATGTGCTGTTAAATATGAATTTGCTGTGGGATTGTGAAAAATATGATAAATGAAAGAATAAATGGTGGTAATTCAAATTAGGAAAAACGCAGAATTGAGTACGTTCGTGTCGTGACATGTGATGAATTGACAGATAAGACCATGGTTAATCCATGGCAAATGTGAAATGTAGGTATGGTATCATCCATACTGAGTTATGAAATGTAGGTATGGTATCATCCATACCGAGTTGTGAAATGTAGGTATGGTATTAACCATACTGAGTTGTGAAATGTAGGTATGGAATTATCCATACTGAGTTGTGAAACGTGGCACTGAGCAACGACGTACTCAAATTCGTAAGACGTTTCCTAATTTGATAAGAAGTAATATAAAATGAGTGAATCAAATGGAAGAGATTGAGTAGTTGTTAATGTTGAGCTCAACTATGTGAAGTATTTTAACAATGGTTGTGAATGGCAGGGAACTTTAGTAAATGTTTTGTAATTGTTTTGGAAATATTATGTGTGGTAAGCTACTTTTAAACCTATGAACTTACTAAGCTTCATTAGGCTTACTTGTGTGTGTTTGATATTTTTATGTAGATTGAATTAAAGAGAAGTGGAAGATCGGATCATCATAGCAAAACTCACTATCCAGATCAATTCCGGTAGCTTTTGTTTTATGTTTAAAGGTTTATATGGCATGTATAGAGTTTAAATGAGATGGAGTAAAGATGTTATAAACTAGTTAATGATATTTTGCAACGAAACAGTTTTTGAATTACAGCAGTAATGTGATTTTGAAAAATCACCAAAAATAGAAGAAATGGAATTAGAAAGTGAAAGAGATATGAATTGAAAGATATTTGAGTCTATTTTCATATGAAAGAAATAGAGTAAGCAAAAGATATGGAAATAATGAGATATTTCAATTTTAGTGAAACTGGTTCTGAATGAATTCGTGATCCCCTGTTCTGCCTTTGAAAAATCATTAAAAATTGCACAAAAATAATTGTGGATTAAAATTTATATGTACGAAATGCTGAATGAGTCTAGTTTCAAATGAGCTAAATAAGTAGGCCATCTAAATTCTGTACAAAGAGTAATTTAATTCGTAGTGAAGAGAGGTCAGAGCAGTTGAACAGTAAAATAGGGGAAACTTTAATGAATAAACTGTACTAATTGACCACATGAAAAATTCTGGAAAAATTATAGTAAAAAGATATATGAGTCTAGTTTCAGGTAAAATTAACGGATCTTAATTTGGAGTTCCGTAGCTCCAGATATAAATATTTTAGTGACTATGACGCAGATGGACAGTTTTAAATTTTATGCCGAATTAGTAGTTAAGTTTAGTAATGCCTTGTGCTCGACTCCGGCAACGGTCTCGGGTAAGGGGTGTTACAGATACTGCATATTAGTGATTGATTACAATTAAGATTTGTTTGCAATTTGGTTTCCATTAGAATAATTGCGTTGATCTAGTGTCCCTCTTATGTCTTAACACTATGTGTATAAATATATAAATAGCAATGTACAAACAATACATTTGTATGGAGCTAACAAAGTTATTAATGGATTCATAATCTTCTTTCTTCGCCTTCGCTCCTTCTGATTCTAACATGTTGCTTCTCACACAAGGAAATAGTATCAATTTCCAATTATCTTTCTTGGTTGGAGAAGGTGTTATGTCTCTTGATTCTTGCCAAGCAATTATCTGCAGGTCTTGTATGTGGTAGGTACCGAACCCGACTTTCAGGATTGACCCGATCCAACCTGAAAAACACCACACAAGAAAAGCATACATTATCAATCTCATGGAACCCAAAGGGATGTTTTCCCACCAAAACAATGAATTCTTTTTGCAATTTTGGGGTATAACAAAGGATGAACTCATCCGTTTTACAGTTTAAGACTAATCCTGTTGAGGTTCGAGTGGTTTTCAAATAAAGTCTTTCCAACAAAATCATCACAAAATAACGTACTCATAGTTAAGGAGAAAGTGATGAAGAAAAATGGCTATTTCAAGCTTGGCAAGATCATTTCCGGGGCACAATCTACTTCCTGCTCCAAACGGAAGGAAAGTACTTGCTTTGGCTGTATAATCCTACACCACATTTTTAAATTAGTTTTTAATTAAATAGTTTATTTTTATATATGCTTTATGGTTGATGAATATATACATATATAGAAAAAAAATAAACATCGGTTAATTTAATATAAAAAAATGAAAAAGCTTAATTTATGAAATTTACATCCCATCGAGAAGGATTAAATTCTTTTGGATTTGAATAAATTTGAGGATCCAAGTGAATACTTCTGAACCACACTAGGATTTTCCATCCTTTGGGTATTACATAACCTGAAAAGTCGAGAAATTTATTCATGATGCCACGCTATTAAAAAGTTGTCAAATTCAAAAATTAAATGTTATTTTATCCCTAAAAAGGATTACAATATACTTACCGTTTATACTAACATCTGTTAATGCCTCACGGAAGACCGTCAACGAAAATGTTACCAAGCGAAGTGTTTCATCAATCACCTTCAAAGATCAAATTAATGGACTGAAATGAAAGGTTCTAAATTATACTCTCCATATCATAAAAAAAAAATCACTCATGTAAAATTCACTGAAATAACAACACAAAGAGGTATAGGTACCTTAGAAAGATATTTCATTTCCCTAATTTCCATTAGGGTTAAACCCTTTTTGGTTGTTGATCTTTCTTTCACTATCCTTTCTTGCTCTGCCTGTACAACATTATTTTTACTGTCAAGTCCTAGCTCTAAAAATGTCCAAAAACTTAATTACTTTTAACCTTTTGTCCTTAAATTTGATAATTAAGTCCAGTTTGGTACTAGTATTTTTTTTATCTATTTTAATCATTAAATTTGGATTCCATCAAAATTCGATGATGTAACTGAGAACGTAGCACATCATCACCTAAAAATTTTCAAGTGCTGGTGTGGCACAATCTCGAAATATCACATCATTAAACTTTTACATTTACCAAGTTTTGGGATCAAAATAGACTTAATTACCAAGTTTAAGATCAAAGTGGACCAAAAAAGAACATGGATGCCAAAATAGACCTAATTATCAAGTTTTAGGACTAAAAATTATATTAACTATTATTTAAAAAAAAGGTTACAACATGTAAAATGATATATACCTTTGCTTTTTGAAGGAAATGAGGGTGTTGTTGGAGGAAAATAGTGGCCCACATTGTGGTATGGGCGGAAGATTCATGGCCTGCATTCAGATACATTAACATAATGTCAATGATTTCTTCATCCTCCAATGTTTCAGCTTTCTCGTCTTTCACTTCCATCAATGCATCCAACATGTCTTTCTTCTTTAACCACTTCTTTGTTTTCCTCTCATTTCTTCTCTCATTCACCACCGATTGGAATACTGCCACTAGCTTTTTCCGAGCCTGAATTGGCCCAAACAAACAAAATCCCATTACTATATATACATGTAGCTTATGACAATTAATTGTTGAGAACTTGTGAGAAGAAATATAATCAACACGAGATAAATTAAAATAATAACATTTAAGGTGGTTCAATTCCTCTACTTTACATTATTCATTATGCTCTTAGCTGCAGACCTTTCTCGTAAAAAGAAAAGTTTTTAGAGGATCGCATTCGTGAATATTGACAAATTTACTATCAGTCCACTATTAACATGCTTTATGTTGATTTTCATCTCGTTTCATTGTAGATGTTAAAACGTAAATATCACTATTACTTTCATAGATGTTAAATACACCCATAAACACTTCGTCCCCACACAATTTATTATTTATTAATTATTTTAATAATTTCAATGTGTATATGACCTATAAAATAAACAAGTAATATATGAATATCTTTTTTAAAATATTTTAGTGTTTATTTATAATGTATAACTACATTCTTTATTTTAAAAAGCTAAATACATAAGGGTAAAATAATAATGTTAAAGTGTGAAATCTACCAGGCAGTTCAGGATTTGCCATTCATGCTTAGCTAAAAACCCTATTCTCTTTTTAATCTATTACTTGATCATCAAGAAATCTTGTTGACTAAAAATTTCTACCTATTAAAAATATATTTCATTTATTATAATATATATCTATTTCATTAAATAAATTTAGACTCTTATCAATAAAAAATATATTAAAAACCTTATATATATATATATATATATATATATATATATAAACAATTTAGGGTAGGTTTGGATGGGTAACTAAGTGCAGTGCGGTGTGTTTAATTTATTTTTTATTTTACGCTACAGTATTACTATATTATCTAATCTCACCGTTACAGCTTTTTTTACACTAACCACAGCTAAATGCACTACCCATCCAGACCACCCTAATAGAAATAATAATCTTAATAGAAATCATGCATCACCTTGAGGGCTTTATAGTAAGCAAATCCAGGGACATTGATAGCCATGGATCTAACTCCATGGTTGAGATCGGTATATTCCTTCTCTAATGCTGCCATTACCTCTTCACTTTCCGAGCTAAGAAAAATGAACATTATGATCCTAAAAGTGAGCATTCGGAGATGAGTCAAGAACTCCATTTCTCCCATTTCGGACCATTTTTCCAAGGTAGATACCACGTTTTCTTCGATGTACGGGATGTAAACGGACAACGCTTCGTGTCCATTAATGGAAGCCGCTGTCAAGTGGCGGAGACGCTTGTGTTCGTCGTAAGAAATGCCGATGAACGATTTCTTGCCAATGAGTTCCACGGTGGAAGTAGGCCACCCCGGCTTGAATGCATTATCGTCGTTTAATACCCTTTTGCATGTTCCGGGCATGGTAACGATTACACTTGGGTTCCCAAACATGAAGGCCTTGTAGATTCCAGTGTGTCCGAATCTGCATTAATTGTTTTATTTTATTTCTATCAAAAAATTAAAAATATATATACGAAAAAAGTCCTTAAACTATTACACTTTCTTTAAATAAGCACTAACTTATAATTTTTTCCGATGAAGCTAAAGCCATGAATAAAAACAACGTATTACTATAAAACTTATGTGACGACAAAAGTGACTCAAGAAGGCCAACCTCTATCTTTCAATCGAATTAAGAAGTAAATAAAAAAAAATCGATATGAAAATAGAGGTGCGATTGAATCTAGTTGAGCTCGAATATTGATAAGCTCGAGTTTAACTTGAAATCTGAAGCTCAATATTATGTTTAAACTTGATCGAACATCTATTTTTAAAATCGAGCCAAATATAATTAAATTACTTAAGCTTAAGCTTAATTAAGCTTATTTATCAATTTTCGCACGAGTTCAATTAAGAATCATGAGCTGTTTGGGTTATTACTAAGCTCGAGCTTAACTTGATAATTACTAAATCATGTTTAAATTTTTTCTTTTTGAGCCTAATTCATATAGGTTACGAATAACAAAATCTCATTTACACCCTTACCTAGAAACGAACGAACCAATGAAAGAATCGGGATCGTTGGACCTGAAAGCTCGGAGAAAAGACCACATGTTGCCGATGAAAGGCCACCCCAAATCCCCTGGCGGTAAAGCGTGCCGTTTATCGCCCAACTGGGTTTCGTAAACCCACCAATTTACTCTCCTAAGGACCCATTTTAAACCACCTAATATCGCTAAGACTGCAATCATCATCCACGTCGGACCCATCATGTCCATTGCTGGTCTGAGTACCTAACTGCTGCACACTCACTTCTCTCAATGAAATGAAATGAGTCTCGCTACTTATATAAGCTCTCACATCGCTTTTAAAGCCACTATGTGTGTGTGTGTATATATAAGATGAAGCACTTGGGGATCGTAGGGACAGTGACATGGTGAAAAGAAAGCAGTTGGTAAAGAAATAAAATTTTACTTTTACTGCAAGATTTATATAAAAATATATACAACCACTTTGGTTGAAATGAAGTTTTAGTTCACATCATGTTACAATTAGAAGTTTGATCTATTTGCTTCTTTCCTTAATTAAAAAAGAAACATAGAAATTAATATAATTAAATATTATTTAATCATAAGAGTAAGGTGAGATGATAAAGGTATTTCCTATCTTAATCAGGGGTTGAGGGTACGATCCTCGCCTTGGGTACGGAGTAGCTTTAAAATTCATGGTTAGCGTCTATTCTCTTAATGTGTTTACAGAACACGGAAGATTAGTCATTGCGCTCACTTCAGTGGATATCTTGGGAAACAAGAAATATATATTTGTATTTATTTATGGATAAACTACACCCAAGGTCACTAAACTATTAATAAGTTTACGTTTTGGTTACTCAACTTCAAAAGGTTACAAAATAGTCACTAAATTGTTCAAAAATTTCCATTGAAGTCACTAGGCTATTAAAAACGTTGTTGTATGGCCTTCTCTATTCGTATTGCCTGCATCAATTGAAAACTCTCTTTCTGCTTCTCTTCTACAGTTCAATTTTTTCATGAAACAACTTTGAACTTCACAAATTTGCGAACAAAAAATCAAGCAGCTTTCTTTTTCAATTTTTAACACTGACTGTCAAATGAACTTGAATCTAAGATATGTTCTTCTACTGATCAACCAATTATTGATCCACCGTACTGATCATCGAATTGCTGCTTAGAGCTCACCAATTAGATTTAAAAAAAAAAAGAAAACTTAATAGTCTAGTGACTTAAATAAAAAACTTTCGAATAGTTCAATGACCATTTTGTAGCTTTTTAAAGTTAAGTGACAAAAACATATACTTACTAATAATTTAGTCACAAATATAATTCACCCTTACCATTATTACATATTTGTATTTGTTTATTTGAATAAATAAATTATCTATTAATTATAGGTTCTGATTATACTTGATCTTTTTTAGCACAATGCCTAAAACTAAGCATAGCCTTTCCCCAATCTATAAATAGGAGAATAATGCGTTTTAGCGCATTTGAACCCACATCCTTCTCCATTGATACGAATGTCTATACCAATCGAGTTAAAACTCAATCGACAAAATTGATATTAATTATTAATTTAATTGATTAAACAAATATAATGGAGAAGAGTTTTCTAGAACAAACATGGTGAGCTTGCCGTCTATGTTGGCACTTTTGTTGTTTATTTGAGGTTTTTGTCTTTACAATCAACACCAAACCTGCAAACCATATACAATATCTTTTCTTTTGTCTCATGTCTTAACATGCACGGTTTCAAGGTTAATGCATTCATTATCACAAATCAAATTATTAATGGTTTAATTTGTGTTTAAACCCCCTTTTTTTAATGTTTAAATTCCTATACATGTAGGAAGATTTCATAGCTCATACGATATTATGTTGTTTGTCGTTTATGTTAATTGGAATTGTGGCATCATCCATCACACCACCCTCTTAGCATACAACACCTACCCTCCCTTATGTATTTTTGCAATGTGAAGAGTGATATAATTTATTTCAACTTTATATTTTATGTATTAATAGCATAGAAACACATCATACTTGGATTTATTTTTAAATTTTGTGAAGTCTAAATTAAAAAATGATTTAACATGATTAAGAGTTTTTGGGTTTTAATTATTAAATAAAGTATGAGTAAAATATGTGTAAAAACATAATCACTAATATCAGTGATTAAGTAATTAGAAATTAAAATTAATATGCAGAAATTACATATTAGGATTATTGTCCTCCAAATCACATATACGTAACTTTTCTGACATCTCATCTTCAGAAAAAAGAGAATTCTCTAAAAACACGTATCTACTAATTTGGAATATCAAAACTATAAGGCTTGGATATTTTAACATATGACTAGATTTAATTATGCTTCTACGTCTAGTTTTATTCTTAATTATCTGATCATATTTGCTCTTTTTAACACAATACATAAAACTATCCATAGCCTCTTCTCAACCCATAAATAGGAGGATAATGGCTTGAGTGGACTTGAACTCACGTCTTCTTGTATTGACAATAATATCCATGCCAATCAAGTTAAAACTCAATCGTCAGTTTGATGATTTAATTGCATTGTAATTAGGTTCAATGATTTGGGAAACTAAGGATTATACCTTTATGTTTAAGAATTCATGTTTGAGGAAAAATAGGATCAAAGTCATTAAAATTGTTAGTACCTTTTTTGGATTTGGGTTGATATGGAGGGCCTAGAAGAAGATAAGATCTGCAAGAAGTATAAGGGTGGACTATGGGGACTTGAAATTTGATATATAATGAGTTTTGTTTTGGGTTCAACCAATTTGGGTTTGGGCTTGGAAGATATATTTGGGTTTGGGTTTGAGAATAAATATTAGGTAAATTTATTAGTAGTCATTTAATTATTAATTTGGTCACATAACAATAAAAATTTTCAATTTAATTACTAACGGGATTGACATTTGATATCTTAGTCACTTAGACCTCCGTTAAATCATTAACAAAATACTAATATGACATTTTTATTGGCATAATAATAAATTTAGCTCTTCAAATTCTAAAAATTCAACAAATTTAGCTCTCAATTTTACACATTCTGTCAATTTAGTTCTAATTAAAATTTTCATATGTTAAATCTAATCATTGATGCAATGATAAATTACTTGCATAACTTAAGTTCTTGATGAAACTAAATATCGATTTTGAATTTGGACAAGTCCTTACCCTACCCTAAGCGAACAACAACAACAAACACTTGCATACAAGAAATCTTATTCACAACTTGTGTCCCTGTTAATCAACTAGTGTTGGATGCAATGCTAAGACATATAATATTAAGGTGTTCAAAACAGAATTGATGATCAAATTGTTTCCCATTTCAACAAGTTTGACCGATTCAATTGAATAAATTATTAAAAAAATTTAAAAATAGATCAATATTCACATGTCAACCAATCCAATCTCTTATTCCAGGTGTCCTAAGTGCATGGAACTCCCAAAAGAAGAACATGAGTTTAAAGCTTACAAACAATATTATTGAAAAGCGCAACCACAAATATTCAAAATTATTAGTCTTCATAAAATGTAAAACCAACATAAAGAATAAAAAAAACTTTTCTCCCTATTATAGAATTTGATTAGCGATACTACACAGAATCCATTGTGCATGAAAGAAATTTGCAAAGCATGCAATGATTGAAAACTTCGTGTAAGGTCCTATATAGCAAATTAATCAACTTCAACTCAGAAATTGGCAGTTTGATCAAATCCAAAATGTACAACTTACAACAAACACAGTGAACAACAGCACTTCTAACGCCTAATGCTTAGGTCCATTCAACGTAGACGGCGAGCCCTTACCTTCGGGTGACTGGGAATACGATATCGAGATCAATTCGGACCTGTATTTTTCGTCCCCACCGGAACCTTTTCTTTCGAACAGCTTTTCACGGTTTGAATTATCGGATGAGAGTTTGGAGGCAGCAGCAACTTTGTCCGGTAACGAGTAGGAGATAGCAATGAGTGACTCCCGTGTCACTTCGTCGGCAGTTCCGTCATTGCCGGGTTTCTTATTATCCATAAAATGAAGATCTGGTAGCCTCTGGTTGAAGCAAAAATGACTCAACTTCAATGGCAAAAATAGAAGAAAGATGAATTAGATAGGGCCAAAATTGAAAGGACTTTCAATAGTTGGGTGACCAAAAAAGAAATTTACTAATAATTAGGTGATTATTTTGTAATTTTTTATAATTAAGTGATAAAAAAACTACTAATCAGGTGACTATTAGTGTAATTTACCCCTTTTTTTTAATTACAACTTACAATTATACCAACAATTACAATTAGAATTAAAATATATCTAGATCAAATCCTTCCTTTTGGAATTTTCCCCAACATTTTATCAATTGCATGATTAAACTTTGAAAAACTAATAAAATAGTTATAAATATGTCAATCAACCCCTGTACATTAAAAAAGTTTGAGATTTAATCCTTCATTAATTCCCTTGCATGTTGATTAAGTTGCGTTGACAAAAAAAAGAGTCAATTTAATAAAATTCAACAGAAAATAATATCGGCGTTAATGATTTGATTGAAATTTTTAGTTTTCTTTTCAAAAATCTAAATATTCATATTAAAACTCAAAGTTTGTCGAGCTATTTTAACTTTAAAAAACTAGATATTTCAGGGTAATATTTAAAATAATCCTTTTTTTTTTTTTTTGGTTTGCTTTGTCTGCATGTATCAGCTATAGCCTATGACAGAAAAAAGAAAAAAAAAAAAAAGAACCCTCAAAACCCCATAGATAGATCTGGTAATTGAACTCCATAGAAGCCTAAAAACCCAATTTCTGTTCAAAACCATTCGAATACTATAATCCTTAGAACAGAAAATAAATCTTAAACAAAACAAAAATGGAAGAAATGGAAATAAGAGGAGCAAAGAAGTAAAACAAAAAAGTGGGTAAGTAATTAACAAGAACACGACATGGAAGAAAGAAAGTACCAATTGATAGACCGGACGGCGGTGGACTTGGAAGAACCGAAGATAAAGAGTTCTTTTTTCTTTTCTCTCTCAATGCAATCCAAGGCTTTTGCTATATGTTCTTGTATTTTATTCCCTCTGGCTTTATGTAATTATTTTATCATTATTGTGTGTTTCTATATTGGATGGATCTACTTGTCTCTTAAATTTAAGTAGTTTTATATTTTTTTTTATTTCTTTATACAATTAATATTTTATTTTTTTTATTGCATTCATGTTTATCATGCAGGTTAAGTTTTATATAAATAAAATTTACATGCATGGCAATTACAAATATTTTGATTAATTCAATGTTTAATTGTATAAAAAATTATAAAAAATCACTTTAAATTTTACATCACTGTAAATTAGAGGTGTTTCATAGGTCGAATTTGGGTTGGCCTAAGCACGATATAAATATACTTTATGAAATATGGCTTAAAATTTTGTTCAAACCCACCCATATTTAGAAAATATTAACTCAAGCCTATTTTAGACCCACTCATATTATTTTTAATTTTTTTTTAAAAATATTTATATACATTTAATAATTTTATACATTTTTTATTTATTGAAATTTTTATAAGTTATCTTGACATGTTTACATTAGGTATTATATATTTAATATAGGTTTATTTTTTTTAATATGTTCTAAATTACATAATATAAAGTATTATAAAATTAAATATAAGTCAGGTCGGGCCAAGCTTGGGCCTTGAATATTTAAGCTCAAGCTCGCCAATATTTGAAATGAGCCTATTTTTTTTATTCAAACTCATATTTTTATTTAAATCCTCTCAAATTTCATATATTAAATAAGTTTAATGTAAATATATTGTCCACTATCTTTTATATAAATATATTATTTTGGATAAGTTTTATCCTCTTATTACGTTCAACGATTTTTCATGCTTTTTACGATAATTCAAAAAAAAAAAAAGTTCTTATCCAAACTTATCAATCTGTTATTTTCCAGCATACTAAAAGTTCAATTTTTTCCACCATTAGAAGGTGGAGATTTTCAAAGTTAGAGGTGGAATCGGTTAGATATTTAATTTTTTATTCGATTAATTTATCTATTTAATTAAATAAATTATTAAAAAATATTTAAAAATAAAAATATTAGTTCAATCAATTTAATTGTTGGATTCAATTAATTCACGAATCAACTGATCCAATTTTTTATTCCGCATTGATATCTCGACTGTTTCAATTTTTATGGTTTGAGTTTCAATTAATTTATATATTAAAATTAAAATTTATAGTTTTCTAACAATAATTTGAATTTTTTATATAAAATAAGTTTATATGCTAAAATTAAAATTTTATTTTATTTTTTTCATTTTTAATTAGGTGAAATACAAAGTCGTTTTTTTTATATGGAAAATTGCAATTTCTATTTTTACAAATTATAATAATAAGAACATTTTTTTTAGTGTTTACAAAAATAATGTTTTCGACATTAAATTTTATTCCATTTGATATATCAATACATTTAATATATATTGATTCCAAAATAATTGACAATTAGTGAGGTCAATTTAAATTAAATTATATGAATATTATACAATATGTTAACATTTTTTTTAACTATAAAATCAATCTCTTATATGATAATACTAACACATTTAACCACAATTAATCTTTCAAGGTACCAAAACTTTTGTTGATCCAAATTTCATAAGTATTTTTATTACTGTCTTATTATTTTTAATTATTTTTATTCTTTATGCTTCAATATAGAAGGTGTTTGGTAAACAGAGTTTTGAGCCTTTTTTAATTGATTTAGGCACAAATGGAAGATTGGGTAATCAACCCCTCTAATTGTAGTAGTTGGTGGATGAAGGTTTGCAAGAGTTTGTCGAGATGGACAACTTTTTTCAACAGTTGATTGGGAATGAGATATGTGGCACGACATATCTGACCATATTTGTTCAAAAATTACTTCTTTCGCCATATGCACTTAAACCTAATAGTAATGCCAAGATTGCCGCGAGAAATTTTCAATCGAGCCCATTCATCCTTGAATATTTATATACTCTTAATTTATTTTTCAATTTATTTGTGTAAAATAATTTCTTATGCAACTTTATATTAATTGAAATATACTACTTGACAAATTTATTCAGGGTGTAAAATAATTATCACTAAGAATATAGTTTACAATTATATTGATGCACTATTAATATTCATCAATTTCCACAAGGTTAATATTTGTAAATAAAGAACTTAAGAAATTTGTTTATTTAAATTTTCAAAAAAAAAAACCACTAACTAATTCCCATAATGGATGTTTTAATTATTTGACAATAATGTTTTATTTCAATAATTTCGCCCAATAAAGGTTAAAAGTATTATAAACAAATAAATACTTAACAATAAAATGCATCATGCCTTTATTTGTCATTTAACACATATCAACTTTCAACTATCAACTAAGTTTTACCAAACACTTTTAAATAAACAATTAATAGAAACAGTTGGTCAAATCAGTCATAGAACCAGTTGATCAAACCAGCCACTGTAATCGGCAATCAACTATCAACCAATTGCCAAACAGGGCCATAAATTATTTTATACAGAATGAACGTACACAAGTCTAGTAATATCATTTATTAGTTTTTGAATATTTTATTTGTCAATTATTATATTTTAATTTTTTTATCATATTATATGCATAATGTATAAAATAAACAAATTTTAATAAGAAATAAATGAATATATTATTATAGTGATAAAAAAAATTATTTTATAAATTATAAAACAAAGTACTTATCTCCAAACCTTTAACCATTAAAGTCTAAGCCCATAAGTCCAAACCCATTTAAAAACCTAAACTCATTATTCACTAAAAAGCCCCATTCATTATTATCAGCCTTTCACATTTTTTTCTCTTTTGCTTAGCCTCTCTTGAAATCACAGCCTACCAAAATTATAAGTTAAAAAAATAATAATATATGTCTAATTGTTAACACAGTTAAAATTACTCTATTAAATTTAGGTTTATTATAACGTCATTATTTTGTTACATGATTATCATGTAGGTATTTTATTTTTTCAAAATAATACATCAACGAATTAAAGAAAAAAATGTTATTAGTGTTAACAATAGAACTTAAAATTAATTTGAAAAACAAAAGAATTAAATTTTTAAAAATAAAAACAAGAAGGTTCAATTTTAAGTGTATAGAGAATACAAGGATTTTAACTAGTGATGATAACGGGATGGGGTGGGTTGGATTTTTTCCCAACCCGATACTCTACAACCATGCTATGTCCTCGAGCTTAAAACAATTTAACCCACGCTGAACCCGAAATTAATTGTATACCAAACTCAACCCGAGTTCAAACTTTTTCATTTGAAATTGTGATTAATTAAATTTAAAAAAAATTAATGAAAAAAAAGACCATGCATGGGATGAATAAGTAAAAAATATATATTACATCATAGAAAAAAAAAGAACAAGAGACGGAGACTTGGAAAAAAAATTAAAAAGAGAGGGAAAGAAACTAGTATAAAATGGGAATAAATGTGGTAAATTGAGATTGGTAGTGATAAAGCTTAAGAATTATTTAACCTAATTAATATTAAAAAATATAGAAAGGTAATTTCATAAATATCGGAGGACAGGGCAATTTCATGCTAAACTCAACCTTAACCATTCTCTAAAGCTAACCTGACCCGCTCTACCCTAAAATTTGATTTCAAGAAAAAAGGCCCAATCCTATTAGATCAAATCAACTCGAAACCGATGGATTTTGAATTTTTTTACCATCCCTAATTTGAAGAGAGGCAGATGGTGGTGAGAGCATAAGGGCCAAGCCCCAGAAGTAACTTTTGAAAAAAAAAAAAAATTAGACCCTTAATGATGGCGAAGGCTAAGAAACCTAAGGGGGCTATGGCCTCCTAAGGTCTAAATTTTTTCAATTTCCCTCTTTATTTACATGTATATGGTCCTCACAAATATAAAAGTAGGAATTTTTAATATTTTATAATATTAAAAAAATATTTTTGATAAAAATAAAGGAAAATTTTTCTTAAAGAAACTAAATTTGTAGAGTAAAATTTGGAATATAAAAAGAGTTGTCTCCGCTCTTGACACTCACACTACTTTCCTACTCTTTTCTTCTTATAAAAATTAGAATGAAAATTTTTTCTTTTTACGTAGCATATCTAATTTTAGCTCGACTCTTCTAAAATAACCTTTAAAATTTAAAAAAAAAAATTGTTAACTCCCCTAAAAATTAGAATTACTTATTAAAATTTTTAAATTTTTTAGAAAACTTAATTAAAATTTCAAACATTCTCATCAAATCCTCCAAATTTGTTTTAAAGGAATTAGTTAAATCCGAAATTGGAGCTTATTTTAGCTTCTCAATCGATCACCCTAACTTTGTAATTATAACTTGCCGACAAACCATGCTAGCCTTGTGTGGACGATTCTGATTCATCAAGGTTTCTTTTCTTATTAAGAAGTACAAATCATATTAGATTGTCACTAATAACCAATATTATTGGGCCTAGAAACTTAGCCGAAGGAAAAAAAGAAGAAGACGATGAGTAGGCCTATCAATCAATGTTAGTATCTCAGATTGGTCCAAATCATAAATTTTCTCATACCACAAAATAAAATACATACAGATCTTATATCAGATTTGCTTTTGACTAAGTGATCACTTGGTCTTTAGGCTGACGTAATTCTAAAAATGTGATCACCAAACATTTGGATGTGTGCTTAGTCACGTTTGCCACATTTTTTACTTCAAACCCAAGCATTAAGCATTCATAAGCATCGCCAATCTATGAAAATATCTCTATGCATGAAGGTAGTCACTGCTAGAATCAGATTTCATCAATTAGATTGAGAATTGATTTATCCATCAATTCGAAATAAGGTGAAAAATTTGTTAACCCTTAAATTGATATGAGATTAGTTACATCGAGTTAAAAACTAATTAAACTGGTAATTAAACTGGGTGAACTAGATTTTATAATTTTTTTAATTATTTATTTTATTTGAACTGATTTGACCAAAAACCGATGACCAAATTAGTTCGATCATCGGTCCGATTCCAAAAACATCGACTTTAGTTCATGTGCTTTTCAAATTTTGAAATATTAGTCCCAACCCAAATAGTTATAATTAAACCTGTTAGGTCAAATTATGCTATTGATCTTCTAAGTTGTGGATTTAGTCCTTGTTTTCTAATTTGATCATTTATAATCCCTGTATTTTTCGAAAATTGAAAATTTAGTTCTAGCTCAAATGATAGCCATTAGATCTATTAACTAAAATAACACAACTTTTCTATGAGTATTATATGAAAATAGCAAGTTAACACGGTATTACAAATGTGATAATACATTTCTCACATAAAATTTTAGAAGTAACAACTATTATTCGACCAAAACTAAAATTTCAAAAATATGGAGATTATAATTGCCCAAAAGTATAAGGACTAAATTAGCATCTTCTACTATACTCACCATTATAATTTGTTTGATTGAGTTGGTGTTACCCATTAACTGGATCTCAATTTAGTTGTAAAAATATCAAAAACTCATTTCTTTACAAAGTAACAGATATTATTTTGAATGTATTTATGTTTTTTAAACCGAATCAGTGGTTGAACCGATCAGGTCATCGGTTCGATTAAAAAATCATTAAAAAATTAAAAAAAACTGATTCAACCGATTTTTTAGCCGGTCCTTGGTTTAACTAGTTCAAAGCTATTCTCCAGATTAGTATCATAGTCGATTCTCAATCCAACCAATTCAATCTAATTCGGACATCCTTAAATGAAATCCATAAATTCTATACTCAAAACACCGTAATATTTATCATCTAAATTTTAGATATTTTAACTAAAACCACATTTAAAATTTGATGAAAATAATAAGCCGTGACGCAATTGAATACATGGTGTTGATTTTCAGGTACAAATATCCTATCCTCATCTTGCAAATGTTAAATTCACCTGTCTTTGCTTGCCTACGCTGGATTTAACCCAAAAGTCTAAACAAATCCTATTTTGACATTTTATTATTTGTTGCCCAATAAAGCTGAAGCCACTCTTTTTAGGCAAATGATGTTGACTCTACTTTAAGTGATTCGTCATGCATTTTCATCCATTTATTTTTGTCACTTAACTAATTAGTTATTACATTAATTTTTAGTACTTATAATAATTGATTTTGTTATAAATTGTGACATTGTTTTATATCAAAAAATTAAAATGTACCACAAGTTTTCTATTCTTTAAAATTGAGAATTTAGTATTTATTTTTCATATTTTAAAAAATAGGTTTGATTATTAATACTGTTGAATTTTTTTGTTAAATTTAAGTTAATTACAAAGTCATTTTTGATTATATGGCTACCAAATTTGTATTTTTTTATTTCAAAAATATCACAACAACAAATTTAATAAAAAAAATTAATAACTTTAACAACAGACCTGTTCTTGATATTTTTGGGGCCCTAAGCTAAACAATAAACTAGGCCCCTTTTAAAAGAAGTTATAAAATATAATACAATAAAAGCTGAAAAAATTTTAGGGCCCTAAGAGATGAAGCATTTATAGTGAAAAATTGAAAGCTCTGGGTATTTAATTAATTTATTTTTGTCTAAATTTTTTTTCCACATTAAAAGTTGAAAAAAAGTTGAGCCCCTTCCAGCCCTGGGTATTGGGCAGCTACACTCTCAAACAACCCCCAAAACTGAGTCTGGTTAACAGTTGTTCTTGAATTTTGAAATCTGAAAAATAAAATCTTATATTAAGCTAATGAAATCTTATATTCCATCCCCAAAAACCTCTTCTCTTATAATAATAATAATAATAATAATAATAATAATAATAATAATAATAATAATAATAAAACTACGTAATTAACTTAAACACCACTAATTACATTTAGATGAAGATAACATCACGGGTTTATATATAATAGTATATATTAACTAGCTATGTAAAGGTCAAATTTATCACTTAAAGGATAAGCAAGTTTTTTATAGGTACAATTTTAACATAAAATTCAGAAAACATGTTTCTTTTTGTTTTCTATTCATTGAACGAGAAAGACATAGGATACAAGTTAAGCTAAATTAACTTAATATATAAGAAGAAAGATAATGTGTTGTTTTATTATATATTATCAAACTCCATGTTTGTTTTATGGTTAATGAAATTTAATTTTTCGAAATTGTTAAAATTAAGTGACTCGAATTCTTATTTAAATAAAATAGTGGTAAAATAGAATAAAATTAAAATTCCTATAGAACTACACTTCTTTTATTTTATTTTATTTTAGAATAAGATTTTTTTAACCTTATTAAACTCCATCTATTTGATATTGATTAGAATAAGGTGTTTCAATCTTACTACACTTCTATTCGAATATGGTTTTACAAGCCTATAAATAGATATAGTTTACTCCTCTTGTAATCATTCGAATTCGACATAGTAAATTTTATTCTCCTCTGCCAGTGGTTTTTTTCCCAAAAGAGTTTCCACGTAAAAATCGGTGTGTTCTTTATTTTTATTTCTCTTTTCTTTGCGATATATTGTCATTACCGACATTCTACTTTTCTTTACAGAAGTTTATCGTGATCTCTTTCAATAATGCTATCTTCAAAATTTGAATATGAGTTCTTTATTTGATAGTGTAATGTGTTTTACTATCGTACTTAATATTTGTTGGTATGATATAATTGAATTGATTATCTATATGAATTCCTACAAGTCTTATTTGTCCATAAATTAAGCTTCCCAAATAGGGATAACAATGGACTGGGACGAGGGTGGATTTTGCTAAATTCATCATTGCTCCACAATTGGCATGTTCTACTCCACCATCAGTCCCACTTTACTATATATGTATAATCTTAAAAACCACTACTACCTCCATGGATGTTCGATGCATCCATCCTCGTCCCACTCCATGTTGCTTTGTTTCAATTTAATTTTTTATGCTTATCTTTAATATTTTCAATATTTTTATAGTTAATATTTAAACATAAAATATGTTGATTTTCTATAATACATTATTACATTGTTTCCATTTTAATAGTTATATATATACAAGGATAAAATGATAATTTTATATAGTGGAACGAAACAGGTCAGGACAAGCAATTAACATAACCATTTCATACTACTTTCCAAAAGAAAAATTTCCATCCCACTCAATATCCACTTTTCAAAAAAAAAAAATCCATTTCATTCGAAGCATATCGATTTGAAATCCATAGGGAGTTCGAGTTTCTGCCATCCCTAATAACATATCCCTTAATATAGTTTATGCAGTTGAACAAGCAACATGTTATTGAACAAAATTTTTTTTTCGAGAAGCAAACTCTATATGCCTCAAAATGTGCATAAACCATATTTATTTGTTGTACTTCATAGTTATGAATAAGCTCGGTGACAATATTCCATATGGATAAGCCAAATTTGATTTTGTCTCTGCTAAGTACATCAATCTCGCTACTAATCTTTGGTACCTTGCTTTATCAGCTAGAACTTGGTGGATTCAACACTCTAACTTACTTTCCTCATAAGTGCACCAATTGGTTGACAATATTAATTACTTGTTGTAAATCTAGGGTTTTCTTCGAGACAAAAGATTCTTTTATTAGACGTGTTGATGTTTGGTTAAAGTTTATATGGATGCAAAGAAAGGGTTAAAGGGCATTGGAGACATGTCTTTAAGGTATGTTTCGATACTTAAGTCATTATTGATTGGTAAGAGAGATTGAAAAAAAAAAATTAGGTAATTTAATGGCCAGAGGTAGAAATTTTTTATCATTGGTCACTTTTTGAGAGACCATTTATATGTTAGGGTAACTAATAAAGTTGGTTAGAAGTTAGTTGTTATTGTTAGTAGTTAGTTGTTAAAGAGCAGTTACGTTATGCTGCTATATATATAGTCTTCATGCATGTATACACAGTAAGCAAGTTCAATATTTCTCTTGTATCTTCTTGATCCTTCAATACAATAGCTTTTGTTCTTTGTGTTATTGTTTAACATGGTATCAGATGGCCATTGATCCTTGACGGTTGATCTTCTAAGCTTTTCATGTCTCGTCCTTCAAGTCCGTCCACTGCACCTGTGATGGCTTCCAGTATTACTGGTGGCATTGATAGCAGACTCTTCTCTACAAAGAATGTAACATCCTAGATTAGGGGTTATGCGTTCGTGTGTAATTCATGAGATAGTAGGCTCAGTGGGTGTGTTGGATGTGTTCTGAGGAGTTCTAGGAACCCTAAGGTGTATGGAAATGTATGGAAATGTATGGAAATGTAAGGCAATGTATGGAAATCTAAGGAAATGTAAGGAAATGCTTTGGAAACGTTAAGTTTAAAAGAGGAAAGTGAACATTTTTGGAAACTAGGGGATGTAAGGAAATGATGTGGAAATGATTCAAAAGAGGAAAGTAAACATTTCTGGAAACTTGGAAATGTAAGGAAATGTCAAGTTTACAGAGCCGAACGAAAATTTTTAGAAACTTAGAAATGACTTAGAAATGTCGAGTTTTAAAGTTTAAAAGAGGAAATTAAGGCAAGGTGGCCTTAAAAGAAAAAGTTTGTGAAATTTGACACACAAACAGGCTTGGAAAAGTGGCCTGGAGATGCCACTTAGGGCCTCTGGAAATGGCGCCACATGCAAGGTGTTGGGCCTGGGTTCGAGTCACTTGGGAAGCAAATAAAATGAGTTTTATTTTTGCTTCCAGAAGCAGAGGAGTGGACGGTAAGGCTTCTAGAAAAAAGGGAGTTTTATTCCCTTTAAATTTCGGCAATTAATGGGATAAATAAGGGATTTAAATTGGATTATTTTTTTTGAAGAGATAATAGATAGATAAATATGGATTTATTTCTTTTATTTTGATAGATAAGGAAGAGATAAAAGAGGATTATTATTAGTATTATTTTTATTAGGAGATAAGAGATAAATATTGGATTAAGTTTTGTTGATAATTAAAGTGATAAATCAAGGGATAAAGTTATCAAAATAGAAGAGTGGTGGCCAAGTAAGGGACTCTAGCCTAGTAATTTTGGCTATAAAAGGAAGAGTAAGGCTATTCTTCATTCATTCTTTTCTGTTCTTTGAAAGCCTCTGCCGAATTCTCTTCACCAAATCCTCTTCTTTTTTTATTTTTGCCAAGCCGAAATACCTTGTGTTCTAGCCGAATCCTCCATCTTTATTCTTCCTTCTCTTTTCTTTCTAATCCCTCCAAAAGCCGAAAGTTGTAAGAGCATCATTTAGCCATAGTCGAATCTCTGAAGGTTGAAGTGAAGGTGCAATCGATTTCTTCAAATAAGGGTAAGATCCAAGTTTGGTTTCCATTCTTTTCTTTTAGATTAGCCGAGATATAATCTAACCCCATACATATTTTGGTTGCCGAATATGGAAGGATCTTTCGGGATTTACTAAGTGTAGACTACAAGGAAGGAGAAGTTCTTTTCCCGAAGGTACACCATAAGCTGCGTGTTCCCTAGTTATTCGGTGAATTTCGGGATTTAAAATCCACAAGGTAAGTCATATTTAACATTTGGCTAAGGGTTATTTGTTATGAATAAATGTTAGAAATTGATCTAACATGAAGTTATAGGGATTTCGATAGACATATAAGGCAAGGAATACTTTCGGGATTTGGAAATTGCAAGGTAAGTTTTAATGTACTAATCCTACTAGGATTTGGATTTATGGCCGAATGGTTCTTTACTAAGTATTGAATGATTGATTAAATGTAGAGATCTAAGATCTAAGGCATTATATCAAGCTTCTCGGGATTTGGATTGGAAACCCTAAGCAAATCAGGTGTGTACCCCACACTACTTTATAATATTTATTATGGCTATGTTTATTAAAACATGTGTTAATAAGAATATGAAAGTGGCTAAGGTACCATGTTATGGTACTAAGTACTCAGGTACGTTTCCTACTCCTACTAGGATTATGAAATATGCTAATTATAACATGAGAATAAGAATAAGAATGTGAACTCTGGCATATCCATGCATATTGTTATTATATGGGGCATATGGGTTTGTTTGAAAGGGGAAGTAAATGTGGTGACCTAAGACCACGAACACGGTGACCTAAGACTGTGATATCTGAAAAGTGGAGACCTAAGACCACAGTAATCTGAAAGTGGTGACCTAAGACCACAGTATGCGGTGACCTAAGACCGCAAATTTGGAGTGTAGCGGAAGGAGGGTCGACTTAGTAGTCCCCACGGTGTGACTGGCAGGTACGGGGGTGTGTAGCGGATGGACAAATAGGTTTGGGTTTGGGAATGCATCATTAAATGTATTCTATGATTTGAATGTGTATCATATGTATGCCTGATTCTATTATGACTTAGTGTTGTGTACACATTGAGTCTGTTGACTCACTCCGTTGTGGGACTATTTTCAGGTGACGATCAGCAATGGACCGGGCTCGGCAGAAGCTTAGGGATGGCCATGCACAACAAGGAATTTAATTAATTTGGATTTTTTATTTTATTTTAAGTACTTTAAGTTTATTTTGGGAATTATTTGATGTAATAAGGCCATAAGGCCATAGTTGAATTTCTTTATTTCTTTTTACTTTTTATTATGTTTACAAATTATTATTTAAGGATCAAGTAAGTTTATTTTTAAAAAAATAAACTCCAAGTGTTTTGTCATCTTAAATAAAAAGGGAGTTTTAAGATAATATTAATTCATTTTCAATTCAAGCCCAACCCAAAAACAAACTTTCTTTCAGAACGCACAAGTTTTTCCTAAGTAACAAAAGAGTTTTGAATCAGTTTTCTTCGAGGAACATACCAGATCCGATCAGGGCTCGTGGGTCGGGTTTGGGGTGTTTCAAAGAAGGTTAGTGTACTTCTTGATGACACTAACTATCTCTTATGGCGTCAGCAAATCCTGCTGGTGGTCAAAATGTTTAACCTTCAGAGTTTCTTGGATTCACGTACTGTTGCTCCTTATTATTTTTTTCCAGACGCTAATGGTGTCCCTCAAGAAAACCTTGAGTTTGTAAGGTTTGAGCAGCAAGATAGTGCTTTTGCATCTTGGCTCTTGTCGTCTGTAAGTCAGTCAGTTCTTCCTCATCTTATTGGTATGGATACTAGTGCACAGATTGGAACTCTATTGTTAATCTGTATGGCAGCAAAACGACGTCCAGACTAATGTTTTACAGGCGAGCTTTGCATTCTCAGCGCAAAATGGATCTATTTATGAAAGACTTTCTCATGAAGATTAAAGGGTACTGTGCTAGTCTTACCAGTTGTGGTGAGATCATTAGTGATCATGAACATATTACTGTTATTCTTAATGGTTTGTCTTCAGATTATGAGTCGGTCATTACAATAATTTCGGCCAGTCAAACACCCTACACGGTTCAGGGCGTCACTACAATGCTCTTGGATGTTGAGACACGACAAACTTCTTCAATTCTTGAAGCTCCTACTTGCACTAATGTGGTCTCGCATTAGCCAGCAAGGTAGGTTGACAATAATGATCCTACACTTGCCTATCGTCCATCTACTAGTAACCGCGAGCGGGGTCGCGGTCGAGCCAATGGCTCAAGGTTTCAATGTCAACTATGTGGGAAACAAGGACATCTTGTTGATCGCTGTTGCCATAGATTTGATGCCTTGTACAAGAGTACAAGATATAGACCACATCAGTCTTCACAAGCCAACATTTGCATGTTTGGTGCTAGTCCTCCCATAATGCCTTAGACGTCACCTACTACTTCCACTGCTCAACCTAATTGGTTTCTTCCATCCACGATGCCATTTTCTGCCTGGTCTAATCCGTTTGTCAACAATGGCTTTACACCAGTCAGCAATGCTTTTTCAACAAGTTCACAACCTCAAGCTTATCTAGCCACACTTGAGACAGTTGGTGATAATGCATGGTATCCTGATCCTGGTGCCATTCATCACCACACACACTGACCTACTGCCCTCACAGAATGCTCACCGTACAAGGGTCCAGGTAAAGTGTATGTTGGTAATGGTGATGCTCTTCCTGTACTCTCTTCTGGTCAGTCCTCTTTGCTTACTCGCTCGAGACCCTTGTTTATGATGTCTTTATTATGTTTGCTTGGGATAACAAAAAATCTATTATTTGTGTCAAGTTTACTAAATATAACTGGGTGATCTTTGAGTTTCTTCCTACACAGTGTCGAGTTCGTGACATGCGCACAGGGGAGGTACTTCTTAAAGGATCTGTTCAGCATGGGTTGTACAAGCTTCATGTTCCTGATTCGGCCAAGTTTATCTCATCTTCTTCAGCTCAATGTTTCACTGCCAGCTCGATTGTGCCTCTTGATATATGGCATTGTAGGCTAGGCCATCCTTGTATAGATATACTTACAAAGGCTCTACACAAGTGTAATATCCCTCTTGGGGTGAATAAAGAATCTTTCTCATGTATTGCTTGTCATTTGGGAAAAGAGCATAAGCTGCCATTTCAGAAATCAACAACTGAGTATACTACACCACTTCAGCCAGTAGTTGCTGATGTTTGGGGACCTACTCTAGTTCCTTCTAATGCCTTTCGATATTATGTTGCTTTTATAGATGCCTATACAAGGTTCACTTGAGTTTATTTTTTAAAAAGAAAGTCTGAGGTTCTAACTGTGTTTTCACACTTTCAAAAACAAGCTGAAAGGATCTCTGGTTGCAAACTTAAAGTTCTTCAGACAGATAGGGGAGGAGAATTTCAAGCCTTGAAAATGTACCTTTCTCAGCAGGGGGTTATCCATCGATTCACATGTCCCTATACCTCAGCTCAAAATGGTCTGGTTGAGAGAAAACACAGGCAGATAGTCAAAACAGGCCTATATATGCTTGCACATGCCTTCATGCCTTTAACCTACTGGAATGATGCATTCGCCAGTGCTGTTTACTTGCTCAACAGATTGCTCTCTCAACCTCTCAACAATGTCTCACCCTATGAAAAACTGTTCACAGCTCAACCTAGTTATTCATTCCTACGTGTCTTTAGTTGCCTTTGTTTTCCCAACAACAATACTCACAAGCTACAGTTTTGGTCAATAGCATGCACCTTTTTAAGTTATTCATCATCCCATAAAGGCTACAGGTGTCTAGACCCTTTTGGTAGAATATATGTCACAAGGTATGTCACTTTTCATGAAACAGTGTTTCCATTTAAAGCCATCAACTCACATTCTACTATTTCTTCATCTCCCCCAATGTCCAGCTCAAAACTGCTAGTCTTATCCTCCACTTGTCCTCCAACCACCTCTCTCGATCAATCACCTATACAATTGTCTTTCGTACCTGTTGCTTCTTTTAACACTAATCCTACACCTCAACCTTCCAACCCTACTCCTTTTACCTCTAACTACTCTCTGTCCCTCTCATCTAACCATGTACCACTTTCATCTCCTCCTGTACATGTCCTATGCAACACACATACAATGGTAACTCGCAGCAAGGCAGGCATTTTTAAACCAAAGGTATTCATGAGTGTTGCATCTTCTGATGATGTCCCCGAAGATATACACGCTGCCATGAGAAGTAACTCTTGGAAGGCTGCTGTTCAGAGTGAGCTTCAGGCTCTTATTCGAAATAACACATGGTATTTATGTCCTCTACCTGCTCACAGACGAACTGTTGATTGCAAGTGGTTATTTAAGGTAAATACAAAGGCTGATGGTACTGTTGAGAGATACAAAGCGCGTATGGTGGCCAAGGGGTTTTCTCAGCATGCTGGTTTGGATTATCGGGATACTTTCAGTCCTGTGGTTCGAGCTACTACCATACGCACTATCCTTGCTGTAGTAGTCATGAAAGGTTGGATTTTAAGGCAAGTTGATGTCAACAATGCCTTTCTCAATGGGGACTTGATCGAAGAAATCTACATGGAGCAGCCTCCTGGTTTTGAAAATTTTGGTCCTAATGGACAGAAACTTGTGTATCGACTACACAAAGCCCTATACGGACTGTGCCAAACCCCTCGTGCATGGTTTCAAACACTTCGACAATACCTCATTTGCCAGCTAGGTTTCCATGCATCCAACGATGACCCTTCCTTGTTCATTCTAGCCTCATCTGGAAGTTTGTTACTCTTCATAATCTATGTCAATGACATAGTCATCACTGGCAGTTCTGACTCAAAGATTAATGAAGTGGTGCAACTACTACATACACGATTTGCTCTCAAGGACATGGGACCACTCAGTTTTTTCTTGGGTGTTGCAGTTCATCGCACTCGCCAAGGGTTCTTTCTTAGTCAGCAAAAGTACATAGCTGAGATACTTACCAAAACAAGCATGTCTGATGCATCATCCACACCAACACCTATAGTGAGCTTTCCAAAGTTAGTAGCTGCTGATGAGCGTTCCACTCTTGTTGATGGTTGTTTGTATCGTAGTACAATTGGCATGCTCCAATATGTGTGTATCACCCGCCCTGACTTGTCTTACTGTGTCAACAAACTAAGCCAGTATATAAATGCTCTAAGTGAGATTCATTGGAAGACAGTCAAGCGAGTTCTACGATATCTTCGTGGTACAATCACTTATGGGCTCCGTTATTCCAAAAGACAGTTTCAGCTCACCTGTTACATAGATGTTAACTGGGCTTCTTCTGTTGAAGACAGACGATCTACCACAGGTTATGTTGTTTATCTTGGGCCAAATCTGATTGCATGGTGTTCAAAGAAACAAGTTGTCGTGTCTCGATCTTCTTCTGAGGCTGAATATCGCAGTCTTGCCAATTGTGTGTCTGAGCTACTGTGGGTCAAACAACTGTTGTCTGAGGTTGGTGTGGTTCTTAACTAGTCTCTGTGGTTTGGTGTGATAATACATCCACGCGGTCCATGGCTGCCAATCCAACGCACCATGCTAAGGTAAAACATGTCGAGATAGATCATCATTTCGTTCGGGAGAAAGTCTTTGATGGCACACTTCAAGTCAATTTTGTTCCTTCTGAAAAACAGATTGCTGATGTTCTCACTAAGCCCATCACACCTAGGCATTTTAGTTTCTTTCAACAAGCACATTGTGTGTTACCTAGAGATACTGTTTTCTTTGCAGACAAAAAGAAAGAAAACCAGGAGAATGTTAGGGTAACTAATAAAGTTGGTTAACAGTTAGTTGTTAGCAGTTAGTTGTTACTGTTAGCAGTTAGTTGTTAAAGAGAAGTTACGTTATGCTGTTATATATATAGTCTTCATGCATGTATACACAGTAAGCAAGTTCAATATTTCTCTTGTATCTTATTGATTCTTCAATACAATAGCTTTTGTTCTTTGTGCTATTGTTTAACATATATTCATTTGGTTGGAGGTAGATGCTTGTATGGAAATGGTAATGGGTGATCTCGATTGGAGGGTTAAAGTCTCATGTGGCTTTTGATGTGCTAAATAGAGTTAATTTATAGGAACCCTATATAGGTTTTAACATGTTAGATGAAACCACCTCTGCGAAAAGTGATCCCAAACGTTAAGTTTAGTGAACTCGAGCTGTAAGTTTATTGGTTAAAATGAGATTATTCATGCCTGATGTCATAGTTTAATCTATAAATTCGTCTATATAATAGTGTAATGTGTGAGTTTGAACTTGTATTGCATAAAAAAAAAAGAAAAAAAAAAGGATGTTAAGCTCAATAGGTTGAGCTTGGAATATGGATTTCTAAGACTAATAGATTCAACAATAAGTAAACACTTCCATCCCTAAACATTAATTCAAAGGACTTAATTAGGTATTTAATATCATTTTTTTGTAAGTATTTCCGTAAATATTTCTTTCTTAAGGATCATTTATTGTGATCATTAGGCATGAGTAAAATGATTTTATCTTGCTATTTGTTTAGAAATGAGTTAATTTAATTTTTGGTCCCTGAACTTAGTAGTTACGTTCATTTTGGCTCCTGAAATTGGAAATTTTAAAAGTGTAGTGGCATGATACTTTGAGGTAATGTCATGTTAAATCTTGACAGAAACCAAACTCAATGACCAAAATATGAACTTAATTGTCAAATTCAAGTATATATCAAAATGGACAAAGAAAAATACAAGTAAATGGGACAAATTTAAACATTAAAAAACCATGCTATGATATTTGCATATTTAATTGTTATCTACGTAAGGAACATGATAAGAACTAGGAAATTAATTGCTAAAGATTTAGCTCTAAAATCCCCTTCGATTCCATTCAATATTGCAAGAGACAAAATGTCAACGATTAGAATAATCATTTTAATGCAATTTGATTGATAACCTCATACAGATACCAAATGATGATATTTTTGACCTTTAGCAAATTTATTTTGACAAAGATATAGTACAAGATGGATTGGCCACTTGCAGCCTTTGGAGACATTTGGGTGTTCTTATTCATGTATATGATATTCTTTTAGTATTATACAACTAGGTTTTCTTGAAAGGCAACTAAAAAATATCACAAATATAACAACTACTTAAGAATATTTTAAGTGTAAATCAGACATAACATGTTTTCAACTAACTGGTCACTACACTAAAAAGATTTGAGTAAATTATACCATTAGTCACTCAATTATTAGCATGTTTTTGTTTTGATTACCAAACTATAAAAAACTTTTAGTTCTATCCTACACACTCATCACGTAGCAACCTCACACTTATAGTCTAATCTAGATCACTCTCCCCAAATCATTCCTCCTGAAAGTTTAAGTGCAAACCAAGTGACTCACTTGTGTTTACTTACAATTTTTGCACTCAAAATGATAAGAACAAACAAAAATAAAGTGCTCCCTTAGTTCATTTTACCTGATACGAGCCAAGCATATATACTAGTTTATTAGACTTGATAAGTTACAAACAATTACAATCGCGTTCCCCGTAAGTAGACATTTAAAAATGTCTTCAATTATTTTCGTTAAGGCTAAGGTAAGACTAAGATCAAGATATTTATTAGTATGATCTGATTACTTCATATAAGAGAATTTGAATTGCATTGAAAGACTTTAATTTTTTCCTTGTTGATTTGATTTTACCCTTTTAAACATTATAGATGGGTCACAACCAATTTTCAGTGATCACAAACAAAAGCTCATATCATTTTGACCAATTTTTAGCTAAACCTCAATTTACAATTGCAAATTGTTACATATCAAACGAGAAGATTTAATTAGATATTTAATATCAAATTCACTAGACATATTTAATTTCTTATTATAAGTTCGGATCATATTTAATCTTTTTGAGACAATGCTTAGAACTACCCATAGCTCCTCTCAACATATAAATAGGAGGATAATGTGTTTCAATACACTCGAACCCACATCTTCATACATTGACAGCAATACTCAATCCGCTCTATTTATTTAAAAATGAAATGCTTTTGATGGTAGCTAAAGCCTATCATTAACATATTGAACCTTCGAAATCGTGCTTAAATATATACAATTTTTAATTGTTATTGGCACAAGGAAAATGATATTCCAGACAAAAATGTCAATTAAAATCATCATTTTAATGCAACTTGATAACTTCATTCATATATCAAATGATAATCTTGAGGATAGATAAAGATGGTATAAAATGGACCTAAAAAAAGTGGCCACTTGCAAAGTGGGGCTGCTGTAAAAATAATTAAAATGTGATAAGTAGCTTTTGGAGATATTTGAGTGTGCTTATTCATATACATCACATTCTTTTTTAGTATGATAATATAAACTTAGGGTTTTATCGAAAACCAGTTTGTAAATATTATTATTATAAAGACGTGCTGCAATTGAATACGTGCACTTGCTTTTCATGCTTAATAATAGTAATTATTAAAAATAACCTATTTTTGCTAATGTAATTCAGCTGTCATCCTATTGATTCAAAACCCAAAATGGAACCGAAAGTCTAAACCTACCCTTTTGGAGGTTTTCTCATCTTGCCTTGAAAAAGTTAGACCATTACGTTTGCTTTGATGATGAGTCATTATCGTGATTAGCCTGTAAAATAAAGTAGGATATAAAGTGATTAAATTATTTTAGTTTTTTAACTTTAAAAAAATTATAAAATAGTTATTAAACTATTCAAAAATTTTTATTTAAATTATTGGTTGTTAAAATCACCACTGTCTCGCATTCTCCTTTCCCACCATTAACACCAATCGAAAGTTCTCATTTTTCCTTCTTTTCTTCAGTTTAATTTTTTATTTTCATAAAACAACTTTGAATGTCACGAACCTGTGAACCAAAATCTGAATAACTTTCTTCTCCGAACTTCAAAATTGACCGTTAGATCAACTTAGACAATGGCGTATTTAAAGGGGAAGGCAGGGACCTTGGTCCCCCCCCAAAAAATGAAAAATTCCTATTTTAGTCCCCTCATGAATAATGAAATTATAAATTAATATATGGTGAAATTGCACTTTGACCCTTCCAAAAATGAAAAAAAAAACTCTTTTTAGTCCCTTAAAAATCATGAAATTATAAATTAATAAATGATAAAATATGTTTTGACCTCTCAAAATTTTATAATTAATTTTCAGCTCCTAAAAAATTTTCTAGATTCACCCTTGAACTTAGATCTATGGTATGTTCTTCTACCATCAATAGGTATTGTTAATATCATTTGTTGAATCGTCAGTCGGACTTTTTCTTTTAAATCCCTTTAATAGCCCAGTGACTTAAATGAAAATTTTTGAATAGTTCAGTGACTATTTTTTAAATCTTTAAAGTTGAATGATCAAAATGTAAACTTACTAATAGTTTAACCACCTTGGGTGCAGATTACCCTCAGTGATCAAAACATAATTTTTTTTAAAGTGTTAAAAAAATAAAAAAATTCAATTAATTTATCTTCCAATTAGAACATTTTTATGTTAAATTATACAACTAGCAGTCGTTTTCCAACTCATATAAATTTTGTTTTTATTATTGGCAATTGTTGTCAATCAATTTCAAGCTTTTGTTATTTTATTTTTTTCTACTTTGACTCTTTGAATTCATGTATCTTTAAATCACATATGAATTGATGTTTGTTTGGTAGGAAGTCAAGATTAGTGGTGGAAGAAGGTCAAAATTGGATTTTGTGTAATTCAACTTTCCCATTTCAATAATATTTTTTAATTGGATTGTATTGGATGGTGGCATTTGTGGCAGACAAAAGAAAAGTTCATCTTCACATTTTCCTTAAAACGAATGTTGAATTATTCTTTGAAAAAAAACCCTTCACTTTTATATTTTTTACACTTTTACACTTTTTGTTTTTATTTAATGAAAATTGATTTATATTATTAGTGGGTAAAAATATGTTTAATATATCATTTGATACTTAAGTTTAGTTTCAATATTCAATTAGGTATCTAAGTTTTCTTTTGTCCCAATTCAGTAACTTAATTTTGGCTTCAATGTTCAATTTAGAACATAGACCAAATAACGCAATGAGTGTTTGACATGTGTACTTTAGTATAAAAAATATAGGTACTTAATTGGAAAAAAAAAAGGTTTAAGTACCAAATTGAACATTGAAGCCAAACTCGAATACCAAAGAGTATATTATCTCTATAAACATAAGTTTATTCATGTATAAATTAAAATCAGGGGCGAAGCTAGAAAATGTTTTTAGGGGTGAAATTAAATTATAATTTTTATGATAATAAAAATATAATTGCATTATTTTAATAGCCTATATTTTTATATTTTTTTAAAGGATTAAATTAAATTTTTATCATCTTTAAAAGGCTAAAGTATAAATTTATTTTTATTAATTTAAAATTTTAAAAATTTAAAAAAAAATCATTTTATAGGTACCGAGAACATGAAAACCTACAAACTTTTATCTTTTAGCTTAGTATTTACATTTCTGAGTAAAAAAGTTGAATTATGTTAAATCAAATTCAAGCTTTTTTAAAATTATTTGCAATTGTTGTCAATCAATTTCTAGCTTTTGTCAATTTCAGAATCTATTATTTGCAATTGTTGTCAATCAATCTCAAAAATTTATTAGTCTAAAAAATTTAAAATTTATTTAAATAATATATTTTTTAAAAATTTTAGAATCATCGCATTCTATCCATAGGTACCTTCTCCATTTTTAACTGCAGAACCCTCTTTGCCAAAAGGGAAAAAGAAAAACACCTTTTTTGTAAATATATATCTTGCATTTGGTCTCTTTTTACCTAAATATTATAAAAAATAAATTATTTATTTAAATAATATGTGTCTAGAATTATTTCTCAAAATAATATAAAATGAATGTGAACATCATGTGATGGTCTGATGGTCAAAGGTGTTCACCGCCCTAGGTGTGACCTAGGTTCGAGTCGCGCTAGTCACGTTGGTTGTTCGGCCTTTGCCCTGTTATTGTAATTCACATACACACACAAAAAAAAGAATAGGTATCCTCTATGTTCGTTCTACGATAGCTAGTTGATCTACAACTTTATTGCTATCACGCGAAATGTGACAAAAAATCTAATTTCGGCAATACTACTTGCTGCTGCTAGGCCATGCCGCAAAATATCAACTAATAACGTGTTATCACATTCTAATTTCAATCCTTCTAACACAACCTTAACTTCAATAGTAAAGATATCAGACATACCTATTCTCGTATTAATTTAACCATTATAAAATGTGTGGCTGAAATTGTTTTTATGATTTTCTTTTGAAGTTATTTATTTTAAATTTGTTTATGTGATATTTAAGTCTTAGAATTATAGATTCCAAATTAAAGATTTTATAATGAATTTTGGAGTTTAAGTTTTTTATGTTGTAGTGGTATTAGCTGTATTAAATGAAATAAAATTATGAAGAATTTTGAAAGGAAAAAATACCTCTTTAGGTGGGATTTGAAAAAGTAAATTAAGTTACTAAAATCCCTTGTTGAAACTACTCACAAATTTTTAGATTCTCCAATATTTTTATCTAAATAAATAAATAAATTCTTTTATAGAATTTTGAAAACCCTAATACAAATGGAATTACTCCTCCAAATCTCTTAGACACACTCTTGCTCTTCAAAAAATTAAAATAGATTTTTAATAAATAATAATTCAAATTGAATCACTTGAATTTGTAAATCTTTTATTCCAAAAAGAAACAAAGTAGTTTAATTACATTATATTAAACTGAGCAAAAACACCACTTGTTCTATTAGAGTAAAGGATTGTTAGCATCTCCCTAAGAGGATCCTCGAACACCTGTAGGCCTTCTTTCTCGTCCGAGGCCATTTTAGTTATACGGTCAGCATCTTGGTTATCCTCCCTTGAGACGTTTCTGATGTGTCTAAAACTAACTATGACCACAATAAAGCAAGCGCACCTATCGTTTAATAGTATAGTTATGGTAAGACCGGTAATATCATATCCACAAGAACCAATAATACTAGTAATTACTATATTTCTTTTATTTAGCCTAAGAATTGAAGTGATTTCTTTTAAACTAAAACTAATTAAAAGCACGACAGAGAATGAATTGGGAAAATAGTTCTAGACAACTTATATGAGATAGGCAATACCTAAGGAAGAATCCACCTAGACTTCACTTATTACTTTTGATTCATATGATTTATTCACTTGACTTAATCATATCTCTTTCAAGATTAAAAACAACTGACTCTAAGTTGATTAATTGAAATCTTTTTCTAATTAAAACCCCTATTGTCGCATTAACTCGATCTATGGATTCCCCTATTAGATTTGACTCTAATCCGGCAGATTTATGTCGCCCTATTTCTAGGGTTGCAATTGATAAACCGTAAAAGTAACATATTTTAATCCCACATTTAACATGCTTTTGGATGATTTATCCTTCGATTTATATAAAAAGGTGCTTGTAATCCTTTCTTTTCATGTCTTATACCCAGGAAAGCACGCGAGGATGAAAAGAGCACAAAACGGGCCCAAAACGGAGTAAATGGGCCTTAACACGATAATGACACGGCCTGGCCCAAAGTCCACACGGCCATGCCTCGCCGATCACCTAGAGCACGGCCTCAACCTCGCCTCACACGGCCGTGCCTCATTAAAAGTCCGAGCACGGCATGGCCACGATCCACACGGGCGTGTGCCATGGCCGTGTCCATGTCCCTGGAAAGAGCAATTTCATTCAGGAAAGGATACTTGGAGGCAAAGAAACACATTCCAAAGCCTATTCAAACACCCTATTAGGAATTCTACTTAAATTAGGATACTTAGGGGCCAAGTAAGCATCACAAAGTCTATATAAACACCTTAGAGGGCAACTTGAAAGGGGAGTTCGGCAGAAGCTGAAACCGGCGTCAAAGCTAGGCCAATGAGCCAAGCCGAGAAGGTCAGAGTTAGGGAATAACGTGAAGATAGCCAGTTGATCCATCCCAAGAAGCCGGAGTTATACTCAAGACGGCAGAATTCTCCTTCAATTCCTTCAGGGGCTTTTGGGGATTTCTTATGTTTTGTTTTATCTTTTCTCTTGTGATGTTTTCTTTATTCATTATGAACTAAACCCCTCAGATACATGAAGGGGATGAAACTTAGACAAATCTTATTATTATTAAGTTATATGATGAATTACTTAGTTTGTTCTTAATTATGTTGCTTAATCCAAATCTAATGTGCTTAGGTGGAGGAGGAATAGACCCTGCCTAAGAGTAGATCTAACATAATTAAGCGGAGTTGATCGAACGCCTAGAGATAAGGTTACGAGATTTTGCCGAATTAGGGTGAAACATAATATGGGAGTCCATTGATCGATTTACTGCTATCCCAGGGGTTTATTATAAGCGAACGAGAGTTCCACTAATTAACCTAGGGTTAGACGTTATTCGCCTCGAGAGAGGGTTTAATATAGGTTACAGAGTCCTACAGATCAAGTTAAGTGAAGAAATTGTATAATTAAGGGTTAGATAACAAGTGAAGTCTAGGTGGATTCTTCCTGAGGGTATCGTCGTGATCAATTGAGTTTTCTTCAAGTTATTTTCCAACGTCCTTTTTGTCTTTGTGTTCTTAGTTTAGTTCTTGTCAATTTAGTTTTAAAGCAATCTTCACTCTAATTCTAAGGCTAAATAATAAAAAGAAAGTCAGTATTAATACTTTTAGTTCCTTTGGGTTCGATAATCCGGTCTTGCCTAAGCTATACTACTGTTCGATAGGTACACTTGCCTTTAATCGTTGTCAGAGTTAGTCTCCAGGTTCGATCATTCTTTATATATTTTTAAAGCTCTGATTTCAGCGATCAGCAATCAACTCCACTTAATTGTGTTGATCTGCTCTTAAACAGGGACTTTTGCTCCACTGAGTAAGCACATTCGACTTGAATCAATAACATGAATTATCAAAACAAGAATAAAAACTCTCAATTTATCTTATAAATCAAATAATAATAAGATCTGTCTTAGGTTTCATCCCCTCAGGTATTTGAGAGGTTTAGTTCATACTGATAGAGGGAAACATCTTAAAATAAGGAAAACAACAAAACATAAGAAAATCCAAAAACTTCTAAAGAACTTGATGGGAGATCTTCAGTCTTGATGGAGATCCTTCTCCTAAGCTGCTCTCGATGGCTGTCTTTGAGTATTTTCCGTCTTCAACTCGACGTCCACTTTTAGGTTGCCCCATAGGGTGTTTATATAGGCTTCGAAACGCCTTTCTTGGCCCACAAGTAACCTTTTCCAAATAGGATTAAACTTGGGTTCATCAGGGACACGCCCATGTGTGATGGTTTAGGCCGTGTTCGGTTCTGCTCGTTACACATGACCGTGTGGTCTGCCCGTGTGTGACATTTCAGGTCGTGTTTGATCCTGCTCGTAACACACGGCCGTGTTCGATGGTCCAGACCGTGTTGATTTCCTAGGTAGGCCTATTTTGCCCCTTTTTGGCCCGTTTCTCGTTCTTTTCGACTCCCTAAGCCCTCCTGAGTGTAAAACATGAAATTAAGGGATTAGGAGTATCGAATTCATCAAATCTAATGAAAATTCATCCAAAATTAAGTCAAGTATGGGATTAAAATATGTATAAATTATGGTTTATCAGTTTCCCAAACGTCATGCCCGACATGCATCAAAAGTTATTGGATACACCTTATCAAAACAGAACTCATTGCTGCCAATGGAGTGCCCTGGAGAACCTTGACCACCTCTAAGCAATCACTTTGAATCATTACCTTTTGATACCTGCGACCTTGAAAAAGAACAAGACCATCCAGAATACCCCATAATTCTGCATCAAAGACTGAACACTGCCATCAATAACAATTGTACCCCAGAATCCAATCTCTATTTTTGTCACATAAAACTCCCCCAGCTGATGCAATTCCTGAGTTTATTTTAACGACACCATCGGTGCTTAATAGTACTCTTTGAGGGCTTTGAAACTTCCAAGCAATTTTCTCAGTCGCATCTTTTTTATTCCAAGATCTCTCCCAAAGCATCCAATACGCACTTTTAATGGAAAAGGAACCCGTTGAGGTACGAAGCCAGGCAATCCTATCAGGTCCAGCTATAGGATGAAAAGGGGGAATGCCAACAATTCTCCTTACACTATCTTCAGATAACCAAACACAAAATTAATCGAGATTCTAAGAGCCACCTTCTGTCACCATTTCATTAAAAAAACAATCCAAGGCAAGATTAGCATGAGAGGGAATTTCCTATCGACTAGGCTAAATTATCTCAGAGTAGGGGCCAAACCTTAGAAAGGGCCCTCCAAAGAAACGAACATCGGGCTCGTGAAATATTTTCAGGCATATCCTTCTTCATACCATACTTCGAGCGTAAGATACGAACGCATAAGGCATTAGACTTTAAGGCTATATTATAGCCAAGTTTCAACAGAAAAAAGGTGTTTTGATCTCTCAACTACCTAAAACCAAGACCACCACATGAGCGGAGTTGAAAAATAGAGTCTCAACTGAGTAAAGCATCTTCCTTCTACCATTTGAGGAACCTCAAATAAATTGTTGAACTATACAGTCTATCTCCTCACAGAGTTCCTTAGGGATCATCATGGATTGCATGCAATAACTAGGTATAGTTCAAAGGATTTATTGCGCTAAAGTAACTCTACCAGGTAGAGATAATTGCCTAGCATCCCAACTTTACAACTTGTTGCGAACCTTTTTCACCACAAATCGCAAAATGTTGTTCGTGACATTTTCATGAAAAAGAGGCACTCCCAGGTAAGTCCTAAGATTCTACACTCTTTGAAATTCGAGAAGAGCACTAATCAATTCTCCTAAACCATTATCAACACTACTAGAGAAGAAAATATTAGTCTTTAAAGCATAAATTTGATGACCAAAAAAAGCACAAAATGCTCTAATATTTCTTTTAAGTAGACGAGCATGTTGCATGTCTGTTTTACAGAAAATGACCAAAACATCTACAAAGAAGAAGTGTGATACACTTCTTACGCTATAAGGATATTACCAGTAATATTCCTTTCAGCAATAAATCTAGTCTGCTCCTACGCAATAATCTTAGGAAAGATCATTTTAAAATGTTTAGCAATAATTTTCATAATCAACTTGTATAGAACAGAGCACAGACTGATAGGGAAAATTTGAGAGAAACTTTCAAGACTTGAGACCTTGGGAATAAGTACTAGCAAAATATTATTAAACTTTAGATCAATAGTTCCTCCAGCAAATATATTTTTAACCCATTCAAAAATTGCGCCACCAACTATTCCCCACTGTTTATGAAAAAAGAGGGCTTGAAAACCATCACTGTCAGGGCCTTCAATGGAGTCATGTCAAATAATGCCTTCTTAATTTCCTCATCAATAATCGCCTTACCCAAAAGCTCAACATCACAGGAGTCAAGGCGTGGAAATGAGCTAGGAGGTAGTCCCCTCATAGGTTTCAAGATATCGCCATACAACTTTTGGAAGAAACTAACTACCTCAGATTGAAGGATATCTGCATCATAGATCCATACACCTTTGTTATTTTGCAGAATAGTGATTCAGATTGAAGGATATTCACTATAATGCTAGAAGGTAACATTGGTATTGGGGCTTCATTCAAGGAAAAGCTTATGCGTACATCTCATATTCAATCCGGACCCTAAAGAGATGAGAGTTCAAATTGTAAGAGGGTGATGTGATAACGAAATTAATAGATGGAATTCTTTCAATCCATTTCCCTAACAAAGCCTATTGCTTGATTGAGAAGAGCATGGCCCGTACAGTGATCATTAAGTTATTGGGAAGAGCTGGTTTAGAATTTTCCAAGCAAGCAAAGGCCTAATTCCATAATTAACTCTCTTAGGACATGATCTTCGAAATTGATAAGTATTTATTGTACTTCTAATTATTACTTGGTCGGCGTACGCTTGCATCGTTAACAGCTCAATCCAAAACTTTAAAGTTTTTTTTTTTATGTAACACCCCTAACCCGTATCCGTCACCGGAATAAGGTTATGAGATATTACCGATCAATTCACAACATATAGCATACATTTATCAAATATAAAGCGTTCATTCTCATAAATCACTTAACATAATCAAATTGTCCCTTATAAGGGCCTACGAGGCCTTAAACATGCTTTAGAAGTGGTTTGGGACTAAACCGATAACATACGAAATTTTTAAAAAAACTTAGAAATTTTTCATTTATACAAGGTCACACGCTCGTGTAATCAAGCCGTGTGCCTCACACAGCTCCAGACATGCCCGTGTCTCAGGCCGTGTGGAAACATGGCATACATACTGACTTGGGTCACACGGCCAACCACAAGTCCGTGTGCCTAGCCCGTGTACCATTCGAAGTGGTCATACACGCCCGTGTGCCAGGCCGTGTGCTAGGTCGTGCCAAACCTGTAGGGTATACTGACTTGTACCACACGGCCAGTCACACGCCCATGTGTGAGACCATGTAGAGCATACTGACTTCAATTTAATTTCAACACCAGGGGACACACGACCGTGTAACATGACCGTGTGTCACACACGGCTGAGACACATGCCCATGTCTTTGCCCGTGTGGACAAAAATAGGCCATTTACCAAGCCATTTTGCCACCCATTTTGCACATACCTATATAAGCTCATTTGGTACCATTTCATCATACAATTAAGCAGCCAAAATCATTAACCAAATGCACAATTCATACAATTATAATTCCATCTATTTCATATCTCAAATCACTACCATTTACTTAGCCAAATACATGCCAAAACAATATCAAAATAAGCTATCACTCATGGCTATATATGCAAACCAAATCAGATATATTTACAAGCCATTTCTAATAGCCAAACACACATCAATATTAAATCATTTACAAGCCAAATCTCATGGCTATAATCACAACCAAAATACCACATCTAGCCTATACATGCCATATACCATATTTACATAACTCAAAAGTACCAAATAGATGTCCGATAGTGCGATGATATTCCCGACGACTCTCGGATCCAAGCTAGCCTTGATTCACTATAAAATATAGAAAAATAACACAAAATAAGCTTCATAGCTTAGTAAGCTCGTATGTTAACAATAAGCAATTATCTCTATTCATTAACCAATCAAATAATAAAAAGTAGTATACAACAATTCTATTAATTCTCAACATTGTCCGATGATCATTCACTTAACTTACCAAGGAGTTTATCAATTCCATAGTGCAATACTCAATTCAATTCAGTACGTACCTGTACCATCTCGCACTAATCTCATACTCATCCACATCTTTCATTCACCCATTGAACAATTCGAAATAGAATTCGGATACTCAAGGATCTCAATCGATAAGTACCTATACCATGGTCTGAAGCCAAATCAAGGTAACTTATCCCCGGAGTACCTATACCATGGCCCGTAGCCAAATCAAGGTAACTCCTCTCCGAAATACCTATACTATGGCCCGAAGCCAAATCAAGGTATAACTCGCACCCGAAGTGCCGATATCATGGCCCGAAGCCAACACAATAACCTAATGGCATGTCACTGGCTTCCTAAACTATTCCTAAGGTTCAACCGAGATTTCACTGTCGGATCATCGTCGGATCATTTCCAAACTCGTTCGTAATTATATAACAACAATTCATGTTATATCAAAGCATATAAAATACATTTAAAATGAAATTACAACATACGAACTTACCTCGTATTCGGAATTGACGGATCGGGTCGACTACTCGATAACCTTACTTTTCCCTCGATCTAAATCCGAATTCTTTCTTTGTTGATCTATATAAATTCAAAATTACTTATTTATTCATCTACTCATTCAATTAATCCAAAAATACACATTTGGACATTTTTACACATTAGCTCCTAAACTTTCACATCTAATCAATTTAGTCCCTATTTCACAAATACACAAAATTCACATAATTCAACAAAACCCATGCTTGGCCAAATTATATATAGGTCCCTAGCAGTCCAAAACTTCCATTTATTTCACATTTCAACCACACAATTTGTAACAGCCCAATTTTAAAAGTGTCGGAACAGTGATTCGAGATCACTAAATTTGACGAAAAGTTAGAAAATTTTGTTAATCGATAATTATAAGTTAAGTGTGATTTTAGAAATATTTTAAAATTAGTGAATTTTGTGAACTGAAAGAATTAATTAGAAAAATTGGGCCAAAAACGAGGTATTGAGACCTCGAATTCATAAAGTGAGCCATAAATATTTCTAAAAATATTTATGGAATGTCATTAAGTTATTATTAAACTTTCGTTAGAAAATTTTAACGTTTGGGTAGGAAATTAAATGAAAAGGACTAAATTGAAATGAAAGTAAAAGTTAAATTATAGATTAAAAGAAATTATGAAGGACCAAAATGATAATTATACCATTTTGTATAGTTGAGGCGGTTTAACATAGAAAAATCTGAGATTTTTAAGGTATATTATTATATTATTATATATTATATTATTATTATTATTATTTATATATTATTATATATATACAAACGAAAAAACAAAAGGAAAGGGGGGAGAGAAACAGAAAAGAAACAGAGAGAATAGGCAAACGAAACAGAGAAGGAAAGAAGGAAGGAAAGAAAAGAAAGAAGAAAGGGATAATTAAAAGTTTGAAGCTTGGAAGTTGATAGGTAAGTCAATTTAGTCCTTTTTACTTAATTTTGATGTTTTAGAAGCCTTGGAACAAGGTTTTGATGAAGCTAAGTTGTCATATTGAAAGTTTATGAGTTATCAAGTATAGTTTATGTTGAACAAAAATATGAATTAGGGACTTAATTGAATAAATTTCAAGTTAGAATTGAAAAATGGATTTAATTGAGAAGTAAGATGTAAGTTTTATGCTGCAGGGATTAAATTGAGGAAAATATGCTAAAAATTTAGTAGTTAAATTTGAGTTTGGATGGAATTTGAATAGAAAAGAAGTATGAATTAAGTTAGGAAAGTAAGTAAATTTAATTAGGATTAAATTGTAAAATGAGTTATAAGAAAACAGTTTTGGGACAGCAGCAGTAAGGTAACTTTGAAAAATCACCAAAAATGGTAGAAATTGAATTAGAAGTTGAGTGAGATATTAAATTAAATCCTATTGAGTCTATTTTCATATGAAAGAAACAGAGAAAGAAAAGAAATTCTGTATTTTGAGATATTTAGATTTTGGTAAGACTGGTTCAGAGTGATTTTGAGATCCCCTGTTCTGACTTGGAAAAAATCATCAAAAATTGTATAAAAATAATTTGGGAACATAATTTATATGGTTAGATTCCTTAATGAGTCTAGTTTTAGAAGAAATAAACTATAACATCATCTGAATTCTATATAAAAAGATAATTAATTTTTAGTGAAGAAGGGTCGGAACTGCCAGACAGCAGAACAGGGGTTACTTTAAAGAATAAACTGTACTAATTGGCTAAATCAAAAATTCTGAAAATTTTATGGCAAGAAGATATGTGAGTCTAGTTTTAGGAAAAATTAACGGTTCTTCATTTGGAGTTCTGTAGCTCTGGAAATAAATAATTTAGTGACTATAACTCAAATGGACAGTTTTGAATATACTTATGAGTAATTAATGAAATTATTGATAATGTTATTTATAGCATGTTATATACATTAAGGATGTGGAATGGAGAGGAGGAGGAGGAAAATATGTATGAATATTCAACTAGCATGGCTAATTTGTAATGTTTTAGACTCAGGGACTAAATTGAATAAAAGTAAAACTTTATGATTAATTTTGTAAAAATGTAGAAATGACCAATTTGCATGAAATAGATTTTTTTTTTAAATTTCAAAATTTAATGAAATTATTAATTTAGATTAAGATCGATTGAAAAAAAATCAATGAAAATAGAAAATTTCCAAAGTGCCCCTGAATCTTGATATTTCTGCAAATTTAACCAGGAAGTTTGTGTAACTTAATTATGTGATATAAGGAAATATAAGTTGATGGTACGTGAAATATTGATATGATGAATTAACTGTTTTATGTTATGAAGAAACGGCAAGTGAATGATATTTATCATGACATGTAAATATGTGATTATCTTTAATATGTTAATACAAGGTAATTAAGTATGATGAAACGAGTAATAAATTCAAGTAAGACATGTCGATAAAAATAAATATATTTAAGGTACAATATGTTTGATTTTGATTGATTTCAAATATAAATGCTAGATGAAATAAAATGTCTGATAAATAAATTTGTAATTTCGATAATGCCTCGTACCCTATTCCGGCGTTAAATACGGGTAAGGGGTGTTACATTTAGTGGTATCAGAGCTTAGGTTTAGTCGGTTCTCGGACCAAACGTAATATGTGTGAAGTCTAGAAATGTATGCCATTATTAATATATAACTTGAGATAATGTGATATTTTCAGACGTTGATGATATTTGTATCACTATTATTCAAACTTTATCATTATTATGTGTAATTTATTAATTATGTGTGGTAAGTATTTTAAGGTAAGTGTTTAGTAAAATGATAAATTTAAGATTGGGTACTGAAAATTGAGACTGATACTGAACTGAATTATGGAATACTGAATATGATTTTGAGTACTGAATTGAATTGTGAAGTTACTGAATATTGTTATGTGTATTGCATTGAACTATGAAATTATTGATGTAATGAATTACTGCAATACTGTGAAACTGGTTGAAATAAGAAGTGAAAATAGAATGAACTGGAAATTAGAAAGTTATTTAAATTACATAACTGAATTATGAATTATGTGAGTATTTGAAGGTATATTTATAGGAAACTAAAAGTGATTTGAATTGAATCAAATTGAATTAAATAAAAAAATATGCGAGTAATTGAAAAGTATATTGATTGAAAAGTAATTAGTGATTTTAAATTTGATTGGACAATAAATTAAAAATACGAATTGAATAAAAATGCATTAAATTATGAATATGTGTAAATATATGAATCGTGTATTGATTGAAAAGTGGTTGGAATTGAATCGAAGTCTGATTATATGTGAATATTTGAAATATGTATTGGTACTGAATTGTATACTGGTTAGAAAATGGAAAAGTGAATTTGAAATAGAAAAAAAAATGATTTGAATACCCTATTAACTTATCGGGCTAGATTGGATACAAATGGCATGCCATAGGATTGGAAGTGTTCAGGGATTCTTCGACCTTGAGTCGATGAGACACTAGGTGTCATATTATTTACTTCGGATAGATTCAATAAGGTACTGGGTACCACTTTACTTCGGCTAGGCCGATGAGACACTGGGTGTCACTATATTTCTTCGGATAGTTTCGATGAGGTACTGGGTACCAATTTTCTTCGGCTCTGCCGATGAGACACTGGGTGTCACTATATTGCTTCGAACTATCCGATGAGGCACTGGGTGCCAATCTGGTGTGATTGGTTGAAATCCGTGTATCCGCCAAAGTCCGAGTCTTGTTAATAGGGGTAAATATGAATATTAAGTGAAATTAAAATGAGAATTGATTTCCCTATTAACTTGTCGGACTAGTCGGATATAATTGGCATGCCATAGGATTTGGAAGAGTACATGATTTATCGGCTTTGCCGATCAGGCACTTTATGTGTCGTAAATCAGGCACTTTATGTGTCGTATCAGGCACCTCGTGTGTCATTTCAGGCACTTATGTGTCGTATACTGATCAGGTACTATGTACCGTTTTAGGCACAATGTGCCGTACTGGTGTGTTTGGGTTGGAATCCGTGTATCCATTAAAGTCCGGATTGTTAATAGGGTGAATAACTAAAATGAGTAAAACTAAATAAATTTGATCGATTGAACTATTGAAAATATGAGTAAGAAATTATGAGTTGAATTGTGAATCGAATTGAAATGTGAGAATTGAAGTATGAACTTAAGGTTCATAAATTTGCTAAAATATCGATTTATTGATATTGAAATTAGTTACATAAATGAAATGAGAAAATTGAATGAATTTGATCGACTGAATTATTGACAGTACGAAAAAAAGTGGAATTATGAATTAAAATTGATATATAAAATTGAAAACTTGAACCAAAGGTTCATAATTTGATTAGATAATATAGATGATATATGATGCTATTTGATGAAAGGCTATTGTTGAGGTATGAAATTAAAATATAAATTAACACATATGACTTATATTGTTACATGTTTGATGTCTATTATTTAATATTAAATGTTAAATTTAAATTATGCTTATAATAAGTGAAGTATGAGGTAAGTGTTATTGTTGAATTAAATGGAAATTGAATTAAGTGATGGATAAATATTAGTATTGAATTGTATATTAATGAGAAAGTGAAATTAAATTTAGTTGTGAATAAATTGAAGTGAAATTGGAATTGAAAAAAAAATGAAAAAAAAAAGATATGTGAAGCACATAATAAGAATTATTAGTAAATTAAGAATGACTAGTAAATTTTGAAATATGTTACATATATTAAAGAAAGAAAAGATATAAACATATAGGTTTTTAGTACAATGGTTAAATTGTAAAAGTGACATGCGTGTATAATGTAATTTTCCCAAGTAAATGAGATTAGATCTACTAAGATATTAGTGGTATACCATTAATGAACTCTAGCGCATTCTCTGATAATAACACTTTGATACTCATCAAGTGCTATCTGATTAATAGTACATAATAATACACTTCTATATTTGTTTCATATATCTTAAGTATTCTGTTTAATCTATCGGGCCTCTTATAAAAAGGTAAGTAATTTTCGTTATAAGGTATGCTCGCAATATTGAATTAAAAATGAATTGCAAACTGAAAGGATGTGGAATGGATATAAATGGTAAACTAGATAAATATGTGCGTAAAGGAGCTATAGAATTATAGAAATAATGAAGCTCATGATCAAAATAACAAGGAAATTTCGAGGACGAAATTTTTTTAGGGGGGAAGAGTTGTAACAGCCCAATTTTAAAAGTGTCGGAACAGTGATTCGAGATCACTAAATTTGACGAAAAGTTAGAAAATTTTGTTAATCGATAATTATAAGTTAAGTGTGATTTTAGAAATATTTTAAAATTAGTGAATTTTGTGAACTGAAAGAATTAATTAGAAAAATTGGGCCAAAAACGAGGTATTGAGACCTCGAATTCATAAAGTGAGCCATAAATATTTCTAAAAATATTTATGGAATGTCATTAAGTTATTATTAAACTTTCGTTAGAAAATTTTAACGTTTGGGTAGGAAATTAAATGAAAAGGACTAAATTGAAATGAAAGTAAAAGTTAAATTATAGATTAAAAGAAATTATGAAGGACCAAAATGATAATTATACCATTTTGTATAGTTGAGGCGGTTTAACATAGAAAAAATCTGAGATTTTTAAGGTATATTATTATATTATTATATTATTATATTATATTACATTATATTATTATTATATTATATTATTATTATATATATACAAACGAAAAACAAAAGGAAAGGGGGGAGAGAAACAGAAAGAAACAGAGAGAATAGGCAAACGAAACAGAGAAGGAAAGAAGGAAGGAAAGAAAAGAAAGAAGAAAGGGATAATTAAAAGTTTGAAGCTTGGAAGTTGATAGGTAAGTCAATTTAGTCCTTTTTACTTAATTTTGATGTTTTAGAAGCCTTGGAACAAGGTTTTGATGAAGCTAAGTTGTCATATTGAAAGTTTATGAGTTATCAAGTATAGTTTATGTTGAACAAAAATATGAATTAGGGACTTAATTGAATAAATTTCAAGTTAGAATTGAAAAATGGATTTAATTGAGAAGTAAGATGTAAGTTTTATGCTGCAGGGATTAAATTGAGGAAAATATGCTAAAAATTTAGTAGTTAAATTTGAGTTTGGATGGAATTTGAATAGAAAAGAAGTATGAATTAAGTTAGGAAGTAAGTAAATTTAATTAGGATTAAATTGTAAAATGAGTTATAAGAAAACAGTTTTGGGACAGCAGCAGTAAGGTAACTTTGAAAAATCACCAAAAATGGTAGAAATTGAATTAGAAGTTGAGTGAGATATTAAATTAAATCCTATTGAGTCTATTTTCATATGAAAGAAACAGAGAAAGAAAAGAAATTCTGTATTTTGAGATATTTAGATTTTGGTAAGACTGGTTCAGAGTGATTTTGAGATCCCCTGTTCTGACTTGGAAAAAATCATCAAAAATTGTATAAAAATAATTTGGGAACATAATTTATATGGTTAGATTCCTTAATGAGTCTAGTTTTAGAAGAAATAAACTATAACATCATCTGAATTCTATATAAAAAGATAATTAATTTTTAGTGAAGAAGGGTCGGAACTGCCAGACAGCAGAACAGGGGTTACTTTAAAGAATAAACTGTACTAATTGGCTAAATCAAAAATTCTGAAAATTTTATGGCAAGAAGATATGTGAGTCTAGTTTTAGGAAAAATTAACGGTTCTTCATTTGGAGTTCTGTAGCTCTGGAAATAAATAATTTAGTGACTATAACTCAAATGGACAGTTTTGAATATACTTATGAGTAATTAATGAAATTATTGATAATGTTATTTATAGCATGTTATATACATTAAGGATGTGGAATGGAGAGGAGGAGGAGGAAAATATGTATGAATATTCAACTAGCATGGCTAATTTGTAATGTTTTAGACTCAGGGACTAAATTGAATAAAAGTAAAACTTTATGATTAATTTTGTAAAAATGTAGAAATGACCAATTTGCATGAAATAGATTTTTTTTTTAAATTTCAAAATTTAATGAAATTATTAATTTAGATTAAGATCGATTGAAAAAAATCAATGAAAATAGAAAATTTCCAAAGTGCCCCTGAATCTTGATATTTCTGCAAATTTAACCAGGAAGTTTGTGTAACTTAATTATGTGATATAAGGAAATATAAGTTGATGGTACGTGAAATATTGATATGATGAATTAACTGTTTTATGTTTATGAAGAAACGGCAAGTGAATGATATTTATCATGACATGTAAATATGTGATTATCTTTAATATGTTAATACAAGGTAATTAAGTATGATGAAACGAGTAATAAATTCAAGTAAGACATGTCGATAAAAATAAATATATTTAAGGTACAATATGTTTGATTTTGATTGATTTCAAATATAAATGCTAGATGAAATAAAATGTCTGATAAATAAATTTGTAATTTCGATAATGCCTCGTACCCTATTCCGGCGTTAAATACGGGTAAGGGGTGTTACACAATTTGCGCATTTCACAATTTAATCCCTATTATGCAATTTCATCAAAAATCACTTAACAAAACATGTAAAACTATCATCAAGCTTTCATATTTCAACATTAAACATCAAAGAACTCATAGATTCAACAATGGAAACTCTCAAAGTCTTTAACAATTTTGAAATTAAAGGTACAGGCTAGCTAGATTGAGTTGCAACGATTATAAAAACATAAAAATAATAAAAAACTGAGCTAAAACCGTACCTTAATCAAGCTAGGAGTGTGCCGAACCCTAATATGCATAAAAATGGTTTTTTTCACCTTGGAATTTCGGCAGTTGCACAAAATGGATGAACAAAAATCATGTTTTGTTATATTTTATTAACTTGATTACATAATTACTTATTTACCCTTAATGAATAAACATAAAAAAAAATTATAATGCATGTCCATTAATGTCCATTAGCACTACCAATGGTCTAATTACTATTTAAGGCCATCATATTTAAAAGCCAAAGCTATTTGACCCCTTTAACAAATAGAATACAACTTCTGCATTTTACGCGATTTAGTCCTTTTTCTCAAATTGAGCAGTTAAACAATAAAATTAACTCACGAAATTTTCACACATATCAAATAGCATGCTGTAAACACCAAAAATAATATTAAAATGATTTTTCAACATCGGATTTGTGGTTCCGAAACTACTGTTCCGATTTAGCTAAAACCGAGTTGTTACATTTTATATTCAAATCGAGTGAGCTAGGAAGTAACCCATTTGACTAAAGGAATGAGGAATCCTAGCAGACCTTTTTGCTCTCCATGGTGGTGGTGTTGAACGCCTTGCACATCAACTTTTCCACCCCTAGTACACACCATTTTTTGAAAATATTTCGAAAGGATTTTAGAACATGGATGGAAATAGCAACAACAAACAACACAAGAGCCTTTTAACTAGATCTTTGTAGTTGAGTAAAATTAGGAAACTTCAAAACCGTGGTAACAAAAGCCAAAATTTTTAGTATTTAAAGAAAGCTATGAATATCCCTCAAGATTAGGAATTTGCAAGTTTTTGTTTTCTATAAAAAAATTTACTCTAACAATTGATTAAATCTTAATTTAATTGACAACATTACTAATGTATAATTAAAATATATGAGTTTAAGTATGCTTAAATATGATTTTCTTTAATTTAAATGTTAAAAAAGTTATGGAAAAGAAAAATCTAAGACAACAATGTCGGATTCAACTAAATCACTAATGAAGTGGTGTATTTGGTGCATGCATGCAATACCGGATTCTAAAATACATGATATATTCTAAAATGAAATTGTAATATGCATGATTTCAGTGGGGATTCCACTTCAATGAGCAATTCCACACCATTGTCAATTAATGATTGAACTAATGGTAAAAACTATTGTCCAATTATTGGCAAAATTTTCTTTGAATTTACCCTCACAATTTATGCATGCACCACCGACAACCCATTGGAAGGCCATTAGGAGACTTGTTCACTATTTGAAGCTCACACATTCATACCATCACTTAAAACATGTCCCACCAATCCATCATAAATTCATGTATACTCTAAGGCTAATTGAGCAGGGATATAATTAAACCTCAACTTTTCTAATAGAATTTCAAATAGATCTAACAGTAATATTAGTTATTATAATGGTGTGATTAATATCAACTTTTAAATATATGTTTGGATTCAAACAAAGACGAAGGGAGGGGTGAGCAGAGGCCCTAACCCTTCTAAAATAAAAAATTGTTACTTTAATCTCCTAAAATTTATAAAATCTTAAATTAGTATATGATAAAATTATAATTTAATCCCAAAAATACTAATATTTTGATTTGATCTTTCTGAAAACCACAAAAATAGAAGTTAATATAATAATGAAATTGCATTTTAGCTCTCATAAAAATATATAATTTAATTTCGACCATCGAAAAGAATTATTATATGACACACGTCATTCTACATTAACAATAACTAATACCAACTAAATTTATACTCAATCGACTGATTTGATTATCTTCAATATATAGTTTAATTTTCATTTGGGTTTTTTTAAAATTATAATATTGTAGGATCATGATTTTTTTCCCCAAAATCGTTCTGAACGAAACTATTATCAAAGTGCAATTGCTGAGTCACTTATCTTCTCAAAAGAGTTGCACCTCCCATTGCAAAAGAACAAATTTTCACATATATTTTGTGACAACCTAGAAAGCACCAACTTGTGCCAAAATCCAGTGTTTCATAGCTTAATGAAAACACATATACAGCTAATGACTTTGGTTTCGTATATGACCAAATTAAGAAACAAAAAAAGAAAAAAGAAAAAAAAAAAAAGGATAAACGTCACATACGTTGATGCTACAGAGCAGCTGGCAGCCACACTCGCAAAAGCCTCTCTCAATCCAAGCTTTCCACTGTAATCTCCATGTCGACTAAGACTCGCAATCCCTAGCTATCTCATTTTCAGAAATTATGAAAACTTTAGATTATATTTTACCTTTATTATTAAAAAAATAAATAAATTAGTTATTGTATATTAAATTAAAGAATAAATTAATTTTTTACATATAAAATTTTATTCATTTTACTGTTAAAAATCAGTGTGACTGATGAAATAACTATATAATTACACGAGGCGTGCCACGTGTACCTCATGTTAACATACAAAGACTAGTTTTTAACAATAGATGATAGAATTTTTAACAGAAATGCCAGTTTACTTTTTGATTTAACATTCAATGATTTTAAAATTTAGTCATTGTACTTTTATTTCCAAGAATTTAGTCCTACTTTTCAGATTTTAAAATTTAAGTACAATTGTTAACATTATTAAATTTTAAAAAAAGTTGTTGATATGACACGATGAAATAAAAAAACTCATTTAATAGTCATGTAAGTAAAAAATAAAATTCTAATAAATCTAAATTTAACAAAAAAAATAATGTTAACATTTGGCTTTGTATTTTTAAATTCAAAAAAATGAAAGACTAAATTTATAGAAATAAAAGCAATAGATTAAATTATAAATGTACAAGTAGTACAAAAGCTTAGAGCATATATATTAAATGTTGTAAAATAGAAATGAAAGTTGTTTATACTTTATTTATTAAACATGTAGGGTTAAAATGTGTTGTTACACCTTTGGTACATTATCGGTGCGGTTGGTGCGTACCGTTTCAATCCTAAATCGATGCCAAATAGTCTATGTTTCGTTTTAGTTAAAATTTTGTATTTTCCCACCGTTTTGGTGTGTTTTAACTAGTTTCTGTCAATACTGACTTGTATCAATGTGTACTGACCTGTACCGATTAGTATAAAATTTTAGTACTTTAAATCAACTTTTATTTTTTTTTTATTTTAACCATTTTTATATTTTCCATAATTACATTTAAAATTAATAGTTGTTACATTTCCTATGTGATGAAAGAATATTTTCATATTAAAATAGGTAAAACGGTAAAATATGATAAAAATATCATGAAAATTTTTATATTAAGAGTCGGGTCGCATTTTATCTCTTCTACTCAAAATATGGATAAATTAGTACTTGTACTTAGATCAAATTAAAGAGTTAATCGGTCCTTCTGTTAAAAATTTATCCATTTTTACGGTTAAAAATTTATCTTTATAAAAAGATAGTAAACGATGAAAACACCATTATATTAATATTCAGTCCTTTATTAAAAAAGAACTTTTAAGTAATTTCAAATACCAAGTTAATATCAAGTTGTTTCGTTCATATATAGGTAAAAGTATCATAAAGGCCTTTATAGTAGGAGTCGAATTGCATTTTGCCCCTTCTACTTAAAAAATGGGCAAATTAGTCCATGTACATTAGATTAAAGAACAAATTAGCCTTCCTATTAAAAATCTCATCTATTTTTACTATTAGAAATTGGTCTTTATACATCAACATGAGGTACACATGACACACCACGTGTCACTATTTAATTATTCCATTAATCATACCAATTTTTATGGTACAAATTAATGATATTTTTAATAAAAAACCAATTTACTTTTTTTAATAAATTAACTACTGTCTACATGCTTCATCTCTACAGCCAAAAACTAGATGTCTCCAAATGCGGTACAGACTGCACCAGTAACTAAACAGCATAGTTTCCAATTTACTTATATATGATATACAGCGTCCGCATACATTTCATCAATATTACATATACATATAATTGGGTAAATTAATTCATATACATTAAATTAAATAATAAATTAGTCATTCTGTTAAAAATTTTATTTATTTTTATTGTTAAACTTGGTTCTTGTATGTCAGAATGAGGGATACATGGCACGTCACGTGTAACTTTCTAGTTATTTTGTTAGCTATTTAACAGTAGAAATAGATGAAATTCTTAAAAAAAAGAATAAGTTTGCTCTTTGATCTGATGTGCTGAGACTAAAATTTTTTATTTTTTGAGTAAAAGAAACAAAATATAATTTGACTCCTAATACAAGGGGCTTCGTGGTATTTTTACCAATTGAGTCTGCTATGAACAATAGCCAATTTGTGTCTTTAGGACACCCAGTTTTCTTGCAAATTTCTAGCAAAAAATCGAGGAAGCAAAATCATTAACACACCTAGTATTAGCGTATGGTTATTATTCATTTGTTCAACATACACAAACTCCAGGAAATATGGCCAAAGAGTTGTTCAAGAAACGCCCTTTTACTACATTTTTATATATACGTTAAAAGATATTAATACTTGTAGGTCCAAATTACCAAATAATAAATAGCTTTGGCCATACTAAAAAATTCCCTGTTAATGAGGGCAGAAATGGTAAAAATACCATGAAGATCCTTGTACTAGAAGTCAGATTGCATTTTGTTCCCTCGACTCGAAACTAGCCAAATTAATTTATATACATTAAATCAAAAAACATTTTGCTTGAATTATAGCCTCTCCATGTCAGCATGAGGTATACATGGTACGCAAGTGTCACTGTCTGATTGCTCCATCAACCACATCAATACGTATAAGTAGAAACGGATGGAATTTTTAACAAAATGACTAGTTTGTTCTTTGATCTGACGTATAAAAACTAATTTATCTATGTTTCAAAGTAGAGGGAATAAAATGAAATCTAACTCTTAATGCGAGTACCTTCATAATATATTTACCAAGCAAAAACTTATAAAAGGCTGCTAAAAAAAGGGTCAATTTTTTCTAGGAGAAAAAGAACAGAAAAGAAGTTGAAGTAATATTTTGTTGGGTGGATTGACTTGAACGATGATGAGGAGGATAATGATGAATGTGCAATGTTAGAAAGCATAGTAGAGTGTCCCTACAAGCAAGTAAATAGTTTCATATATTCATGGGATGTGCAAAAACGCCATTTTTGTGGCATTATGTCAATATCATGACAGCTAAGACCCAGCCTTCTTTTTGGTCATTGTTGGATGCTGAAGGTGATGAAAGCTGGTCGCCATCTCTTCCCACTGTATCCAACAATATCACAATTCACATCTCTTTTGACTATTATATACTCTCACTTTTAACCTTTGCTCCCAAAGTCTATCAGCCAAGCAAAATTAACTGTAAAACTATAATAATGAAGGTGTCTATGTTAGAAGTCTGATTATATTTTTTTTTGGGTAAACTATAAAAAGTCATTTTTATTTGTCTCAAATTATATTTTAGTCATTTATGTTTAAAATATTACGTTTTAGCCACTTATGTTATCGTTTTATTACGAAGCAGTCACTCTGCCATTAAGCTTCATTACCTCCCTAACAACAATCCTATGTGGCAGTCCAAATGGGTTTTAAATGCCAATTTGAATGTCCAACTGGGATGAAAATAGTTTTTCCAGTCAAATGGAAAAGAAAACTAAAAGAAAAAGGAGACAAACAGTTTTTTTTTTCAGTTCAAGGTGTAATTAATTTAAAATTTTCAAATAACTAAATTTATTTAATTAAAAACCTATTCTCGTCCCAGTTGGACATCCAAGTTGGCATTTAAAAATCATTTGGACTGCCACGTAGGATTGCTATTAGGGAGGTAACGGAGCTTAACAACAGAGTGACCATTTTGTAACAAAATGATAACGTAAGTGACTAAAACGTAACATTTCAAACATAAGTGACTAAAATGTAATCTAAGAAAAACAAAAGTGACTATTTTTATAGTTTACCCTTTTCTTTTCTTTACTTAAAAAAGAGCAAATTAGTCTCTGAAAGTTGGATCAAAGAGCAAACATGTCCTTTTTGTCACAAATTTTATCAATTTCTACTGTTAAAAACTAGTTTAATGACAAAATAACCATAAATTTACATGTATCGTGCCATGTGTACCTCGTGTTGATGTACAATGGCTAGTTTTTAACTGTAAAAATAGATGAAAATTTTAACAAAACCCATTTGCTCTTTAATCTAACGTAATTTACTCATTTTTTAAGTAAAATGGGCAAAAATACAATCAGACTCATAATACAGGGATTTCCATAGTACTTTTATCAAAATTTAGATAGCTAATTTTTTTGGGTCAAAAGTGATACCTAAATTATCATTTTTGTCTCATTTAATTTTCCTCTAAAAGTAAGATACCAGCTAATAAGAACATGACACATGACAAGTTCTTATTGAATGTCGTACATTTTGGGAGTAAAATGAGATGGAGTTAATAATTTTAGTACCATTTATATAAATGAAAAAAATTGTATAGTATAGGGGTTAATTTTGTAGTTAAACCCTTTTTAAAAAAATATTTTGATTCTCAACTAATCATACCTATAGTGACAAATGACTTGTGTGGAAGTAGATTTGAAGTTCAAATCCAAACCTTTTCTCTTTACCCATAAGAAAAAAAATATTTTGATTTATATAGTTTATTTATAGTTTCTATATTTTAAATGTGGATTTTCTAAAACATGGTTCAAATCTTGTAGCTAAAATTAATGGGAAATAATTATATTAATAATTATAATTTCTCTTTTTAAAATGATATTAAAACTTTCAAATATGGAGAGATTTGGTTAAAATATATCACAGGTCCTTATATTTTTCATAAATTTAGAATTTTATTTTTATTTTTTATTTTTAGTAATTAATCCATCTACTTTTCAGATTTCAAAATTCAGATCTAATTGTTAACATTATTAACTTATTTTTATCAAATTTGTTGGTGTGAAATAATAAAAAAATACTCACTTGGTAGCAATGTAACTAAAAAATTCATATTGTATTGAACATGATTTAACAAAATAATTTTAACAATGTTAACAGTTGAACCTGAATTTTGAAATTTGAAAAATAGAGAGACTAATTCTTAAAAATAAAAGTATAGGGTTCAAATTTTAAAGTTACAAAGTGTATATAAACTTATGACATATTTTAACCGAGAGATTATTTTTAAATGAAAAATTAACAGTAAACCATAATTTTAAATTTAAATGGCATAAATAATTTCAAGTTTCAAGAGCATTTTACTCTCTCTACTTATAAAATGGACAAATTAATCATTTTACATTAGATGAAAGAATTATTGATCTTTCAATTGAAAATTTCATCTATTTCTACTATTAAAAATTGTTCCTTGTACATTAGAATGAGGTACACGTTGCACGCCATGAGTAACTGCCTAGTTATTTTGTCAGCCACGCCAGTTTTTAATAGTAGAATTATATGATTTTTTTAATAAAAAGTACCATTTTTCTCTTTAATCTAACGTATAGGGATTAATTTATTCATTTCTTGAATAAAAAGAGAAAAATGTAATTTGACTTCTAATATAGGACCTTCATGGTAATTTTACCCATATTCAATTTTTTTTCCTTTTTCACACTTGATATATGATCTTACATTTTATCAACTTATCAAGTCCTTGTTGCTTCCCAACACTTTAGGCTTTCCTTTTCATTACCAAACTTTTCCCCCCCTGTACACGTGGGCCATCCTTGTTGATCACCTCATGAAATTTCAGCCGTCCATTGAATGCTGCTATCTTCTATATATACCCTATCAACCATGTCTCCAATAACCCATTGCTTCAAACTGTTCTTTCTTCTTAACTATCCAAAGCTTTTCCTCTTCTTCTCTTCATTTCCATCATCATTTTGATCTAGAGAGATAGCACCCAATAACATACTATCAGTAGTTTTCTTTTCTGTGAGGTTGCAACCATATCGATGGCTTGTCTAAATAATATTTGCAAAGAGGTTGGTCATTTTTCTTCTTTTCTTTTGAAGAAAATTCATCATCGTCAAGCTGGTGTGATGAATGAGTTTTAGCATGCATCAAGCAAGCAAGCATTTCATGAGAGAAAGCTTCTGCTGATAATAGCTTCCTTTTTACATCATTTGATATAGCTACAAACTGTGTAGAAGCTGTTTAATTGTTAAATGTAATAGCTAAATTATATAAACCAAGGACTAAATATAGTAAATATTTAAAGTTTATATTTTTCATAAAGGACTATATATGATGAAACAGGTGAGTGATGAAAAAAAGATGACAAAGGAAGAAGAGGATTACACCTTAGATGGAACTGTGGACCGACATGGTCAACCTGCTATTCGATCCAAAACTGGAACTTGGGTTTCTGGGATTTTACTACTTGGTAAATTATTCTCCATGCTTTTATCTCTTTTTCAATTTAGTCCCTTGCATTGTTTTGTGTTTTTCAAAGTACACGTAAATTTAGTTGCAGAGATGACATGACATCATATATCTATCTATTAAAATTAAACCCTTTACTAAATTTGATTTTACGAGTAAATTTTTTATAAAAATATTTATTATATAATTTTACTAATTTTCATCCGCACGGTATAAACGAATAAAATACAAATCCGTAATAATTTACAATTTTATTTATTTTAATCTAAAAATAGACAAAAATAATTATAATAATATATGAATTTTAAACTTATTAAAGTTCACTTTCTTTTTGAAGATAACCCGTGTTGTAACACATGCAAAACATTTTCTCATTTTTAACTGAAGACAAAGTGAACTTGAACACGTTATTTGCACCTCTTAATTGTTTATATATATATATATATATATATATATATACACACACAAAATTAAAGTAGCTTTCTTTTCTTTTATTTCCCCTGCTATAAAATTCCTTCAATTGGTTAATTAAAAAGTATGTATGTATGTATTTGATCAGTGAATCAAGGGCTGGCAACATTGGCATTCTTTGGGGTAGGTGTCAACTTAGTGTTATTCTTGACCAGGGTGCTCGGCCAAGACAACGCCGAGGCCGCAAACAACGTCAGCAAATGGACTGGAACCGTCTACATTTTCTCTTTACTCGGTGCCTTCCTTAGTGATTCTTATTGGGGAAGGTACAAAACTTGTGCCATTTTCCAAGCCATCTTTGTTGTTGTAAGTTGCAAGCCAATCTCCTTTTGGGCAAAAGTATCATGAAAGTCTCACCTTACTATTAAGAGCTAAATTGTATTTTACGTCTTTGATATAACACATAAAAACTAATTTATTTATTTTTGAGTTACTGTATAGGGCTTCCATGATACTTTAACTACTCTTTTTCTTATTAAAATTTTCATTTCTTTCTCCTCAATTGATCCAACTTTATTGTTAATACAGGGTTTGGTGTTATTATCAATTTCGAGCTCGGCATTTTTGCTCTATCCCAAAGGTTGTGGTGATGAAGAAACACCATGTGGAACTCACTCCACTTTCCACATTGTGTTCTTTTATTTAGCCATATATATGGTAGCCCTTGGAAATGGTGGTTACCAACCTACCATTGCTACATTTGGGGCTGATCAATTTGATGAGGAAGATCCTAAAGAAGGGCACTCAAAAATTGCCTTCTTTAGCTTCTTTTATTTGGCTTTGAACCTTGGGTCACTCTTTTCCAATACTATATTGGGTTATTTTGAGGATCAAGGAATGTGGACACTTGGATTTTGGGCATCAGCTGGCTCTGCTTTTGTGGCATTGGTCTTGTTTTTGATTGGGACACCAAGGTACAGGCATTTCAAGCCTCAGGGCAACCCTCTTTCGAGGTTTTGTCAAGTGTTGGTTGCTGCGATAAGAAAATGGAAGGTTGGGATAAGGCCAGGAGATGACCATTTGTTCGAAACAGACAAGAATGAATCCGCTATTAAGGGTGATAGAAGGATACTCCACACGGAAGGGTTCCGGTTTTTGGACAGAGCTGCGATTATGACACCAAATGATTATGCTATGGACGAAGAAAAAAACACAAAGGGTCGGAATCCATGGCGTCTATGCACCATAACACAAGTTGAGGAAGTGAAATGCATATTGAGATTGCTCCCAATTTGGCTATGCACCATACTTTACTCTGTTGTGTTCACTCAAATGGCATCTCTCTTCGTGGAACAAGGAGACGCCATGAAAACGACCGTCTCAAACTTCGACATCCCAGCGGCAAGCATGTCTAGCTTCGACATACTCAGCGTAGCGACGTTCATATTCATTTACCGACGAATCCTTGACCCCATCGTTGCTAAAATAAAAACAAACCCGAAGGGCCTCACCGAACTTCAAAGAATGGGGATCGGTCTCGTTATAGCTATACTAGCCATGGTGGCAGCAGGAGTTGTCGAGGTTTTCCGATTGAAATACGCGAACAAAGATTGCCCAAACTGCAACAACGCGAGCTCGTTGAGTATATTTTGGCAAATCCCTCAATACATGCTCATAGGAGCATCAGAAGTATTCATGTATGTTGGTCAATTAGAGTTCTTTAATGGACAAGCACCTGATGGGTTAAAGAGCTTTGGTAGTGCACTTTGCATGACATCCATATCATTGGGAAATTATGTGAGTAGCTTGTTAGTGACCATGGTTATGAAAATTTCTACAAGAGATAATATGCCTGGATGGATCCCTGGTAACCTCAACAAAGGCCGTTTGGACCTGTTTTATTTCTTACTGGCGGCCTTGACGACGGCCGATCTCATGATCTACATAATCTGTGCCAGGTGGTATAAGTGTATCAAGTTCGATGGAAGGACTAATGGAGATGATGATGATAATAAAAAGTCTCGACCTGTGACAGTAGCAGCACAAGCAGAGTTTAGAGTGTAAGATTGTATCACTGAAAACGCCATTGCCAATGGTGTGAATGTGAGATAAATAAAGAAAGAAAGCAAGGGGCGCTTCAGCAATGAAACCAGGAAGAGAAGTTAATGCCATAGGATTGATGGCAGTTTTCTTCTTTTGTCTATGTGGAGCTGAGCATTGAGTTGTTGATTAAAAAATAGTCAATTAATTAAAGAAAATTAAGTTCATTTATTTTATCTACTCTATATATCCATTTACTGTGATATACAACTGTACTGTAATTTTTCAAGTATCTAAATAGTTATAATAAATATATATATATATATATATATATATATATATATATATATTTCCTTGCAATTTATATAGCAAACCAAATTTTATCAACTTTTGAGTCGAAAGTAACAATTTCTCATTTTAAGGGAATAGGGATCTTGCGGACCCTTCTTTTCGTTTCTAAATTTAAATTTAAATTTCGAAGACAATATTATTAAGAGGAACGGTTGCCTTATTTACAATTTACACATAATCTAACGAAAAATAATATCACACTGATAACAAGTTAGTGAAATGATAAAATTTAATAAAAATTAAAATTTGATGTATATTATTATAAATTGTATCAAAATTCATGTGTAATTTTAATATTTATCCTTAAAAATAATTATAAACTTGCTTAAGTACCTAAAAATTAATGGAATACAAAAATAAGGCTAACATGACTACAAGAGGGACATTTTCGTCTTAAAATTGTAGCCTTGAGGGTAGTTTCGGAAGATAGACCAAAAGTAGTTTTGGACCCGTAGGGCCCTATTGGGGAAAAAAATTGACCCAAGAAGTTCCCACCACGCTGCTGAGCTTTACAAGCAACTCCCCAAAGGAGAGCTTGATGAAGTTATAGCATATATGTTTATTATTGTTATGTAACAAAATGTGGATATTTATGTCATCTTCGTAAGTGATCGTATGTAACATATGGTCTGATTCAACGAGATATTTTCGTTCTATAAATTCATCATTTCAAATATTCGGAATTTTGTCAAAGTTAAAAGGCAAAGTCTTGAGCCGAGACAATATCTATTTATTCAAGAATTTATTAAATTTCAACAGGTGACATTTCGAAAACTTTTTTATAGTGAAGTAACCTCCCCTCAACAAAATAATATTCTATACAAGTTTTAGTCGTATTAGCAACTTTTCATAACATTTAATTATTGAAATATTTACAGGCATAATAACTTCTTGAACCCCCAACTTTATTAAAAAAAATCATTTTAGTTATTCGTTTAATTTTTTACATTTTATAGCCCTTAAACTTATATTTTTTTTTATCAAATCACCCTAAAATGAATGAAAAAACTAATGTTTTTTAACTTTGCTAACGTGACATATACATATATTGTCACATATAAATAACATATCAACATTTAATTGATTTTTTAAAATTTAAAAATCATTAAAATGACGAGTTTGTGTGTGAATTACAAATACAAAGCCTTAAATATTTTTTCTTGTATTTTATTTTTTGTTAAATAAATTGATAACAGCAATTGCTTGTGTCCACAATAAAACCCATATCTTAAAAAACGGTGTTGTGGCCCAAAGGGAGAAAATAATATACGTCTACCAGAACTGGCGGATAGAACAGATCCAGTCCCATCAATTTAACAACTTTAGGGACAATCAATTATAAACTCTCGATTGAACTGGTGTAATATGTCAATCCGATGTTAATTTAATTACGAAATTATAAAAATATTATTTCGTATTTAAAATAAGTTATATTATTTAAAAATATCTTATTTTTTAATTTAATATATATATATATATATATATATATATGTGATCATATTTGAACCTATATTGATTAAATTGGTAAAATATTAAATTTATTGCTTATCCAAAGTTTCCTTTTAATTATTTTTATACACGGCTAATATTCGCAATTTATTATCCTCATCAATTGTATATCTATACTAAAGAAACTATTGGTTATTAACTAACTAAACTAAGAAAGGAAAAAATTCTAAACTTAAAAACCGTAAAAAGAAAAAAAGAGAAGCTAAAAAGATGATAAAAAGTTTCTCCTTTATGGTTGACATCAGAAGTGTTTTTAATACATCCAAATTACAGCCCTAAAGTTTGAAAAAAAAAATGCCCTTTGAGTGTCTGGTGTTGGACGCAAAATTATCCCTGCAGTAATTTTCATCTCGTTTGACTACAATGGGTGTCACGACATCTTCGACAGTGGCATAATATTAGCTTTTGAGGGTTCTCGATGTCACGACACAAACTAGATGGTGTCGCGACATCATCGACGGTGGCCTTAGCTCCTTCACTTCAACCATCTGTAACGGAGTCGTGACCTTAGGCTTAGTGTTGCAGCACAACATAACTAGTGTCGCTACATCTTCCGCAGACTACTCATGTTGATTTCTTGTTGAAGTTTGCTCTCCTGAGGTAATGGAGGCTTAGTGTTGCGACATATTGGCATTAGTGTCGTGAGTAGGGGTGAGTGTTCGATCAATTTGAGTTGAATTGATTGAAAAATATTTGAGTTAATCGAGTTGACGAATCATATTTTATCATCCTAACTTGATTTGAAAATTTCTCGAATCAAGTCGAGTGAAATGAAAATTAAGTCGAGCCGAATTGAGTGAAATTGTTCGAGTTAAATTAAACATGTCAAATTAAAATCTTGTTATAGGATAACTGATCTAGTTACATTTTATTCGAATTGAGAGAATAACAAAAAAAAATTGACTTTACTTTTTCTTTTTTTTTTTGTTTCCGAAGTAACTCTCATCAACTAGTACTATTTTGATATGAAATTTTAGAAGGAATTCATCAAATTGCTTCGATCTAAATCATCCCCTTTATATGATCACCTATACGGATCTACTAGATATATAGACTTTAATTTCATACATCTATTCAGTTACCGATCCACTTGTTATAATTCATTTAACCCTATACCATGTTTACATATGCATAAGAAGAGCTTTTTCATTTATGATCGGTTTGAGGAAGCGGTATGTTATATAGTATTCTACTAAACATGTATCAATGTCATCTAAGTCTTGAAAGAAAATAGATAGTATTTGGTCTTGACCCCATCGAATTTAAAAAATCTTAGTTTTTTGAACATACAAAGATAAAAGAAGCCATTGCAATTGCCGGAAATACTAGGCCTACTAAAGGCACAAAAATAGAGGAAATACTGCAGAAAGTAGTCATAAAATGGGTCTATATTAGAGCACATAAATTTGAAACTATGTATATTTGAAATTTTTTGCAAAGTAAAAGAAAATTAGTATGATAAATTTGAATCATTAATTAACTTATTTAGGTCTCACAAATATTATTTTAGAATTTTTTAAATTGTTTAACTTTCTTTATATATTTTTTATAATTTTTAAAAAATATATAAATTTTATAATTTTTATAAATATTTTTTAAAATTTAAAATTATTTTTTTTTTAATTTTGGTTGAGAGAGACCAATTTGCTAATTTTTAAACTTGACAGACACAAAAAGGTAATTACACCAATCTATTATTCGAATTGTAAAATTCAACTCGAAATTTGAATTACTTATTCGAGTTAACTCGAATAAATTGAATAATTCAATTTGAAATTTTTCGATTTTTTCAGTTCGAATTCACCTTTACAAATTCAAATACACCGTTAAGCTGCGAATAACACCATTTTGTGAATTTAAGTCTCAAAAAAAAATTAAAACTAAAAATAAATTTCATTAAAACTTAAAACTAAAAATAGATAAAAAGAAGAAAGTATGGAGAAGAGAGTGTAGGGTTTGGAAAGTGAATGCAACAATCCCCTTGGCGGGAACCGGGGAAAAAAAGATATAAACAAGTAAAATTACACCAAAGAAAACCCTAAATATAAATTTCCAGCACATCCCTAAATTGAGAGAGACAGAGAGAGAGATGGGGAAAGACGAGGAGGAGATGCGTGGCGAGATCGAGGAGCGACTCATCAACGAAGAGTACAAAATTTGGAAAAAGAACACTCCTTTCCTCTACGATCTCGTTATTACCCATGCCCTTGAATGGCCTTCTCTCACCGTCGAATGGCTCCCCGACCGTGACGAACCTGCTGGCAAAGATTACTCCGTTCAAAAGATGATCTTGGGTACTCACACCTCTGAAAACGAACCCAATTACCTCATGCTTGCTCAAGTCCAGCTCCCTCTCCAAGATTCCGAGAACGACGCTCGTCAATATGACCACGATAGGTCTGACCTCGGTGGGTTTGGATGTGCTAGCGGTAAGGTTCAGATTATTCAACAGATCAATCATGAAGGGGAAGTTAATAGGGCTCGTTATATGCCTCAGAATTCTTTTATTATAGCTACTAAGACTGTTAGTGCTGAGGTTTTTGTGTTTGATTATAGTAAACATCCTTCGAAACCGCCTTTGGATGGGGCTTGTAGCCCTGATTTGAGACTTAGGGGTCATAGTACTGAAGGTTATGGTTTGTCTTGGAGTAAGTTTAAAGAAGGTCATTTGCTTAGTGGTTCTGATGATGCTCAGATTTGTTTATGGGATATAAATGCCACTACCAAGAACAAAGCTCTTGATGCTATGCAGATCTTTAAGGTTCATGAAGGTGTTGTTGAAGATGTTGCCTGGCATCTCAGGCATGAATACTTGTTTGGGTCTGTTGGGGATGACCAATATTTACTTATTTGGGACTTGAGAACCCCTTCTGTTACCAAGCCTATCCAATCTGTAGTTGCTCACCAGAGTGAGGTACCTAATCTTTTCTTTTTATTCTGTGTATTTAATTTGTGTGCATATGTAAATATATGAAAAAATTAAGCTTTTGTAATGAAAAATTATGAATTAGCTGATTTTGGAAAATTCACTCATTAATGTGATAGAAAGTGATCAAAACAACAACTTATGAACTTGTTGTGCTAATTGTTTAGTTATAATTCAGATTAGAGTAAAATTTTAGGGTAAAAGTATCATGGAGGCTCTTGTACTAGTAGTTAGATTGCATTTTGTCAGGCAAATTAGTCCTTGTACATTAGATCAAAGAGCAAATTAGTCCTTCTGATTAAAATTCCTTCCATTTTTACTATTATAAACTGGTTTTTGTACATTAGCACGAGTTACATGTGGCCCACTACTTGTAACTATCTGGTTATTCTATTAGTCACTCCATTTTTTAACAGTAGAAATGGATGAAATCTTTAACAAAAATGACCAATTTGCTATTTGATCTAATAACATATAGAGACTAATTTGTTCATTTTTTTGAGTAAATGGGTCAAAATGCAATCTGACGCCTAGTATAGCGGCTTCCATGATACTTATACTGAATTTTAATTTGTATATGCTTTGATTGGAAATGCTAGCAAGTCGTTTAAGTTTGATACTAATTTGTGAGTTTGGCACATTTTGTTGTTTGATATTTATTGTTTTTGTGTTATTAGGTCAACTGCTTAGCTTTTAATCCCTTTAATGAGTGGGTTGTTGCAACGGGTTCTACCGATAAGACAGTTAAGTTATTCGATCTTCGCAAGATCAGTACTGCACTCCACACCTTTGACAGCCACAAGTAAGAAGGATTTGTGAATTATTCGTATTTTCTCTTTTTGGATACTTAATCCATTTGTGGAATTCCTGGAGATATTTTAATAAACTATTCATGAACTTAATTCCGTGATTGTGTGCAACAGGGAAGAAGTTTTCCAAGTCGGGTGGAATCCGAAGAATGAGACTATCTTAGCATCCTGTTGTCTTGGCAGAAGGCTCATGGTATGGGATCTCAGCAGGTCAGTAACTCATTGCCAAATTATGCTCAGTTTTCCAAGTGAATCTCTTTTGAAACCGCTATATTCAACAATATTATCGCAATTCGAGTCTTCTTAATGCAGGATCGATGAAGAACAAACACCCGAAGATGCCGAAGATGGTCCACCTGAGTTGCTATTCATTCATGGGGGTCACACTAGTAAAATATCTGATTTTTCATGGAATCCATGTGAAGATTGGGTTATAGCTAGTGTAGCCGAAGATAACATCCTTCAAATATGGCAAATGGCAGAGAATATCTACCACGACGAGGACGATGTACCCGGAGATGAATCTGCCAAAGGTTCTTAAATCTACTTTTTTCCCCCCCAACTTTGAGGGGAGAAGAACCAAAATGGGTTACCCTGGGAGGTTGACAAAATTTAGGAGTAAATTTAGTTATGTTTTATAGCCTTGCTCTAACTCTTTTATTCCCTGAGTGAAGCGGTGTTTGATCCCATGTCCTTAACTGTACTGATATTAAAATACATGTATTGTATTTCACGATTTATTAGCGTATCTTCTTTCACCTATATGATTTTTGGTAAGAATACCTCTTTGGCTCCTTTTAATTTTGATATTGAACAAATTGATCCCTCTCAAAAAAAAAAATAAAATTCAGCACAATTTAGTTTGTCAATATCTAAAGTGAGTAACTAAGGATAATAGTCCTAGTGTCAATGATTTTTATCCATTGCCGATTGTACATATTTTTATTTGTATAATAAGTTCATCTTTACAAAGTTTATACATTTTGTCAATTTGGTTTAATTTAACAAATTTAATATAATATTTATATATTCTGTCAACATTCACATAAATATCGAGCTTAAGTTTATTGTTATAACAATCTAATTATGTATAATTTTTTTCACAAAAAAATATACAATTGATGGAGAATATTAACACATGATTAATTATCTTTAGTTATTTACTTTCTAAACTGATAAGGATTAAATAGTTTTAATTTTTTTTAGGGATCAATTTGTTCAATATCGAAATTAACAAATATCGAAATTGAAAGTGATAATAGAGTTGTTTTTAACAGTAATTTTTTCATATTATCTAAATAAAAATCAAAATTTAATGAAAAAAAGCTACAGTTATGAATCATTACATGGAAAGAACTCTTGGTTTTGATGTTTATGAATTGGAAAGAGAAGCAGAGAAGAGATAAGGAAATCATGTCTCTACTGCTTTGAATGGTTACAATATATATATATATATATATATATAAATCACAAATTGGGGATGCCCTAGAGAATCAAAGATGAAAAGGTTGTTCAAATTAAGTAACAAGCCACATGTAGAAGGCTGTCCAGAGTGTAAGAGAGAATGCTGCTACAACATAATTCCATAGCATTAGCACTGAAAACTCAGCCTCTCCTGTTCCTAACATCTGGAGAATGGTTCCTGCAACAACATATACTCTTTAAGCATTATCTACCCATATCTATGTATGTATGGTAAAAGTATGATGGAAGTCCCTATATTAGGAGTGAGATTGCATTTTGTTCCTTTTACTAAAACAATGAGTAATTTAGTCTCTATGCATTAGATCAAAGACCAAATTGGTCATTTTTGTAAAAAATTTCATCTATTTTTACTATTAAAAACTAATGTGGCTGATAGAATAACAAGCAACTGCACATGGCATGTCATATGTACCTTATGGTGACATACAAGAATCAATTTTTAACAGTAGAAATGGATAAAATTTTAATATAATGACTAATTTCCTCTAACATACAATGACTCATTTACCCATTTTTTAGTAGAGTGAGCAAAATGCAATTCAACTCTTAGTAAAATGGATTTATGTGTAGTAAGTACCTATGTTCATGGCTGGTGGAATGGCATACTGCAGCAAGAGGGTGAACTGATACAAGGAATAAGACCCCACCAAGCCGAAATGCATTGCAGCTTTAACAACAACAACGCCACTTACAGGCAACAAAATGTTCCTTATTATAAGAATCCCTACAAGGAGGGATGTTTTCACTGCTGACCCTTTCAACCCTGTACAATCATAAACCTCAATGTCATGGTTATCTGAATCAGACTGGATTGGTTAGTCAGACTATGAATTAATTAGGATATTAATTTAGAAAGAGACTTTAGATTAATTGAATCGTAAATTGGTATGAATTAATTGAACCGATTTTTAATATATATATTTTTATAATATTTTTAATAATTTATATAATTAAATCATTTAAACCAATTAAACTTGAACCGATAACCTGATTCAAAATATGTTACCCAACAGATGGTTAAACCTTTTTTTTTTTTAAGCAATTTACCTTTAAGAAGATTTGCTCCCACTACCAATGTCATGGATGGAATTCCTGCCTCTCTGCATATCATCAATACATGATTAAATTACTTATCAGGTCCCTGTACTATAGAATGAAGAGCAAATTAATCCCTTCGCTACAAAAGTAAAGCAATTTACTGTGTACATTTCAAGTAGTTTATAAAAGGATTAATTTGCTAGTTGCTACTATTCCTATAGCACAGGAACCTTGCCAAGTAGTTTAATGGGTTAATATAACTTTTTAGTTCCTAAACTTGGTAATTAGGTCTTTTTTTATATCTAAACTTAGCAACTAATTCATTTTGGTCCTTGAGCTTGGATTCCATCGAAATTTCATAACATGGCACCCTGAGCTAGTTCCAATTTTAAAATTTTCAAATGATGACATGACACGATTTCAAAGTGTCATGTCATTAGATCTTGATAGAATTCAAGTTCAATACCAAAACGGACTTAATTTACAAGTTCATGTACCAACATGAACAAAAAAGTAGCGGTAAAAAGTGGGTAGATATAAACCAGTGTCAAGATAAGGAGAAAATAAGAGCATGTGTTAGGATTTTTATATACTTACCCTATCAATTCAATGGAACTGTAGATGACATGAAAAGGGGCACTATCATCAACCAATACCTTTCTAAATGGAGAGACTATTCCAACAATGAACCCAACAATCTATAAAATCAAAGCACCAAAATATATCACTTAGTTTAAGCTCTAAAGTTACCTTCTATGGCATATGACTAAAATGCAAAACAAAAGAGGTGCATACAACATTCTGAAATTGAACAATTAACGAAGGCAGTGAACGCCTACCGCTGCGATCGTAGTCGGTGCAAAAATCATCTTCAAGCTCTTGCTTCTAATAGCAGTCATAAAACATTGCTTCATCTTTCCAAAAGTTGACATCTAAGAACAATTCATGTGAAAAAAAAAAATAGTTAGTATTTGAACAAAGCTTAAGCCTCAAGCAAAGCTTCGATTATTGTCAAATGCAGACACGTATATTGTTCGATAAGAGTGGAGATATTTGTATTCATTGATGGAAATATACCCTTTCATTCCCTTCATCAGGTAAGTCAACTTGATATATATTGTCCTCGGAGCTACCGTGTGAAACAAGTAAAGGCTCTGCCGGCGTCTCCGAGAGTATTTCCGCAGTTTCTTTAACTATGCTGTTTGCAGACGCCCGCATTATAGAATACAATATGGACCAGACATAAATTGCTTGCATCTGTATGATTAACAACAAAATTACAAGGTCGTTGGTATACGAATTACATTGGTTTCCTTTTCTTTCGTTTCGTATAATTTTCAATGACTTGTGTTCATGCAACAAGTTCTATGCTGTAAACCAAATTGACATGCAGCATACCAGCATTTCGAAGGTTAGATCGAGATCTTTTGACCCTCGATACTTGTTCTGCCTTTTAGTTCAAGGCAAAAGGCATGTGTCCTCGAAAAAATATGGCAATGCTTTCAAAAGGGAGAACAAAAAAGATGCATTAGACACGAAATCGAGGCAGGCATTGAGAGACATCAACATTTACTCACAAACATGTCTTATTATACATTTCTTCGTTTACACATTCATGGAGCAAGAGTAGAACGGACGATACCGCTAGTGAAAGCGAAGCATAAGCCAATCCATACTCAGAGCAGGTGGATGAATCTCCGAATGGACTATTCGTTTCTTCGCAGAGAGCTGGCAGTATGATAGTAAGCATGTTCCCCAAATTAGCTGTAAAAATATCAAACACATAAGCCTCGTATTCATACTCCGGGTCAACAATGCCAAAGATGCAAGTGAAATACATGGTGGAACACAATATACTGAAGAAATCATGTTACCTGCAGACGAGCAAGCGATTACTAGTCCCTTTAGGTGTGGAGGAGTTTTTGTAATCTTTATAAGTATAAAACCGAGTACCGAACCGATGATACACGAGATACAGATGTTTACTGGCATAAACCACCTAAAAATGATATATTTGTCAAATGAATCGGATGATATACTTTGAATTCGTGTCATATACGCTGAAAATGAACATAAAACGAACTCACAAGGTCTCTAGACTCTTGACCGTGATCGTATCGGCAATACTGCAACCGACCAGAGCAGGCAAAAAAACATAGAATACCAGCTGCTCATATAAATTTGTTATCATTAGTCCTTTGTCTATACAATATATATATATATATATATACAAATTCAAACTTACATTATTCAAATGGTGCCTTGCATTTGGTCCCAAAAGATCAACACTTTCAGTTGCAAGGAACGAACCAATAGCAAGAACCAGTAGTACTTTTATAACTGGTATCACTGATGTAATGAACAATCTCAGTAACTCCATTACAGTAATTTGCCAAGAAATTCAGTCCTACAAAGGAAAACCCATTTTCAGGTTCGAATATAAGCTATGTTATTCGGACTCAGAATGTATGTTGGACACGGATATATCCAGTACAGGTATACTTAAAGAACCATACTTCATACTCATATCGGAAAACATATTTAGGTACTTCAAGTAGCTATGGAAAGTATTCTAGTCAAGAGCATAAAAAGCTGCAACATCATAATGAAAATGATTATTATAAAAACTAGCAAAATATGTGATAATAACATAGCCATTTTTCTTACCTCAAAAGACTAAGGGAATGTTGTGATTGAATCTTTGCATCCTAGTGGGAAAAACAACGAATTTCCTTAAAAAGTATGTTAACTGAAGGGAAATCTTTGTTTATGTTAGGAAGGACTCATGTTGGATAACAAATTATTTATTGATAAAAGAGGAAAAAGACACTATGACCTAACTATTAATTTTTCCTCAACCACCAGTCCTCTTTATTTCAACCCCCACATTTAAAACACGTGCTCTTGTGATTCTTAAAATTTTAAATTTACTAAAATATTTTCTTTTAGGATTGATTGCATGAATGATTAGAGGTTGGTGGTCTATTCAAGGCTGTGTTTTTTACCGAAGAAAGCACGAATCGTCGGTTATTTCGTCCTCGTCCAAGTGAGCAAAGCACAGGGAGAAACACAATTCACTTGTATCCCCTATTTGCCTAACTCAGCTACAACATTCCTAGTAAGGCCTAAAACAGCATGTTTAGAGCCTGTATATGCATGAGGTCCTAGGCCACCTATAACACTTAAAACACTACAGGTTGAAATGATTGAACCCTTTTCTTGTAGGATCATAATTGTCGAAGCATGTTTTATTTCAAGGAGAACACTTATTACATTCACATTCATTACTGATCTAATTAATCAGATTTCAATTTGATTCAATTGAATAAATTATTTTTAAAAAATTCGATTCAATTTATCCATTCTTTTATTTCGGATTAATACTCTATCAAATTTGATCCGGTTTTGAAAACATTAATTTTTATATTTAGAATTAGGATAAAACAACATTTAGTCTTCAAATTTTGTAATTTTTTCAGACTTGGTCCCTAAACATTATTTTGTTCTTATTAGTCCTACACTTGATTTATTTTAAGATATAATGACGTGACATTATGATATTGTGCCACATCATCATATAATATTTTAAACTTTTAATATAAAATCTAAAAATTATAAATATAAAAATTATTTTTGATACAATAATTCAACCTACTAATTTATCATTCCAAATGATTTAATTGCAAAAACATTTTTTCACTATTGATTATATATAAATTAGGGGTAAGCATTCACTCAAATCAAATCAAGTTCAAAATTTTCGAGCTAGTTAAGTGGATAAATCATATTTTAACAATTGAACTCAATTTGAATTTTTTTCGAATTGAATCGAGTCATCAAATTTTTAATCAAATCAAAATGAGTTAACGAATCCCATTATTTATACTTAATGTTAAATTTACATAGACCGATATTTTAACTACATAAACAATATAACGATTTTACCTTTTAACTTAATGTGTAAAAATTTATCAATATAAATTTGCCATTTAACTGTAAAAAAGATAAACTTTTATCAAAACGATATAATTTAGACTTTGATTTTTAAATAACTCAAATTGTGTATGTAACACCCCTTACCCGTATCTGTCACCGGAATAGGGTATGAGGCATTACCGGAACTTATGGAACCAATTTCCATTTATCCGAACCAAGTACCATTTATTTATCAAAAATTATTATTACGTCCCTTAGATGGGCTTCCGAAGCCCAAATTATGCATCGGAACCAGACAGTAACCAAATCAAAATCATAGGGAATTTTTCGCAAAATCCCAAAATTATACTTACTCTAGCCATGCCAATAGCTAGGTTATAAACATTCATTTCTATGTAAACATTGGTATTTAGTCTATACATGCCATTCTTTCAAAATAAGTCATTTTCATATACCAAAAGATATGAGTTGATAGTGTGATAAGGCTCCGACTAATCTCCGACCTTCGAGCTCTCGAGCACTACAAAAAAGAGAAAAAGAGAACGGGGTAAGCACATGGTGCTTAGTAAGTTTATGCAACAGGAATTATACTTATCATACTTATACATCCATCATTTAACAACACAAGCACACATCAAATTCACATAAACATATACCTATCACATACAAACTCAACTTTTGCATTAGTTAAGCAACATTATATAAATTCAATACAAAGATAAATGATTGATGAGCTCATCAATTCCATAATTTTCATGTTCTTCCATTTCTCATATTTATCCCGTTGAATTTCTTGGAATTTCAATGGATATTCAGTAGTGCACCTTTGTGTACAATTCCGGGTCTGTCAATTCGTACACATATGGGTATACCCTTTTTCCAAAGAGCACACTCCCGCGAACCTCATTTCTTACAGCGGGATTACCAGTCCAGGCTAAATCCCCTGTATCATATGCTCAAATAGTATTGTTGGGATTACCAGTCCAGGCTAAATCCCTTGCAATGACAATTACTCTAATGAGCTTAATTTGGATTACCCGTTCGGGCTAAATCCATTTCACACATATTCTTCTGGAGGGCTATATCATTAGGATCACCCTTTCGAGCTAGATCCTTTGTATTGTCAATTCCCATTTCAGTAATCCATCGAAGTCCATTTCATTCAACCGGGATTTATTTCCCCTTTTTTTCGAGAATTATCAATTTTTTTTATCAAATATCATACAATGAACATCCAAACCATATTCACATCAATAAGCATACATTTCAAGCATTTAAGAATATAATTCAAGTTACACAAACTTACCTGTAACAATTTGTAGTAGTTGTAGAGATTTCAGGGACTATTCGGCAACTTTTTCCTTCCCTCGTTTATCTTCAATTTCTTGATTTATAATATAAAATTTTCCACTTATCAGCATCTAATTTTAATCTAATTTATTTCACAATTTATACCTCTCAATTTTTGAAATTACATATTTACCCTAAATTTTACAGTTTTTACAATTTGGTCCCTACTCAATTAACCCCCCAATTGAGCTGATTTTTCCTCAATTAAAACTTCATTCTATCATCTTAAACTACTTCACAACCTTTGAAAATCATAATTTCAGCATCAAACCTTAATTCCAAACTTTTTCACAATTAAGTCCTAAAAATCAATTTCTACTAAAAACATTTTGTAAATCCATATTTTGATAAAATTAAAACTTCAAATCCATGTTTATTCATCACAAACTTCTAGTACTCAACTATGGTATCTTTCAATTTCATCCATAAAATCAAAAACTAATGAATTTAATAATAGGACCGAGTTGTAAAAGTCTTAAAAACATAAAAATTTCAAGAAAAATGTAAAAATTAACTCACTTGATGCAAAAATTATGAAATATCAGCTTAATTATCAAAGTTAACTAACTTTGATGTTGAAATTCTGATTTACCAACTTAAAAAACCCCTCCTATGGCGTTTTGGCTGATGAGAATGAATAAAAATTAAAAGAAATCTAGATATTTCTACTTTAGTCTTAACTTTATTTAGTTAATTATGCAATATTTCAATTTTGCCCTTAAATCATCAATTTTCTTGCTGATTTCATGCCCTTTAAATCATTTCTCATTAGACACTTATGCTATTTAATCATTCTAGTAACTTTTACACCTTTTTCAACTTAGTCCTTTCTATTTAATTGACTACCCAAACATTAAAACTTTCTAACAAAATTTTAATACCACAATACCAACATTTCATAAATATTTATAAAAATATTTTCGACTCAATTTTACGAAATCAAGGTCTCAATACATCGTTTTTATCCAATTTCTTCAAAAATTTTGTTCTAATTAACCACTAAATCGGTAAAATTTTTCTATTGATATTTTCATACGACTTTCCTATCATATTAATATTCATGCAATAATTTTTAAAATAAATATTCTTTTTAAATCGAATTTGTGGTTACGAAACCACAATAACCCTAAATTTAGGCCGTTACAGTGTAATTAAAATTCAAGTGAAAAAAATTAATTTTTTATTCGAGATTAATGCAGAATTTTCTCTAAAAGCTAAATTGCTTAACGTTTTATTTCAACATTCCATTTATTATAGAATGTAACTTCTCAATTTTTTTCCCAAACTTCACTCCATAATTATCCAATACATCAGATTTCTCTAAGAGCCTGTATATGCATGAGGTCCTAGACCACCGATGACACTTGAAACACTACAGGTTCAAATCATTGAACCCTTTTCATGCGCGATCATAATTCTAGCAGCAGGTTTCATTCTCGAAACCAGATAATTCGTAATTGAGCATATCGTTATACGGTGGACTTGATGATTCAGCGTTGTTGACCATGATTTCGGGTGTACCGAACTTTTCAACTGCATAGTCGACCGCAGACCGAGAGTAAGACATCAGAGCAGCAACGACCAGACAGAGAGTGAGACATGCATGTTAAAGAGAGAGTAAAAACAAAGGGTCAGCAAACCATGAACTTGGAACTGTAAAACCAGAAGCTTGAAAAAAGACGGTGCAGTATGGTTTACAGCTTCCACTTGCATATCAGAGACACCAAATCTCTCATCAAGCAAACTACCGAAACTCTTAGACACCACCTTATCAACCTCTATTGGCACCGCATCGTCTATGTTTTTTGTCGGTGCAGTTGAAGACTCGACTTTCCCACTAATCCCGTCTTTGCTCCAAATCTTTTTAGACAACACAAACATGCTGTTCATGGACTTTAAAAGATTTGGGAAAAGATGAGATTGTGGCGTTTCGCCTTTTTCACCTCCTCCACAAAAGGTGCAGTCGCCATCCCTTCTTCCCCAACCTTCTTCTTGGGTCGTTTCGCTTCATTGGCATCCAACTCCGACTCCCCAGGCCGTTTAGCTGGCTTTCTGGGTGGCAGGCTCTGTTGGTTCAATGGAGTAGATTGGGTTTTGGAGTCTTCCTCATCTTCTTCTTCAGAGGAAGAAGCGGGTGGTGGGACTTCAATGGCCTTTGAACGGTTGGCTGCTTAGGGTTGGGGTTGGTTTGATGGTTTTATAGGGAAAGAGGGAATGGAAGCTACAGAAAACAGCCACCACCCCCCACCACTTCACTAATATCTATTTCGCTATCATGCACCAATTCGTGAAAAAGCTTATTTATTAATTTAACATTTTATAATCCATGGTTTAATTTAAATACTTCATAGCTTTATATTATTTTTTTTAAATTACGTCATTCACATAAATAAGTTTAAAATCAAAGCATTATTCTCATTCAGAATTATTTTTAAAAGATATAATTATTATTGCAAAGTTTAACAGTTCTTTGACCAATTAAGATACAACAAAGAAGGGAAGGCCACATAGCTTGGTAAAACAAAGAATAAGAATATCATGTCAACAACAATAGAAGACTTTGGGGGTTTATTGTGAATATCAGAAAATACCATAACAAGAATATAAATGTATGAATTTTCATCATGACATATCATGTAATAATAATAACAATAATAAACCAAAGACTATGTGATACAAAAAAAAAAAAAAAACCTTCCAAATTATTAAGAATACAGTAATGATGTGCACCAAACTGTGACATATTTAACCTGCACCAAAGATTATTATATGAGTTGCTTGTTAAACAAGAGTAAAACTATGTAATTTAAAGATAAAAGTTTCACCTCAATTGAATACGCTAATTTATCACTGGTAGAATTTGCAAACCCGGCCTAGGCAACAACCTGTATGTGCAATGCATATCGGCCATGAGTGGAAGATGCACGATTGTTTTCGAGCGTAAAAACGGTAAAACCGATACTTTTCTTTACCTTTTCAGCTTTTGGGGTGAAGACAACTTTAACGGCCTCAAACACCTCTCCTATGGGCTTTGCAGCTTCAATCTAAACGTCAAAACGCAACACTTTAAGTTGAGGTAACTATGCTAATCAACTAGTACAAAACCAAATGGTTCCGACGGAATATTACCTCTCGAACTTTTCCCTTGGCCTTATAGTACTCGATTACAGGAAGGCTGGAGTCGAGAAACACCTTGAACCGTTTCCTTATTGTTTCGATGTTATCATCTTCTCTTCCCTTCATTAAGGAGACAAGGATAAATGGTTTAAACAAACATAAAATACACAAGACAAAAAAGAAACAAAGAAATCTTCTAATGTAAATCATATAGATAACCTGATTCCTACTCAGAAGACGCTTCTCCATCTCTTCTTCAGGGCAATTGAAAAACAGGACAAATTCTGGCTCAATTTTTGTCTGCAGAACCACCAAATTTTCACCATGTCAAACCTAAATAAATAACGCCGAGAAGACTACGTGAATACAGAACCACCAAACTTACAACAGCTTCGAATGCTGCACGGTTTTCTTCATTACGAGGAAAACCATCGATAAGGAACTTGTCATTACCACTTTCCAGCATTGCTTTCTGGAGAAGCTTAATTGTGACCTCGGAAGGAACAATCTTTCCTTCTTTGATCATGTTCTGAATCATGGTTCTGTGGAACAGACGATAACACGTGTTAAATATGATCGTGCAGAAAAAAGGCAACATGTGGAAAATGGTCCAAATGATGAATTACAAACTCTGTATCGGAAAGGTTCAAATTGAAACAACTATTCTAAAACAAAATAGCAGACAACTAGATTAGTACATGAGCAAGCACCCACTTCTGCCCCTAACAAAGAGGAAGCTCTTCAGAATTTAAAAACCAGAACAGAGTATGCAAAAGGCTTATCTAACAATGCAGGGGAATAGAGAGCAAACCTAGAAATTTTCAATTAGTTGAGGGTAAAATGACAATCATATTCAACAAACACATCCTATCTTAGAAAGTTGAACAGATCTGATAATATTTATTCATCTAATTTCAAGAACTGAGGATAGAAACCCCACTCAAGTTCAATGCAAAATCCTATACTAGAAAATCGCACAGATCTCAGTAAAAGTACCATAAAGACCCCTATACTTGGTGTCAAATAATTTTGCCACCTTTACTCAAAAAATGAGCAAATTAGTTAAAATTAGTTCAAATAAGTTAAACCAAAGAGCAAAGTAGTCCTTCCAGCTAAAATTTTCATCTATTCTAATTATTAAAAACTAGCAAGGCTGATAGAATAACCAGACATGGCGTGCCACATATACCTCATGTCCACATACAGGGATTAGTTTTTAACAGTAGAAATGGATGAAATTTACAATAAAAGGGCCAATTTGCTCTTCGATCTAACGTACAAAGACTAATTTACCCATTTTTCAAGTAGAGGGGCAAAATACAATCCAACTCCAACTCCTAGTACAAGGGCCTCTATAGTACTTTCATCGAGCAATACCAACTATATTCAATCATAAGAAACAAAGAAGAAACATATTTTTCTAGTTAGCTAGGAACCAATGCATGTCTAATTTTTGCAGGCATGGATGACATACCCATTTTCCGAACCAGACTTAATTTCTGCTCGGAGAAGATCTCCAGCACTGAGATGGGTGTAATGAAAGTGTTCGACTATATTTGCGCATTGGGTACCTTTCCCACTGCCAGGGCCACCTGATCAGTACACAAAAACGGAAATAAACTCAGTTGCTGTAAGCATTTATAAACAAGAAATGGATGAAAATGTAAAGCCTAAAGCTACCAAGAAGAATTTGCTTACCCAAAACAAAAACAACTCTAGGCTTTTTTTCAGCTAAGCTAACATTGATATCCTGTAGTTATAATATCATTAACTAAGCTGAAAAAGAAAAAATTAAGCAATGCAATGTTTAAATAAAAGGATAATTTTCACAATGTTCATTACCTTGTTTGCAACATTAACTGTTCCCATTAGTACAAAACTAGCTTAGGGATCGAGTCCGTTTGAATCTGCATAAATCGAAAAGAAAAACGGAAACAAAAAGAAAATCTAAGAAATTTTAATAGACAAGATACGAGATCTGAATAAAAGCACAAAAGTCTCGAAGAACGTGAATTTGAATTCAAATCTAGAATTACAAAAGCATTCGCATTGGAATCGGACTCATGAATTCAAATTTCAACGTAAATTTGAAGAACTTCGATGAAAAATGAGGTAAAGAACTCAATTACACACAGATCAAAAGAAGAACGTAATTTTGAATTCAAATCTAAAATTACAAAAGCATTCACATTGAAATCGGACTCAAGAATTCAAATTTCCGCGTAATTTTGAAGAACTTGGAATGAAAAATGAGGTAAAGAACTCAATTACACACAGATCAAAAGAAGAACGCAATTTCGAATTCAAATCTAAAATTACAAAAGCGTTCGCATTGGAACCGGACTCATGAATTCAAATTTCCACGTAAATTTGAAGAATTTTGATGAAAACTGAGGTAACTCAATTACACACAACGTAATTTTGAATTCAAATCTAAACTTACAAAAGCATTCGCATTGAAATCAGACTCATGAATTCAAATTTCGACGTAATTTTGAAGAACTTGGAATGAAAAATGAGCTAAAGAACTCAAATTACACACAGATCAAAACAAGAACGTGACTTTAAATTCAAATCTAGAATTACAAATGCATTCGCATTGGAATCCGACTCATGAATTCAAATTTCCACGTAATTTTGAAGAACTATAATGAAAAATGAGGTAAAGAACTCAATTACACGCAGATCAAAAAGGAGAAAACAAATAATTTGCATTGAAAATAGAAAAACAAAGAAAAAATGCGCAGATCAGAACAGATCCGAACAGATCCAATTCATAAGAGAAGATTTAATTTAAAAAAATATAAAATTAAACGCAGATATTAGAAATTACCTGAAATATTCTAGTGAAGTACGAAGGAAGGAGGGAAAGGAGGTGTTAAAGTAAATAAAATTGGTGTGGTGATGTGAATGGCCACTGCCTTTGCCTTTGATTTTGGGATGACCATTGAAGGGGGCCTTTTAAATACATTTGAATGAGCCTGTCCTTTGCCCTGTTTGGATCTAGATCTAGACAAAGAAGCTTTGGGTACCGTAAAACTTACACGTTATATGACCCAATCAATTTCATACATTTAAACATATTTATCAATCACCCACTTTTAATGGCAAAAAAAGTGTCTAAAAAGTTTTTTATTAATTTAAATTTGTAAATTTATTTATTCAGATTCATTTAAAACGTGATTAAAAATATTATAAAAATTATGAAAATAATAATAATATTCGGTCTAGTGCTTAAATTTTTTCAGTGAAAGTAAACTGCCAAATAAGAACGATTACAAAGATAACAATCCTAACGATCAGAGAAAGTTAAAACTATCATATCCTCAATCAAAAAAGCTTTAACTGAAATTGGGGATCCTTATAAGTCTGCAAATTATTATGTTGATTGTCTACAATCTTCGTCATGCGGTCCCTTGGAGCATGTCGAACTCGCACTTTACGCTTGTGACACAACAGTTGATGGATTAATCTCAGTTTTGGCATATTGCTGTTAATTCTACTTTAATTTAACATAATTTGATATAATTTTTATAACTGAATTGTTAATGTAATGACTGAAATCTTATTAGGTAAAATATGCTTTAAGTCCATGTATTTTTTGTATATTTAAAATTTCATCTTTCTACTTTTCAAATTTGAAAATGCAAGCCCAACATTTAACAAGGTTGAAATTCTTTTGTCAAATTCAAGTTCATGACAATGTCAATTTTTTGTTACACGGTTACCAAATGATTTTTTTTTTAATTTTAACAAAAAATTAACAATGTTAATAATTAGATTTGAATTTTGAAATTAAAAAAAAACTAAATTCGTGAAAATTAAAATTTATAAATTAAATTCCAAAATTAAAAAAATTAAAGTTATAACCTTTTTTAACCATTTTATTATTATTCAATTACACAATTAAAACCATAATTTTAATGACAATAACCAGTAGTGTTATTGATTTGGATATGGTAATAAAATTGTGTAAAAATTGAAGATCAAATTATATAAAAATAAAAGATTAAATCTTTAATTTCAACATAGTAAAGGGACTAAAAATTAATAAAACCTAAATATAAAATATAAAAGTTCAACATGGCCCTGCGGAGTGCCGACATGGTTTATTTTCTGCGGAAATACCACGAATATATTTTTGTTTTTGAAATTTCTAGATCTTAGAAAAATCTTCATTACATGAGGAATATTCTTTTCCCATCGAAAATCGAAGTATTTTTAGCATAATAATAAATTTAATTTTTAAAAAATTTAAATTTTTTTGAGCTAATCATTTTTAACGGGAACATTAATTAAAATATTAATTTTTTAATGATGTTCACGTGACAATTTACATAGTTGTACATTTATACTTGAATTTCTCATTATATTATTTATTTTATGCCACTATAATAAAAATATAAAAAATTTTAAAAAATAAATTTAAATTTCAAAAAAAATTATATAAAGCTCAAAATATTAATTTTCTTTTTAGCTACTTCATCTGCAAGGTTAAATGTAAAATCTAATTTTAAAATCAAATTAACAAATAATATAAATTTTAAAAGTTTAATTTATCATTATATTTAGAAAAAAAGAAAGGCATGTTTTCCTTTCCCTTGCATTAAAGAAAATAGATTTAATAGTTAATAAATTTGAGGATAAATTTTATTTAGATTCAATTTGATTTAAATTCTAACATGTGTAAATCCTTCTTAATGAAAAAAAAGTTGTCTTACAACTTAAAAAGCCTTTACTTATAAACTTTGTTTTCAAAATTATCAAAAAAAAGAAATAAATTTTTTGAACAATTTTATTATAAATTTTGATCATATTTAATTTATATGACATTATATTTAAAAATATCTATAATCGCTTTCCAACACATAAATAAGAGAATAATGTGCTTCAACGCACTCAAACATACATCTTTCTACATTAAACAACAATACTTATACCAATCGAGCCAAGACTCAATTGACAAAAATAGACAATAATAGCTTAAATTGATGTATTTAGTAGTAAATGGGAAGCAAAGCGAAGCTAAAGTAAAGGAGAGTGTTTGCCATGCGGTTCTGTTCTCTCTCTGTATCACCTGGATTTGTAAGCGTTCATTGGCCTTCCTTCACGTGAAGGATTTTTCTTTCCTCTTTGTTTTAAGAGTGTTACCCTGTCGAATTTATCAATTACATGCTTGAAAATGACTCTTCTGCTCACAAACGAAATGTTAATAATATAATTTCTAATTCCACAATAAATATATACATATTCTATAATTTAATTTAATAATTATATTTTATGTTTAATTATGATTCAAACATAAAAGTATTAAGTATTATTAAAAATATCAAAATTAAATTTTGTACCAATCGACTTGAGGTATGCATTAGTACCGGTCTTGTTTGAATCGGATCGAAAACCAATAAATCCATCCATAGTTGACTCATGAATTAATATAAACTAAATAAATTGAGCTAAAACCCAATTGAACCGACAATTAAATCAACTGAACTATTTTTAAAAAAAATATTTTTATAATTTTTTTAATCATACTAGACAGACCAATCAAACCGGAAACATGTAGTCGGACAATACAGTGATGAAAACCTTGCCTAGTACAAACCTATATTAGCAATGATATGAACATATCAAAATTTGTTAGTTTCAACTTAAATGAAACATAAACTATCATGATTTTGATTTATGATTGGAACAGAACATACCGAAATGAAATTTGACAACACTGATCATTAAAGATCATCAAATTGTCATTTCAAAGTCAAAGATCAAATTAAGGTAAGATGGAAATGGCAATTAGGGATATATACACACATACATATATTATATAATGTTATAAAGTCATGCTAAAAATAATGTGTCAACGAAAGTCAATCAAAAGGAGACTTTGAAGCACAATAAAGTGTCACAAATCAATATATATATATAACACAGCAGTTCCACGTGACGAGAATTATACATATAGCACAACACTACAACAGTAGTAAAAATGGATCTAAGGAAGAAATAAAGAAAGAATCTTAAGCCTGTCAAACAATTAACATAATCGAATTCTGCGTTACTTACTAGCATCGTATCGGTTCAATATGGTTGAAACGAGTCAAGGAAGATTCATCTCCAGAATTAATATCATCGTGTCCATGATACGCTATCAATCTCATCCCTCGCCGCCTTATATAATTCAAGCCTTTTAGCACACTGTTGTCTCCTCTCCATCAATGCTGGATCCTCGTCTAACATTTGCGAAAGCTGCTTACCCTGAAAACAGACGCACGTGCAAATACCCGTTAACCGACAACCTTAATATTGCTTAAAACATTAATGGTGAGATAAAGCTTGCGATACGCTACCTCTTTCTTTCCTAGCTGCGTGTAAAAGCGGGCTAGTAAAGATTGTTTTGCCTCCTTAACTTGACAGAAAACCACAGCCTTCGGGATTGTGTTCTTAAGTGTATCTGACACCATACCGACATATGAGGAAACATTTGACCCTATCCTCCGAAAATGGCCTTCACCATACCGATCTGTAACAGGAGCTTGAGGATTTCCTCCTTTATTTTCTACTTCTTGGGGAAGCTTCCGGAAGAAATCCACTGTTAAATATGACGACTCCATGTCTACTAACCGAACAACTGTCTTCTTACTTTCATCTCTGAACCTCTCCAAGGCCTCATTAGAAGCCGCTGCTATATCAGCTTGTAGAGTGGGAAAGCGTTTCAATTCCTGATATAATAAATAACATCAATAAACATTCATCTCTGGAAGGACATCAATAAACTAATTTTCTCAAACTTCTTACCTGAGTTTCTCCTATAGATTTCCTCACAAGTTCTTTCAAGACGAAGTGAACCTACATAAAGAAAAATGCATCAGCTAAAAGTCACAGCACAAGAAAAAAACTTTGGCCACTTGAAATAATTGAAGAGACAACTTACAGCATCCACAGAAGCTTCAGCTGGGCCCCTAAAATAATTTAATGCCCCTTCAATAAGCCTGCGGTAACCTTGCTCAGGAGCTATCAAGTGTGGTTGATAACCATCTGCCTCTGACACTACCCTCCTCACATTTTGCAGAGAAAGATGGCGGTCAAAGGGAAGCTTCTTCAAAGCAGCAGGTAGCTGGTTGTCAAAGACTCCATAAATACGATCACCTCCAGGTCGCCTAATATAAATGTCCAAAGGAGTTATTAGACCATGCAATTATATCTTGTTATTGCTTGCAGCAAAAATGGAAAGTGCAGATAATCCAAATTTGATTCAGTTAGATTAAGGTTAACCATAATTGAATCATTAGAAGAGAATTGACTTAGACCAAAAACCATGCTAAAGAAGGAAAAATGGCAAAACCTCCCAAAAAAAAGCAATAGAGAAAAAAAGAATAGCAGTAGTTGAAGCATTTACCCTCCATCCAGATGCTCCTTGAATATCCGTTCAAATGCACGACAAACTTCCAATACGGTGTATAGTTGAGCCTGAGATGCAACACCAAAATTATACACAATGCATAAAGCAACTTGTACTTATACAGAAGTAGGAAAGGTAAACTACTCACCCCAGCATCAAGAGCAATAGGCCTGCCAAGATGATCCATTTCTGATTCAAGCTCATCAATGCTTTTGTTTATCAAAGAAATGATACTTGGTATCCGAGACCTAATAACAAATTCCAAATGCTGTAGACAAGGGCAACAATGTCAGAAATTTGCCCTTCAAGACTGGGAAGTCAACCCCAAGTAAATTGTACTCAAGAGCGAACCTGTGATAGAAGTTTTGCAAGATACTCTGAACCCATTTTACTTGCTAAGTGGCCATAGTCTGGACTAGTGGCAAAATACTCACGCTCCTTGCGTCTTGCCACAATCATGTCCACATTTTTGTTTATATCAGCCTGAGAACGGTTCACAATTCCAACCCAAGGATGCTGTAGCCGGTAAGATCTTCCTTCAAGAACCTTAAGAGCAGAAAAGCAAATGAAACATGTTTGAAGATCAAGTCAGCAACTATAGGAAAAACGAGGAATAGGGATACTCAAAGACAGTAAATAAAAAAAATGAAAGAGAAAGAAAGAACTCACATCCAAAGCATTAGTCCCTTTATCCATAAGATCAAGCTTAGTTAACACCCCAAATGTCCGGTCACCTGGTAATAAAAGACAATTTTGTAAATGAAAAAAACCAAGTAAAATACACTTTGCATGGATAAGAATCTATGCTAATGCTTTAGTGAAACGATAATTAATACATACCAGAGGGGTCTACCTCCCTGGCCAATTTGATAGCATCAGAAGTTGCTATATCTTGATTAGCTGGAGATATAGCTAGTATGATACAATTAGGCTACAAAAAGCGAAATGATGATTCAGAATGCATATAGAACACAAACAAGAAGTTTCAATTAACAAGGATTTTTTAACCATATAAGATGACAACAACTTAGCTCAAATTCCCCAAAATAACCCAAGCTCTTGTTTTAAAAAATGCCAAGGTCTATGAGGCACTTACCTTCTCAACATAAGTCCTAACCATGGTTTCGATGTCTTCAACTATAGTTTCCGGCTGTCCCTCTGAAAAAGAACAATGGTTCTCATTCATCAATTGCGACACAAGATAAAAAAAACAAATGGATATGTTATATTCACATAAAATAATTAAAACAAGACTTACCTACAGCAACTTTTGTCAAGCCCGGCAAATCGATCAGGGTTAAGTTGACAACTGTGGGAACAGAGAATATATGATGTTAGCTAAATCACTCTGAACCATAACTTAAAAAGAAACAAAGAATATTGATGTTGATGACAAACCATTTGGAGAGTAGATACTGAGATGAATAGGAACAGGAGAAATTTGTTTAGTCTTCCCAGTAATTCTATCGGTTTCCTCCTGAATTTCATTCCGGACCGCCCCTGCACCAAGAAAGAAATAAGTTCCAAATTCAAAATTAACCGATGAGGAACAATCCATACAACCAGAATCAGCAACTAGCAAGCACAAGTAAAGCTAAAAATCCATGGCAAGTCCAGCAATTTCGAATTTTAGAGATATCCAAAAGTAACATAATAAGAAAAAAGATTACCAAAATCAGTGAATCTTCTCTTAGGAAGGTGAAGAAACTCAGCATACTCTTGTGAACCTTCGTCTGTCTTGTGAAGTTGCAACACCAAAGGCCGTCTCGTCACAATTCCTGCACAGAATTATACATATCGCTATTACTCCAATTTTAAGAGACTAAAAATTTATAAACGAAAGGGGAACCTAACTAACTAACCTGATCCTCTAGGAAGAAAATCACGTCCGACTATGCTTTCAAGCACCGAAGACTTCCCTGAACTCTGTTCTCAATCCAAAAAGCGAAACCTAACTCATATTAGAAGATCGGACAATACGTTTACTCAGGGGATTAAAAAGAAGCAAAAAAAAAAAAAGAGAGAGAGAGAAATACCTGACCACCGACGACAGCAACGGAAGGAAGAGCTTCCCAAAGGGAAGAGAAAGTGTTGTCGCCGCCCCCGTAATCACCGAGCACCGTACATGCTCGTTGGATCCTGTTAACTAAACCGATTAAGCTTTCCATGGTGGTCATCTTTGATGGCTAAAGAGTAGAAACCGACGACGAACTTGAGTTCAATTGGAAGGTAAAAACAAAGAGATGAGGAGCTCTTGGGGTTCGTATAGGCTGTGGACTAGTGGAGGTTGAGAAAAACAGTAAGAAATGAAAATTAAATAAAAAATAAAATTCAAAGTTGTTTGTGTTCGGACAGTAGTCAAGAGTCGGCTAAACTAAAGATATAGTGTCACGCTTCGCACCGTTTTTGTTTTTGTTTTTTTTAATTTATTATTGAATTTTTTAAAAAATGTGATTAGTGTTTTTATTCTCGATAAATTTGAAAATTAATCTTTATTTTTTAATATATTTTAAAAATTATTGTTGCACTAAATATTCTTAAATTATAATTTTTATTTTAAATTAGTCCTCAAATTTTAAAATATTTTAATTATATCATTAAATTATCGATGCTATATCAATAATGTCCTCTTGTTATTAAAATCATTAATTTAATTATTAATGAAATGTTAAATCTTATGTGACATAATTTAAAATAAAAAAAAACTTAAAGAAAAATAAATATTGTAAAAATAGATTTCGTAAAAATTTTTATTTTGTGGTTTTCGAAACATCTACAGAAACTATTGTTCACTCTTTTTTTTTCAGTTTTACTTTATTTTTATGTTAAAAAATATTGGCATAAGATTTTACGAGTGATTTATTAGTTTCAATACTTGAAGGACCTGATTAATATAACATCGATAGTTTAAGAATGTAATTAGAATATTTTCAAATGTAAGGGTCAACATTCAGGAATGTTTGGTGCAATTAACTCTTATTAAAATTATTTTATAATTATATAGCTATTAAGTGAATATTTTTTATTTCAAAATATCATGCTAATTAATTTAACATAAAAATTAAACAATTTCTTAAAAATTAAATATAAAAATTAAATTTTAAATTTGTAATGAATACAAGGACCTATCACATATTTTAACCTTGTCCTATCTTAAATAAAAAGAAATGCTACAGTGCTACCCTTTTTACGCGTTGGAGGTTTTTGAAATTTGAAATTTCAAAAAAAGACTGGCCCAACCGAAGGGCCTAGAAGGACCGTTGGACGAAATTACGATTTTGGTGTTTGTCCATCTTCTAATATTCAAACGGTATTTCAAATTCAACATCCAGACTAGAGTGACTGTTTTTTTTTTTTTTATCGAAAGACTCTTTGATCGGAAGCTTCCATTTCTTGAATTTATTATAATATTATATTTTAGTAAATAATTTTAAAAATTTATATAACTATATATGTCTTCATCCGTTTTACAGTTTGAATTTAATTTTATTCAGATTAAGGTGATATTCAAAAAAAAAAATGCTACTGACAATAACAATTCTAGAATTCGAACTTAGTCCAAATATTGAGAGAATATATTAATATAAATATTATAAAATACAAATATTTAATATTTACAATTTAAAGGAAATTCATTAAACTAATAACTTTCGTTTACAATTTTAAAACTTCACCTCCAAACTAATTTTTATAAAACCTTTAATTGACCTTCAGTAGAATTAAATTTAATGGTAAATCGATTAACTCAATTAGAGTGGGTTTTGATGGGCGATTGGGTGCTGTACGTTTAGCATACTTTTTATCTCACGCTATAGTATCTAATCTCACCGCCACCGCTATTTTTACACTAACCGCATGTAAACGCACCGTCCATCCAAACTCACCTTTAATTTAGTTCGGTCGGTTAATCTGATTTTAACTGAAGTTTGCATATCCCATAGCCATATTCTTAAACATTTAGATAGGAGGATAAAATGCAATTTAGACACTCTCAAACCCACGTTTTTCTACATGTTACAACAACAATAATACAAATTGAGTTAAAATTTGATCGACCTTAATATATATTTTTTTGTACTTCCCATTTACACGAGAAAATAATTTTCTCACGTTTTATCGTAAAAAATACATTGCATGGGAAAACAAATTTAAAGATAATTCTAAGAAAAAGTAAATAATGTGCAATATTCTAAACGTTGAATTACTTTCTAACCAATTAAATTTAAAAAAAAAAGTGATTACTTTTCATTGTACCAAATTTTATCCTACCTAGGAAGCGAGAAGGCAAACAATAGCCTAGACCCCTTGATTCAAATGGATTAATTGTTTTATTAATCCTTTTAAAATTTTAAAATTTAATTTTAACCCTCAAAAAACTTATTTTATTTTGGCCCTTTAACAAAAAATTATGGCTTTGGCCCTGACTGTATCCACGTATTTTCTAATGTGCTTGGCAAAGGAACACACGACTGGGTAGTCGTTATTTGTGCCTCTGGGTTCATCATTGGGCTTGACCTGATATTGTGGTGGTCTTGGCTTAGTTATCTTTGGGTCCAACAAAATTGATTAAAATATTAAATATATAAAATAAATAAATAATTATTAAAAAATACACGCATATTTATATAGAAATCACGGATTTAGAAAAACATATAATAAACAATTAAATGTGTGATTTAAAACTAATTATCATAATAACAAATGAAATTTGTACGATGTTAAAATATAAATTAGATTAAATTATGATAAACGAAATTTAAACTCATAAATACATCAGATAAACATTACTAAATGCACTACAAGTTATTCGTCATAGTTTTGTCTTCGATTGTGAGTTGATGTTAAGTTGACTTATAACACCGACTCAATTAATAACATTATTAATATATACAACTGATGGAGATAATAAATTGTATATATTAAAATAAAATTGTATAAAATATATTAAAATAAATTTTTTATTAAATAATACACTTTAAGATTTTATTAATTTAAATAGTGAAGGTTTAAATCTCATGCATGTTTTTATTACATTTTTTTTGAATGAAAAGATTAAAATAAACTTAATAATATAATTTATTTTAATTACAATAATATATTTCTATATTTTTCTAATCGCAGTTAACTCGTGATACCAACTCAACCAAATACTTCATTAATAATATAGATATTATGATTCATATATTTTATTTAATTTAATGTACTAAAGTTTTTTGTTTTCCATTTATTTTGAGATCAGAAATTAATATAGAAAAGTTAACCCTCACATGTGAAACACCAAGAGATATTTACATTACTTTATGACAAAATGTTTTAACTTAATTTCTACTATTTATTTATTTTAATTGATTTGATCATTAATGTAATAATAAATAATTAAAATATATAAAAACATAATATAAAGTTAATTTAATTGATTCAATTTTAAACCAATATTCAAATGGATTACGTCACTAATTAATTAGTTCAATTGATTCGATCGATTCGTCTGATTTAACTAAATAAAATTATTAAAAATTTATAAAAAAAATATTAAAATCTGATTTAGCTAATTCATATCCATTTTCAAATCAATGCGTTTGTCTAAACTATTACCTCAATTGGATCGACCGACTAAGCTCACCTAATTCAAATAAGGGAGCAAATCATTTAAACACCCAATAACTTTTATATTTAAACCAATTTTTGATATAATAATTCCGAATGACTGATGCAATACAAATAACACTAATTATGATTGAGCAAACCCTTCTCAGTGACTTAAATAACCCATCTTCTCTCAGCCACTTGCCATTCTTTTTTATTTATATAATCTACATATACTGAGAGAGTTGCTACTTGATTAGACAGGAAAGTGAGAGAAACGGAGCACCAAAACCCCATTAGCTTTGACTGTCCATTATCATCATTATTATTATTATTACAGCTCCCCTATAACCCCTCCCCCCCCCCCCCCCAAAATACAAAGCATCAGCAACAGCAGCAACAGCAGTGAAGAAATTTATTGATGCTTCCCACTGCTCTCTGCTCTTTTACTTACACCCTTCAATGAAAACATGGTGGTGGTTTAGCAGTAACTTTTGAATGCTGAAAGAGAAGGAAAAAAAGGGTTTATTATGGTTCGTTCTCCTTTAGCTTCCCTGCAACTTTTTGATGATGTTTTACTTTATCAAGTAATTCAACCACCCATATTTTCTTCTCTCACGGGAATACTCTTTTTTTATATATGCTTTCTTTTCACCTCTTTTTTTTTACCTTCTTTCAGGATACTGACTGGTACTAACTGTTGACAACTTGGTTGGTGTGTTGCTTGTAATTGAGAACCAAGTTTTTTTTTTTTTTTCATTTCATCATGGATTGTTATGAAGCAACTAGAATTGTTTTCTCAAGAATTCAAAACTTAGAACCAGAAAATGCTTCTAGAATCATGGGGTTACTTCTCATTCAAGATCATGGTGATAAAGAGATGATTCGTTTAGCTTTTGGTCCGGAAGCTTTACTTCACTCAGTGATTCTCAAGGCCAAGAAGGAGCTTGGTCTTCCCATCAACTCATCTTCTTCAAGGCTCTTAGGGAGTAATGGAGTTAATCTTCCATTTCTATCAATCCCTGCTACCAACCCTTCTTCTACTTTTACTGGTATGGTTGATGAGTTTCAACTTCAAGACCAAGTAGCTGATGCTTGTGGTGGTAACACTGACTCAATTCGTTTTCCTTCATATTGGGGAAACACCTCTTTTCAAAGGAGTAATAACACTATGAATGATATTTTAGGAGCTGATGACCCTTCTTCAGCTTTTTGGTGGAGACCCTGTTTGTATTTTGCTAGAGGGTATTGTAAAAATGGGAACAATTGTAGGTTTATCCATAGTGGGGTTGGGGAGTCTGCTGCCGAAGGTGACACCATTGTTGGGTCACCTAACAAGGTTGAAATGATGGACCAGTGCCATGAGTTGCTTAGATCTAAATCAGCTAGGCAACAAAGGCTGGCTGCTGCTGCTGCTGCTGCTGCTGCTGCTGCTGTTGGTGCTGCCCAGATAATGGGCTCTGGTTCTTTTCCATACTCACCAAAGTCCATCAATTTAGTCCTTCAACAGCCCCAAAATGATACTCAGAGGTGCTTGATGACTAACCCCATGTTATATTTGATGCATACTGAAGTTAAAAATGGTCTCTTTTTTGGTTCATAGGGCTGCTTTAATGATGGGTGATGATATGAACAAGTTCAACCGTTCAAGTCCAGCTTCAAGGCAGATATACTTGACTTTCCCAGCTGATAGTACTTTCAGAGAAGAGGATGTGTCAAATTATTTCAGGTTTATATATATATATTGTACTTTGATTATAGTTGTAAAATGGACTGTATTGCTAAAATTTATTGTGTTTTCTAACCATGAAGCAAATATGGACCCGTTCAAGATGTGAGGATACCATACCAACAAAAGAGAATGTTTGGGTTTGTTACTTTTCTATACCCTGAGACAGTGAAGATGATTTTAGCTAAAGGAAACCCGCATTTCGTTTGCGATTCTCGGGTTTTAGTGAAGCCATACAAGGAGAAAGGGAAAATCCCGGACAAGTATGTTCCAATGGCTTTGCCTTTTTTTTTGTCTTTAGATGTTTTAATGCTTATATATGTTGTCTTGTTGTAGGAAGCAACCTCAACAACAAATTGAAAATGGAACCCTAACTGGTCTTGATTCTAGAGATCCATTTGATGCTCAACTTGGTAAGCCAATGATCCAATGATGACCCACATTTGGTTTCTTTGTGTATTGTATGTTATGTCCTAAGAATATGCGTGTTCAATTAGGTACAAGGATGTTTTACAATAACCGAGACATATTATGGAGGAGAAAATTGGGGGACCAAACTGATCTGCAACAAGCCCTTGAGCTTCAAAATAGAAGGTTGATGAGTCTGCAACTCCTTGATGTTAAGAAACACTCACCAACCCTTTATGGCCAGTCTCTTGTACTTCCACAAGGTATACGCCTCCTAATCTAGTATGATCATCCATTTAGTGCATATGAATCATCTTTATATACCGGAACGAGCTAAATTATTTCCCTTTGCAGAGAATAGTTCTAGCCCTGTGCCGGCTACATCGGTCACTGCTGCCGAGAAACAAATGAGTACTGTTAAAGAAACAGTCAGTTCTGAAGAGAATGGTAGTGAGGAGGGCCCTCATTGTGAAGATGGTAATCTGCCAGAAAGGTAAACAAGTAGTGGAACTTTATACATTCTGTGTTATACCCCTACCTTGACCTGGACACATGGCATCACTAGCGGCGGACGGCCCTCCAAATTACTCCACCTGGCTGGTCACTGAGTGACTAGCTGCCTGCATGCTTCACCCTTCATCAGGCCAACTGCTGAATAGCGGACCCTCCATTAGGCCACCTGCTTTTTAGTTCATTTGTATGATCTTTACGGTTTGATACCCGGTCCGGGATTGTAAAATATATATGCTCATATTTTGCAACTAATTGCAGTTTGGAGCATAACCTTCCTGATAGTCCGTTTGCCTCTAAAGAGTACCTGTCTTTCAACAATGCGGTCACGGAGAAGGATGGTACCATCTCGGCTAACAATAATTGGATTCCTTCAACCTTACTTCCTGCAAATAATGCATTAGACATGTCATCCTTCAACTCCATCAACTGCCAAATCCCCAGGTAGGTTCGATAAACTATCATTACCCAGTTATAAACAGAATTATAAGGTTCTTGACTTGTGTCTCTCCATTCAGGTTCTCATCCGGACAAGGGACAATCGGTATGTACACAGGGACTGGTGGCCCGACTTGCCCCGTTGGAATATAGCTTCGGACATCATCATCATCATCATCAAATATTTATATTTTTACTCACTAGTTTACTACCATACAAAATGCATACATAAAAAGGCTATGTTTCTCTTGTTGTAATATTGTTATAATCTTTGTTTTCAGTAGTCAAGTTTGGACCACAGTAAAAAAGCCAACATAGAAGTTAAAAAACAGAAGGATCATACTGTCAAAATATGTTGTAAAAACTGTAATTTTCTGCCCGCATGCGTAATCCCATTTTTGTACAGCTTCAATTTATAAGCAGGGAAAAACACCCAGAGGCAGAAATGTTAAAATGCAAGTTAGCCATTTAAAGCTTTACGTCATTGTTATATAGCTATGTTAGAATCTGTTCATCGAAAAAGCTAAAGGCAAAAGAATTTAGGTAATTGCCGTTGATTGAGGGGAAGGGGGAGGGGAACTAAAAGACATGTCAAATGGGTGGCCGACAGTAGAAGAGAAGTAGGACCAAAGTCATTTGTTTTAGCCAGGTTGTAAGAATGGGGGGACCTTACAAACAGTAGCAGTCCCCTACCATGTGACTGAGACTGAACCATCATTTATAGATCTTGTAATAAAGAACAGAAAGAAGCGAATGTGATGCTAAACGAATGAGAAAAGTGCAGGTTGCATTTTGAACAGTGGGGGTGGGGGGAATCTTTTGGACAGTGTGTGGCTTTTGGCTTTGCTTCCTGCTGCCATTGTTGCAGTAAAAGATGTGTTTAAAATTTTCTGCTATGGGGCACTATTGTCAGCGTTCACTGCGGTCTGCTACCTTGAATTCTGTAATAAAATTATTGTTTATTTACTTTTTACTTAAAAGTTTTCTTTTATTTCACACATTTTAACTTTAATTTTAATATTAATAAAATAGGAAGGCTAACTTTCAATTATAGAAAAAAAATATAATGTTTTAGAGCATATTTCAATTATATAAAAATAATATATGATAATAATTAATATATTATGTATGTATAAAATAATATATTTTATAATAATTATTATTATATTGTAGATTATAATAAAATATATAGCATCAATAGTTATGTGTAATTTAATATATTAAAATACATGTTTATAATTATAATTAAAACTATATAAAATATTATTTCTTATTTTTTTGGATTAGAGATTTAAGCTATAATTATTTTGACTTTGAATAATAATCAACATATTATTTGAATTTAGGTTTAGTATAATATATTTGAGTTTTCGAATAAATATTTTAGGATATGCATATTAGGTTTATAAATTTAATAAAAAAAAGACATAAAGTTATTCAGTTGTCAATAAAATAATAATAAAAATAATAAAAGATATTTATTTAATTTATATAATATTGTAGAATAATAAATTTAACATATTTTAATTATTTTATATAAAATAATTTTATTAAATATATATAATTTATGCTTTTTTATAAGACAAAATCGAATTGTGTTGTCATCGCGTAAAAGTTAAATACATTCAAAATTAAAATATTTATAACTTAAAAAATTAAAAATTATCTGAATCCATCAAAGTCTGCCCGACTCGATTCAAGCCCAAAGCTGAAAAATTCAAGTCCAAAAGGGCCCGAGCCTGAGAAAATCCGAGTTCGACATACCATGGAGGCCATTATACTAGGAGTCAAATTACATTTTATCCCCTTTACTCAAAAAATGGCCACAATAGTCCATGTACATTAAATTAAATAGCAAACTAGTCCTTTTCTATTAAAAATGTCATCCATTTTTATGTTAAAAACTTGTCCTTTTAAGTCATAATGAAGTACACGTGACACGCCACGTGTAACTTTTTGGTTATTTTATTAGCTACAATTTTTAGAAACAGAAAAGACTAATTTACTCTTTAATCTAATGTATATAAATTAATTTATCTTTTTTAATGTAAAAAAATAAAATGTAATTAGCTCCCAACGTAAGGACCCCCGCAACACATTTACCCCGTGCCCATTGAAAGCACATTTGAAAGGTAAGTTCTAATGAGAGACAAAATAGGTAATTTTGTCTTCCCATTCTCAACAACGTCCAAAGAAAGGCAATTGCAATAATTTGTTTTGTACGGCTTGAGTTATGTATTGTCCACTCTCAAACAAATTTGAAAAAGAAAAAAAAAATGGAAAGTTGGGAGGGCATAAAAGGAATAGACCTATTCGTAGGTTAGGCTACCTGCTTAGGCCTAAAGGTTTGCTTGAAATTTGAAAGGGCTTGGACAAAAACATTAGGCTCAAAAAATTGACTTCGGCAAAAAATTAGGCCAGTTTAAAATATGAACCAAGCTTGAACTTGAACATTCAAAGCTCAGGCCCGACCCGTTTTGAGTTTATAATACTTTATATTATGTTATTTTTATATATTATGTAATTTAGAACACATTAAAAAAAACCAATACTAAATATATAATAATACTCTACTGTAAATATGTTAAGATGATTATATAAAAAATTTCAATAAATAAAAAATATATAAAATTATTGAATATTAAAATAAAATAAAATAAAATAAATATTTTAAAAAATAAAAAATAATATGGACGGGCCTAAAATAGGCTTGGATTAGTCTTTTACAAATATGGATGGGTTTAGCAAGATTTTAGGTTGAATCAAACTTAAATAAACATAAAATATGTTAATATCATGGTTAGACCCAGTCTAAACCCGACTCACGAGCACCTTTAAAAAAGAATAGTTGAAAAGGAAATAATTTTTTTTAGCTTAGCTAGTGGGCTTTTTTGAACAAGAACCGGCCCATCAAATTTAATCCTTTGGAAGATTTTTTGAACTTAAATGGCGGGCTTCTCTGATCTTTGTTTCGGACCTTAAAAACTTAAGCCCTTTACCTATTTAAATATTTAACACATTGTTTTAGTATTTAATCCAAGTTTTAGGATTGAATTGAATAAAAGTTAATTTCTAATATTATTATATTTAAATATTTCATGATTTTATTAATAGAATAAATTTAATTTTAATTGTGAATTTATCTAATTTTGTATTTAATTTATTAAATACAGTATGATGAACGGGTTTTAGGGTTGATTTGATGAAAGTTAATTGCTAATATTATTAGCTAATTAAGAATTTTAATGAATTAAATGCTAAAAAAAATAACATTGTTACTTTTAGGTGCCAAAATGTGTAACTTTTGTCAAATACATGTATCACATTGGACCAAAAAACAACACATGTACCATATTAGAGAAAAGTGTCAACCTCATATACTAATTTATGAATTAAACCCTTGATTTTTAAAATATTTTATGTACTTTTAGTACATAAGGTTCATGTACCGTCAATAAATAATATAATAACATAATATCTCATCACTAGTGAAACAAAAAATAATGGAGGGCCTATAAATAAATACTAATAACTTTATTTAAAACATAAAATCAAAACCCGAAACCCAAAACTCAATATAAATCCTAAAATTTAAACTCAAAACTTGATATAAACCCACTCAATGAAAAGAATAATAATTATACCTAATAATATTTAACTAAATTTAAATAAAAAATTTTGAATGCATGTTTAAATAAATTTATAAATATTTATTTATAAGTCTTTTCTATTTTTTGTTTTACATAATAACGAGGTATTATGTTATTTTTTATCGATGGTGCATGAAGTTCATGCACTAATAATATTTTTTTGTTTTACTTAATAGAGGTATTGTGTTGTTATAATGATTATAACCCCTTTCGATCCTTAAATAGAAGAATAAACGCGCTTTAGCTCGTTCGAACCCACATTCTCTTATACTGACAACATTACCGATACTAGTCAAGCTAAGGCTCAATCAACACTTATACTGTATTATAAGTAAGGAAAAGAATCCCCATATTATGGATATATAAAGTAGTTGGATACAATCTCTTTCAATATGTTTATACAAGATAGTCTATCAAATTGTTGAAATAATATATATGGAAAAATTATTTGGTGTATTAATAGTAAAATTTTTAGATTTTACAAATAAAATTTTATTGATGAATATATTTTATTTAGTATATAGTAAAAAAAATTAAGAAAAAAAAAAGACAAAGTATATGACAGTATTTAAACTTTGTTTGTGGAGTTAAAATAATAATTCACTAACATATCTCAAATAATAATCATAAATATATACAAGAAAATATTTATTTATATTTGTGTAAAACTTAATTAATATATTTTAATAATTCAATTACATAAACAACTATGCTTAAAATGGAATCAATACAAATTATAATTAAATTAAAATTTTGATATATATATCTAAATAAAACTCACATTATAAATGAAAAAACATGTAAAAGTATCATGAAGGTTTTATACTAAAAATTATATTGCATTTTGTCTCATCTATTAAAAATGAGTAAATTAGTCCTGGTACGTTAGATTAAAGAGTAATTTATCTCATTTACCATGTATGATAATTACGTATGATAAAACTCAATATTGATGCTGATATTATTGAACTTTTTATCGTAAGAGGAATCAACAGAAATTATATAATTAAAAGCCCATGGTCTGAAGCAAAGAGGCAAGCAAATAGTGGACTTGTTATTTAGCCCCTCAATGCTTCTTTTGTCGAGGCCTTAGCCATTGTTGAAACTCTTAAGATGGCTCGCAAGTTGGGAAAACTTTACTTAAATACCACCCCATTCAAAGCAAGATTGGACTTGGATCGTAAAACGGATGTGAATATCTATGATTATACCAAAGACAAAATACATTTAATCATACATATTTAAGGTTCGACACATTTTTTAAAATTAGAAAATTTAGTCCTTACCCAAATAGTAGCAAATTAGCAGTTAAATTTGTTAGGTTAAGTTCAATTACTAATATTGTACTATGTGTACAATTGTAGGCTTAATCCATATTCTTCAATTGGATCATTTTAAGTCCCTATACTTTTCGAATTATGAAATTTTAGTCTTGACACAAATGATAATTGTTAATCCATTAACTGAATCTTTAGCGAGTGAGACGTGAAAATAACAAGTTGACATGGTATTACACATATGATAATATATTCATCACATCATATTTTGGAAATAACGTAACTTAATGAATTTAATAACTATAATTTCGTAATAAATAAAATTTTATAATTCGAAAAATACAAAGAATAATTTCGCAACTTTGATAAAGTATGATAATACCCCATGCTTTACATCTAATTATAAATAGTTGTAAACAGTCTGGCAAATCTGTCTCAAGGTGCCTATATATTTCCATTGGCCATTGAGACCTTGAAACTGAGCAGTTGACAATATACATAGAGAAAAGAAGATGAGTGAGGGCGAAGTGAAGGTGTTGGGCACACGGGCAAGTCCATTTTCAACGAGGGTGAGAATTGCACTTCACCTAAAATCTGTAAATTACGAGTACTTGGAAGAGAATTTTTTAGAATCCAAAAGCGAGTTTCTTCTCGAATCAAACCCTGTTTTCAAAAGGATTCCGGTCTTCATTCATGGTGATAATAAGCCTATTTGTGAATCTCTTATCATTGTTGAGTACATTGATGAGGTTTGGAGCTCTAGACTTCCATTCTTCCTTGTGATGCCTATGAAAGTGCCGATGCTCGATTTTGGGTTACCTATGTCGACGACAAAGTTTGTATGTGATATTACACCATAGTTCATAGTTATTTTGTGATTTTGACTTTTAATTTTGTTGATATTCGTTTGATAATTATTTGATTACCTTTGTAATTGATGATTCTTGAGGAAAATAGAAATCTAGAGGAAAATATTAGAAAATTAGAGAAAAACAGTGTGTTAAAAAAATTAAATAATAATTAAATTTGGATATAATTATTTATAATTACATATATACAGTATTTTTGTTATCCATTATAATTAGTGGATTTGACTGAATTGAGTAATTGAAATACCTCAATTACGCGGTAAATGATCATGATAATTTTTAATTTCTTTTTAGATTTTTATTTCATTTTTAATATGCAATTACAGTATAAAATAAATATGTTTATGAGACTATAATTCTTTATAATAACAAGTTATGATTTCTAAACACAAAAGTGAAATTTTTGATGAAGAGGAAATAATATATAATAAGTTAGAAAGAGAAAAAAAATTGATTGAAGATAAAAGCTTTTGTTTTAATTTGAAAGTAACATTATCTTAACTTATTTAAATTTATAATAATATTATATAAAATATATTAACATAAAATAAGTAAAATTACTAACTTTATTGTAAAAATTAATTTATTTACACTATTAATATTCATTTATTTAATACAAATTTTGAAAGAAAAATGTAGGGCCTCCTATGAGGAGCCACCTCAAGCAATAACAACATATATTATATGTTTTTTTAGGATAAATATCAAAACTATACGTAAACTTTGATTTGATGTATAATATCATACGTTAATTTTGATTCTGTGTGATTATATGCATGAAATTTTAATTTGTTTCAATTTTCACAAATCATTGACAATATTATCGAATTAACACGATTTTACGTTGATATATTGCATGCACAAGCAATTATATTAATTCAGTATGTATTCATTTATTCAAATGTGCACAGTTGAATTGAAATCAAAGTTTTATATAAACAAATGAACCGCAATTCAAGTTTCATGTATATAATTGCACAAAATCAAAGTTTATATATCAAATTACACATTGATCCAAAGTTTCTTGTTCCATTGTTTTCTGTTGTGATATAGTTTTACCCTGCTTTAAAAAGAGCAGTGGTTAGTGGATCAGAAGAAACTAAAAGGGCATCAATGGCAGAAGTGGAAGAAGGGGTGATGATGTTAGAAAAGTTGAGCAAAGTGAAAGCTTTCTTTGGTGGGGATAATATTGGGTACTTGGACATTGTAATCGGCAGTGTATTTGAGTGGATTAAAGCCATCGACAAGTGTACTGAGACCCAGCTGCTTTCCCATGCCAAAACTCCTTGCTTGCTTGAATGGGGTGGTAGGTTCTCCTCCCATGAGGCAGTGAAAGATGTTTTGCCTGGTATTGCCAAGCTTGCTGGTTTTGGTTTGAAGCTTAAAGCCAAGATCTAGAAGAAAGGTTCACCAACCCCAAATCGATTGTTAGGATATATTATACAAAAGTTTGGAAAGCGTTCTATCTCCTTAACTTGTACCACTTTGTTTTACTACGAAGATTAATCTTTTTAGATTTTAAGGTTACTTCTCTCAATGTCATGGTAACTATTTCAAAAAATTTAAAAATATCACTAAATTATTTTAAAAAATTTCATTTAAATCACTCAACCTTTTGAAATTTTTTATTTAAATCACTGCACTATTAAGTTTTTTTTTTTTAATCCGACTAATGAACTCCAAGCAACAATTTAATGATAATTTTGTAACTTTTTCAAGTTGGAGAAAGAAAGCTTTCGATTGATGTAAACAGTGCAAATAGAGAAAGCCATATAACAACAATTTTAATAGTTTAATAACTTAAATAAAAACTTTCAAACAATTCAATGATCATTTTGTAACTTTTTTAAATTAAAAAATCAAAATATAAACTTACTAAATAGTTTAGTAACATCGAGTGTAATTTTCCCTAGCATTAATTAATTATTTTAAAATACAATTGTCTACTACTTTAATAGGTAAAATGATCCAACTATAATGTATAATCAACCCTATTCGTTGACCTATAGTGCTTAGGGTTGAAGAGGAATTTTTGACACCTTTATTTTCCAGCAAATCAACAGCAATCTCTTACCAATCTTAATCTAACTTACACTAATAATTTACCACCTCTATTTTAGGAGTTAGATTACATTTTTTATTTAAAAAAATTAAGTATTCAAATTAGTCATTTCTAGTAAAAATGATAAAAACTAACAATGCTAAATGCTAAAATAATAACTAGAGAATTACACGTAATATGCCATATGTATCTCAGTCTGACATACAAGGACCAATTTTTAACCAAATGACCAATTTGCATTTTGATCTAATGTGTAGGAACTAATTTGCCCATTTTTTAGGTAAAGAGTGCAAAATGCAATCCGACTTCTAGTACAAGAGCCTACATGGTACTTTTACCCTAATAATTCCAATGCCAAATGTTAGAATGCAAGTAAAATTCTGCAGCAAACTGATTTAATAGTAAGACAATAAGTGGAGTGGCAATGCATTCAAACCTGTCTTTCCCAAGGCTTGTCAAGTTATCATTAAAAAAAAAAAAAAAAAAAAAAAAACCTATCGTAACAACTAATGTTAATATGAATAGTTAGCCACTTTCACCAATTAATACTGCAAACAGGACATTATGCACCCACTACATGCCTTCGGCGGTCAGCCAAACTAGAGAATCCAGGAATGAACAAAAAGATTCTTTATATTAATACAAGATCAAAATCCTCGATATATCAATCTGTTTTCAGCTACTATAAAAAGCAATACCTCGAGGAGGAAATAAACTATTACTAATTTTCAGGTCCTTTGGGCTGTGTGACGACATGTCTGTTGACGAATAGCTTACTGATATCTTCAGTGACCACATTACTCCTGCCACAAATTGAACAGCAAATCATTAACAACAAATGCAACACTACAAATCCAGGTAGATATGAATGGTTTGGCAAGAAAGTCCAGATATTAAACAAAGGGTTCAAGGTCCATTAGGAAATGTACCAATTCCTGGCAGAATAGAATGCAAGGAAAATAGTTGGTTTGTCAAGCAAAAGAAGAAACCTTTTTGTTTTCACTTTGAAAGCACAATGTTTTGCTACTTGAGGCATAAGAACAAAGCTGTATGATCTTCAAATTCTTGTTATTAAGACCTTAATAGAAACATGAATCAAGATTTGGGCCATTTGGCTGGCAAGAACTCATTATGTATAAATTAGATGAGATTCAATATGATTATATATTTTAAATGTATAAAAACATGAATTTCAAATCCACATACCAAATAGGTATCTAACAAATCCATGAATATAAGAAATAGTTACAAATGTTACATTTATGTGTGTTCCATCACACAAATTACATTATTTTTAGAACCCAAGTTCTCAAATGCTACCTAATGTTATTTCTCAGGGATGCTGTATGACTTAGAAAGAGAGAGACTTTCAGATTAAAATAACTTGATTTACACAATAAGCAATTTATATTTGATTCATAGCTAAAAACTTGGTAAAAATATCATAGAGGCCCCTGTACTAGGTGTCAGATTGCATTTAGCCCCTCTACTCAAAAAATGGGCAAAATAATCCTTGTATATTAGATCAAAAAGCAAACCCATCATTTTTGTTAAAAATTTTATCCATTTCTATTATTAAAAGCTGACATGGCTAACAAAATAACCAAAGAGTGACACGTGTACCTCATATTGATATATAGGATCAATGTTTAATAACAAAAATAGATGTATTTTTAACAAGAAGGACCACTCACTCTTTGATCTAAGGTACATAGACTAATTTACCCATTTTCTGAGTAGAGATGACAAAATGCACTCGGGCTCCTAGTACAAGGACTTCTATGGTACTTTTACCCTAAAATCTTCAGCCATGGCCTAAAGCAAAGCAGTAATTGTGATATCTAAACAAGTAATTGAGCAGAAATTTCATGTTTTCAGGTTAAAGTTGTTTCTTGTTTTTCTAGGATTGAAATCTACAATCTTTTTATACATTTCCTAAACTAACTATAAACCTCCAGACCCTAAACTAACTAAATCAGAGGATATTCGAACCGGCTAGCTATCTGTAAGTTGCAATACCGAGTTAGGACTCAGTCTGCATAACCTAAATCACAAATGCTACCAAATCTTGCACAAAAATTAAGCAGATTATGAATTCAATCAAACCAAAAAAAAAAAAAAAGTTTCAAAAATCGCAGAAAGGAAACAAAAGCAAAATGGAAGTATTTATACCTTCCTCTGAGTTGAGGAGGAACAAGGGAGCCACCTCCTGTATCAGGAACACTCTTGGAATGAGGTAAGGTAGCTCTCGGAAGTTTGGCCCTCGGTAACGGCGGCGTGCTATTGCTGGTGCCCGATCCCATCATCCCCTTCGAGTCACGTTTTCGTGACAAATTATCCGCCATCGCCGCCGCTACCACAGATGCGTGGTCGTTTCCGCTCGTTAATGGTACAGTCGGAGAGTTCAAAAGCATCGAAGCATCCGGGAGTTTCTCTAGGGTTTCTGGCTTTTGAACTGCCGACGATCCAGATTCCCTACGAATTTAATCAACGATAAGTTGCGCCAAATTAAAAAATGAAATACCTGAAAAATCAATTTAATGGTACACTTGCTCACAAGGTTTTAGGCGGGGAAGGGGGACGCCGTGGTGGTGGAGCTGGTGGTGGTTCATGGCGTTGTTGTGGTGGTTCATGTTCAGAGTCTGAAACATCGTCGTCTGAGGAGGAGGCATAATCTACCAGAGACATCTCGCACTCTCTTTGCCAAAATTTCTCCACAAGTGGCGCTGTAACAAGATTGCCCAAAACGCAGCACTTTCGAGTTTCGACCATTAAAAGAAAAACACTTGAATCGAGTTCCACCATACGATGCCGTTCTCGTTCACCCCACTGCTTTCACCGTCTTAAATCACTTTTGCAAAAAGTTAATTCTCATTTAGATTTACCCCGATTAGTATTGATATTATTGTTAATATAAAAATATATGAGTTTGACTGTACTAAAACACATTATTCGAGGAGAGGTTATGAGTAGCTCTAGACATTATCTTAAAAAGAATAGATATTGTAGTTAAGACTAAAATTGACCAATTAAAAAAAAATACAAGAACTAAATGCACAACTTATGCAAAGTATAAGGTTTAAAAGCAAAATTTGACTCTTCTACAAAGTTTTAGGCTTAATTCATGACTTGACCTCTAAAGTATACTAATTTTTGTTTTGGTACCTAAATTTTTTTTTGTTCCAATTTAGTATTTAAAGTAGCAAAAGTTATGGTTTTTGGCCCCTCTTTTAATAAATATTGAAGAAAAATATGTTGTGGACAATAAAAAAAAATATCACTTGGTATTCCTTTATAAAATATAGCAATTTTTTTGTTAAAATATATATAAATCATAAAAAATATATGTCAATTATAAAATTTATGCAAAAATATATAAATAATTTGACTATTGGATATCTCGGAATCTTGATTCTTCTCGCCTTGTCAAGAACAAACATGTTGATTTGAATTTTTATATTCTCTTTTATCTTAAATTACAACAAATGTAATTAGAATCTTAGCAGGGCTCTGATTCTCTTGAATTCACTCTGAGCAATTGACCTTCTCAGTAGGACAGTCTCTATTTAGGCTGGTATTGACATAATTGTTTGGAACTTTGACCTCAATGGTCTTTTTTTCGATTAAAAGTGTCTACTATCACATTTACAAATTGAATTCATCATTGAAAGATAATTGTCTTCCTTTGAAAAATCTGCAATGTTGCCTCCCTACTAAGGACTTGCTCATTAGGAGAGTGCCACAAATTGATGGTACGTGCCCATTCCACATTAATCATTGAGAAACTTCAGAACATCTCTTTCTCCCTTATCATTTTGCAAGAGTAATTTGGTTTGGTTCCCCCTCACGATTCAGCCTGAATATTTTAATTTCTCATCCACTTTTAAGTGAAGTCTCTTATGACTTAACACTAACAACGTCAATTCTTAAAAATCCAAATCTTTCATTACTCTCACTACTTGTTCACTTTGGATCATTTGGAAAATAAAAAATGATCCCATTTAAAAAAAAAAGAGACAACTCTAACACTTTGAGTACCCTCCTATCCATCAATTTTATTCAATCGATTTTTAGGTACTTTAACCCTTCAACCCCTCCTACCTCAAACCCTCTTCTCCAAAAAGCACTATCTATTTTGATTAAAAAAATAGTCATAATATCATTATTGGATGCTTGGTTATAGAATGAAAACTTTAATTAGTTTTTAACGATATCCATCAAGTTGTTCAAAAAAAATTGATTCAGCAAAGTAAATATGACAACCGACACCGTAGGAAGGAGATTAAACAATAGGCCATCTGCTGCCTCAAAATCTATTTTTAACTTCAATTGGCCTTGACCAAAAAAAAGAAAAAAAAAAAACTGACCCTAATCAAACATAATAGGATACAACTCTTTGTTGGTAATTTCACAAATAAGGGGGTTCCAAACTCTTGGGCTAACATTCGGGCTTTCTAAGCTAACGGGGACCTTGGCATCCACAAAGCCATCATCGCTCAATATTGGGCCTAAATTAACGTCCTTCCCAGGCCATCTAAATCAATCTACGCCAGTCCATTCTTTCGTTGATGAAATTTAGGGAATATTTTTCTCAGCACTTTCAGCTTTGCATAGCAATCAACTGAATGCTAAATTGGACCGATTTAGGCTTTGGGCATTTTGCTTTTACTTGCATGAGGGGCCATCAATTTTGAGGTGAGCTAACAATGAAAAGGAATCATTACAAAAGCTATGGTTATTAAGATCTCAAGCTTGCTAATTTTAAATCCATGTTATGGAAGGAATATCGGGTTGATTAAATGGGGAAAAAAGGGTCAGAATTGTTGATCAGACATGAATTTTTGCTAGCAGAAATCCCTTTATTGCTTTCATTGGGTTTTAAAGGAATTCTGATTGTTTTAAGCTAAGTGACTAACATACTTGCTATGATTTAAAGAAAAGCATAATTTTTAAGATTGCTTGCTCTTTGATCAGAAGTGCCTAGTTTTGTTTGTGAAAGTGGCTGAAATTAATATACAAGTTGGAGTGGGAGAAGTCTGTTTTCCGGGACCTGACAGGCCCCTCATCAGTGGTTGGTATTGTGTTTGGGGTGTCTGTGTTCTATTTTTATCCCTGGGTTTTGTCTCTAAACTCCGTTGAGAGCCTTCGAGGGTTCATAGAGTGTAAGTGCCTCACTTACCAAGGAAATAAGGGCATGCATTCAAACCCAATGAGACGTTCCTACTTCGTGAATCCTTAGAGAAGTCGGGAGTCAAAGCTCAGAGATAAAACTAAGAACAGACACCTGGGCATAATACCAATAACCGTTGAGGAGTCTATTAATTTTGGTGGACTACACTTTGAAAACTTCTACATGAGTCTGACCTCCCCTCAACAAATCTATTTGCCGCATGTAAATATAGCAGTACCCCTAAACTAGATGCATGTAATGCAAGGTTTTTTTTATTATAACTCTGGTTGGAAACTCTCAGTTATTCTTATCGACTCACAAAGTCACCGATGGCTGTTCCAGAGTTGAGTGCCATGCAAGTAAATGTAAGTTTCTTGCAACAAAGGGAAATATAACATCAATTGGACTAAGAACCGAACCGTAGTGTTCCATGGGAACTGGAGACATTGCTTTATTAAGTGGTTAATGTTGTGTTCCAAGTGGAACTGCAAAAATATTCTTCTTTTAACCCCACTTGTGAAATGAATAAAGTTCCATGGGAACTAGAAAGATCCATTATAATCAGCGAAAGCCATTCATGTAAAGCTTGTCATAAATCATTAGTAGTTTTCATTTAGTCAATAATTAACATATGATTTTTACAATATTTTAGAGGCACTGAATACTATACGCAAAATCTAAAAACATTTTTGCCTACATGCTGCTATGTTATATCGTTTGATGTTATTGTGAGTAAGGTACTGCCTTTTGAAATATTCTTTGACCAGGAGCAAGTATTGCCAAGGGGTCATAACTCGATTTCCTCCGCACAAAAACTTCCCATCGCGAACCGAAATGAGCTTTCCATTCTCCTTGCGTCGAATAATGCGGCAGGTATTGCTTTACACCGAGATGAGCTATCTCGCAGAATTCTAAAATCCTTTTGTTCTGAATTAATATGTGGTCTAAACCATCAGTTCCTGTTGATGAAGGTACTGCAGATGAAAGGAATGCCACTAAATAGAAAACATCTTCATCTGGTGTCACAACTGATGTTCTATTATCCCACCTGCAAATTAAGATCAACAATATGATCAATAAGAAAAGAACTCATGAATGTTGATGAATTTGCTCAATTTTTGTGAAAAAAGAAAGAAAGTTTACTTTGATTTATTAACAGGGTAGATGAGAATGGGGCCATTGCTGGTGTCTGTAAGGATATTTCCAAAGACTAGTTGAGCAAATGTTTGGATTTTACTTCTTGGGACAAGAAGATTAAGCCATGGATGTGGAACTTCCCATAAGCCTTTCGACCGGAGTTTGATCTCGGAAATATGAACTCGGTCTAGAAACTCAATGTAAGGAACTTCCGATACAAAGAGTGTTGATGGTATATGGTTTAACTGAGATAATGAACTATGAATTTCCTGCATGGTAAAAACAGACCTATAAATATACCCCTTGTATCAGTTTCTTTGTTTCCACTGATGGGTGAAAGGGCGTCTTACCCGATTTACAACTGCGGTTTCGTCTCGATTGAAGTATTTTGCTAATTCTAGGCAAAAGAGAGTTCTTCCATCTGACTTGAATTTGCTAGCTTGCACTGGATCTTGTGGATTGAATGATGATCTCCAGTTATTTAACAGACCAGTCCTGTTTATGATCACAAATCCTTCAACATAATCAAATGTGCTTTCTCCATATATTAATTCCTCTTGGTCCCTAGTAAATGTGGCAAAATCTGTGTACAATACTCTAATCCATTTCACCTGTTAATGTAGGACAATAGTCACAACAAATGTGATTTTCAATTAAATTTAAGACTTTTTAGCTTAATGATTGATGTTTTTACCATTTCCGGTGCAGGTTCCAATGATATTCTCGCCCGTGTTATGATGCCAAACTGACCGAGTCCACCGAGAACGCCGTGAAACAGATCGCTGTTCTGTTTCTCCGAGCATGTCACCACTTCTCCTTTCCCTGAATTCAAATACAGTTAATCCTCAGTTACCATATAAGGTCCTTGAATTAATATCATTTTTTTTCCTTGAATTTTACTTGAAACAAACCTGTCACAACTTCCAATTGGTGAACATTACTGATCTGCGGTCCATGCCGAAAGGCCTGTCCACTGATCCCGGCATTTGACAACGTACCACCAACCGTTAAATGTAGATAATCCGTCCAAGACTTCGGTGCTAACCCATGTTTAAGCCCTTCACGCAGGATGTTTATCCATAACTCTCCACCAGAGACATCAACATAAGGTAAGTTCCCAATATGAAACTGCATTTTAAGGCCTTGGAGTGACTTCATATTGATGACAATTCCACCATGAGCTTGTGCTTGACCCTGAAGTGAGTGACCATGACCTCTAGCTGCAACTGTTAGGTCTGAACCAGGACCCATCTGCCAAATATGCTTCACTGTGGTGGCAATATCAGAAACTGAGTTGGGGTGTAGAACAGCCAAAGGAAGGAAACTATACCTATTGCCAAAATCTTTAGCTGCATGGTGAAGTTGCTCAAAGTTGAAATGTCCATCAATGGGGAGTGTTTTTAATGAAGACAGAATGTTGGGAAAACAAAGGTTGATTTTAATGGCTATGCAGCTAAGGACTAAGATCATGAAGCTTCTCAAGAACATCATGTTTTTTTTCATAGCTTTTTTTTTTTGGAGATTTGTGAAATGAAGAATTTGGTGAGTTGGGTGGCTGAGTCAACTTATAATAATTTGGAATCCGTATGAAGACTGGCTTCTATGGTGGGAGAATTTTAGGATTTTCTTTCAATTTCTCCTTTTTGGGTTCTTTTGTTTTTGTAAGAGACGCCATCCCACACATAAGCCAAGTTGAAGAGAAAAAGTCCATGGAAGTAAAGATTTTCACAAATCTTTTTATCACCTTTTTACAATAGTTGCAACTACTTTACAAAATTTTAGAGTTTGGTGCTTTTAACAATGTCACAATTTGATTCTCGCATTTTACAAAAATTGAGAGTTTAATCTAATTGTTGGTAAACTTACGAACTTTAACACTTGATTCTTTTTCATAAATTACAAAGACCAAATCTTAATACATTAAAATAAGGGACCAATTTCTTAATTTTTATAAAATAGAGTGAAGATATTTAAATTAAACATATGGCAACAAAAATCTCACCATTTTGAACAAAGACAAATATGAAATTCCGGCTCTTGACTTAGTGGCATTACGTGTTCATACTAAAAATATAGTGTGTGAGTTAACAATGATTTGTTCCAAAAGCGAAAAATATTTCAGACATGATATCGTGAATAATATGTTCGGATTTTTAATATTCATTATAATAATATTTATTATATCTAGAATGGAAATAAATACTACAGAAATTCAATTTAAACTCCTGGCTAAGCTTTCTTTGATGATAGAATGTAGACATATTAACGTATCTATTTTGAGATTTGGAGTAGGGTAAGAAAGGGCCCCTAGGACACGTGAAATTCAAATGCTTATAAGTGTGCTTTATGGTTGAAGCTGATATGATTGGTCACGTAGGGACCTCATTTGGACCGCCGTATTGCAAAGAATGAAGGAGGTGATGACAGCTTAGGGGAGACACACAAAGGCCCCATTGGTTTATTTATTTACTCAGCAATCTTCTGTTACTAATTGTTGTCTCAACTCAAGCCTTGGTATTGGTATCCAACAACTTTACAACTTTTAACTTATCCTCTTGTTCTTATGACTTAAAAGTGCGATTAGATTTGGATTTACCAGTGGTGTATTATTGCTACTTTCGCCCCATTGTGTCATCATACTATGCACGGCTGAGAGGGGATTGGCACTTTCACCTTGCCCAAGGTGTATGTGATGGACAATATCATTGTCTATTTCGATCGTATTCACTTTTACCATTTTGTTCATAAATATTATAATTTATGTATGTTTATTATATCTGAAAACACTTTAAAAATCTTGTACTTTTGCTATTACGGATATAAATTTGATTTGATGGAATAGGACCCTAGCTTATATAAGTGTTGAGTTCAAACCATTTTATGGCACATTAAAATCGGACCCCTGTGGATTTGAGTTCATGTTATTAGCCAATTCATTTTTCCTCTCCTATAAGTTTTGCAATTTTCTAAAATTGAATAGTTACTAATTGCTTAAAAATAGAATGTTTGAATGGAAGTTTTTGGCCATAGTGGCCACTGCGATGAACAAAATAGAAAAATGACATAAAAGATTATTTACACAATTTGATTTTCCTATATCTGTGGAACCTAACTTAGTGAGTAAATCAAATACCTTTAATCCTTAATACAACAAGTGATTCATGTTTTGTCATACTCTTGATATAGCATCCTCACTTTTTTTGTATTTAAAAACTTAGATCACTCATGTCTAAATTTTTCCCGTGAGAATTTAGGCAATAGACAAACTTGTTTATTCTCTCAATTACACTCCACAATGAACAAGTAAGTGCTTTTAATCCCTTAGTACAAAACCCATACGAATCTCAAATATATAATACTTCTCGAGACTTGCTAACATACTAGAGATCAATTACGATTCAATCTCTATTAAACATTAATACCTAAAATAACAAAATATAATATACTAATAAAGACCAACGTAAAGTGGATTGTTAGAGATATGTCTTCAATGCTATATCAATCTACTTTCCACTATCTAAAGGATCTGATTACTTGATCTAATCTAATCTAATCTAATCTTTAAAATTAATTACTCTAAATAAATTAATCTTTAAAATTAAACTTGCATACATTCATAATATTGACCTCATTCAATAACCCAAAGATTTTGTTTTAAAAATATTTAAACAAAAACTTAATTATTCATAAATATATCAAAATAATAGTGTCCTCAACCTGTAACAACGGTTGGAAACAGCAAAATATATCCACAGCATATTAATAATGTGACACTTATCCTTACTCTAATATATATATATATATATATTCAACAGGACGAAGTGAGAAAATTGTTTTAGAGGTAAAAATTAAATTGTAATTTTTATGATAGTAAAAATATAATTTCACTATTTTAATATCCTATATCTTTATAATTTTTAAAAGATTAAATCAAATTTTTATCATTTTAAGAGGGCTAAAATGTAATTTTATTTTTACTAATTTAAAATTTTAAAAATTTTAAAAAATCGAAATGAAAAAATTTCATTTTAGAAAAATCGAATCCCCTACCAGCCCCTAACTACACCCATAATATTGAAACATTTTTAAGGTATTTACCGTAACTTCCAATTATTATAACTTTTAGATTACATATAATTTTTTATTTTCAAATGGGATTCATTATATCCTCAGAGTTTAATTAACACTAATTTTTTTGCGCAATAACTTATATAATGAAAGCAACTAACACCTTAAAAGATTAACATATTTATTCACTTTGGAACTTTCATTAAATTTTTATTTTTTTATTATTACAAATTATTATCATTTTGATATATCAATAATTAATGTTAATATGTTCCGAAATTGAATTATGTTTGTATTATTTTGTCTCATGATGGTATAAATTGTGAATCTTTATAATATGATTTAAAATAAAAATAAATTTAATTTTAATAACATTATAATTAATATAATGGTAAAATTACACTTTTAAATTTTTTAATTTTTAAATTTTAAAAACAATTTTTTAATTTCACTCCTGATACTAGATTAAAGTATAAAAACCCATTTTCGACCAAAAATAAAAATTTAACACTAAATATACATTTCGAATTACATTTTTAAAAGAATAGATGAATAATGCAACTAACAATATTTGTTTATGGATGGAATATGCATTGAAAAAAAAAATCTTAATCGATGGAATGGCGAAAGTAAAATAAAAAAAGTAAAAAATCCATTGATGAATCTAATTTTACAGAACCTTTTACACAACCCGACACATGCAAACCAAACCTAATCGACCAGGTGACTCATAACCTAGTTTATAGATCTCCTTTTCTATATCTTAATCTACTTTTTATGGCACTCAATTGCCACGTTAAAAGTTGGTAATTACTTTGTCATCCAATGTGAACTACTCTTATTAGGATCAACTATTGTTGCACTCCAACATTTCGAATAACATTAGTATTATTAAGTGTCATGTCTATGTTGACATTTTGATTTGTATTTATCTTTGATTTATTTATATCTTTGAGTGGCAACAAATTTAATTTTTTTTCTTTAATAGAGAGTTCAAGATATGTGGGATTTAACTCTTCTGTTATAAAAGAAAGTAATTAAGATGGAAGGATTTCAAGGATGAAATGCAAGTACAATTGTTCATGGGCGGGTTATTTATTTAGGCTTGAAGGTCTGTCCGTTTGAGAGGGTATGGGTAAAAATATTAGGCCCGAAAAATGGGCTTGGGTAAAAAAAATTAGACCCGTTTAAAATATGTGCTGGGTTTGGGTTTGAATATTCAAGCCCCGAGCTTGGCCCGACCCGTTTTAAGTTTATAATACTTTATATTATATTATTTTTATACATTATGTAATTTAGAACACATTGAAAAAAAATAAACCTATACTAAATATATAATACTACTCTAATGTAAACATTAAAATAATGTTACGATGACTATATAAAATTTTTAATAAATAAAAAATGTATAAAATTATTAAAAATAAAATAAAATAAAATAAATATATTTTTTAAAAAATTAAAAAATAATATTAGTGGGCTTAAAAGGGCTTGGGTTAGTCTTTTGCAAATATAGGTAGGTTGGGCAAAATTTTAGGCCCTGATTTCGGGCCGGGTCGAGCTTGAGCAAGTATAAAGTATGTTAATATCATGCTTAGGCACGACCCAAACCCAGCCCGGCCTGACCCATGAGCACCTCTAAATGCAAGGGATGATTTAAGTAAATTTGATTTTTTATTTGTAAGAGGATAATCTATTAGAGCTCTATTGGAGACTGCATTTAAGGAGCTTTCATCTTTAATATTATGTATCGTGAGAGAGCACTATATGTTCAACTAGGAACTTGTTATAAAACCTTTGAAGATATTATTTTACTCTCGATGAGTTAATCGAAACCTTTAGTAGGAAAAGTTGAGTGTTTAAAAGAGCTCACTAAGAGATTGCAACACTAAGTTTGTAATAATACTTGGATCAGTCGAGTTCTGAGAAATTGAATATTAGTTTCTCATGTATATCATCATCAAAAGAAGGTAGAACAATGTGTTATTATTGTTGGTCATATTAGACTAAAATGCTAGAAGTTCCTTAATAATTTTAGATGGGGTTACAATATTTCTCAAGCTATTTTAAGAAAGCAACCAACAAGGAGGACACATCAATGAAATCATGTTGAGTAAATAAAGATCAGAAATGTTGTACTAGTTGCACATTCTTCTCTAAAGGCCACTATTGACAATGTGTGGTCTTTAGTGGATGTTCCAGACTAAATCTACTCGAAAGATTCTAAAAGATTTACATAGAAGAAATTAAGGTAGGGTCATATTCAGTGATATAAAAAGGAAAAAAAAATTCTTGAAAAAGGCATCCTCAATATTGAAGACTCCTTAAATTGAAAAACAAATTTCCTTGTAGAAGGTGTAAAAACCAATTTTCTTGTAGAAGGTGTAAAGATAAACTTGATTAGTATTAGTGTAACACCCCTTACCCGTATTCGACGCCGGAACAGGGTACGAGGCGTTACTGGACATAAACACAAACAAACATACAAAACTGAGACGTAAATCTCCATCCAAATTTAAAACTTTTCATAAACATACATATTGCCCCTCTTACAAGCCTATGAGGCCCGAAACATACATTGGAAGTGGTTTGGGACTAAACCGAGAACTTTGGAAACTTTTGGGAAACTTAAGAAATTTTTCCATGGAAACAGGGCCACATGCTCGTGTGGACCAAGGCACACACCTATGTAGTAAGGGACACGCCTGTGTTCCTGACCCGTGTAACTCTATGTTTATGACGTCATCATCATATTAAGGTCACACGGCCAAGTCACATGCCCTTGTGCTTAGGCCGTGTGATCGATTAAATTTGCATAATTTTTCATAAAATAGGTGCAGACTTCACACGGCCAGGGCACATGCCAGTGTTCGAGGCCGTGCCGTCCACACAGCTGTGACACACACCCGTGTCTCTGCCCGTGTGATCATTACTGAGCATTCTATTTTGCAACAATCAGGGTGCAGGGGACACACGGCTAGAGCACAAGCCTATGGGGCAAGCCGTGTGTCACACACGGCCTAGACACAAGCCCGTGTGCCTACCTTTGTGGAAAAAAATAAGGCTATTTACCAAGCCCTTTTTGCCACCATTTTATGCACATACCTACACCACAAATCCAAGTATATACATACAACCAAATCAACCACAACCAAGACATCAACACTTCCATAACATGCCACCATTTATCACATACAAACATCACATGCTTAACAACTCATACCATGCAAGCTTCCACATCCATGATAAACATCATCATATGTATACATACGTAAACAATATTAGCCAATTTCAATGGCCATTTACAAAATGAATTATCAACCATCATAAGGCAACACATTTGGCCAAATTAATTATGACACAACAAAATGACCAAGTCCCTATACATGCCATAACTCAAAATGTTAAATTCATCGGTACCCAAAATGATATGTTGATAGTGTGAGTGAATCTCCGTCGGTCTTCGATCCCTGAGCTAGCTTGGTGACACTATAAGACAAGGGAAAAGAAATGGGAGTAACCTTTAAAGCTTAGTAAGTTCCTATACAAATAATAGGCATTATAACACACAATTAATACATAATTAACATGATGTAAATTAACATAAATGTTATTATAAATCTCATAGTCAAACTTACTCAATCACAAACTTACCGAGGGTTCATCACATAACGAGTTCATTAAGCATAAGCCTTATGTACATACCTGTACCCAAGTGCAACATACCAAAGTCTTTCACAACTTTAACATTTTTGTCGAACTACCCGTTGAACCACTTGAAATACTAAAGGATACTCGAGACATCTCGCGTTCACAGTACCATACCAATGCCATATCCCAGATATGGTCTTACATGGGATCTCATATCGATGCCAATAGCCTAGCTATAGTCTTACACGAAGTCTCATATTAATGCCATATCCCAGATATGGTCTTACACGAAATCTCAATAACCTTAATGTCATGACATTTGTATCCTATTCCTAAGGTTCAACTGGGATTTCTCGCTTGTTGAACTTTGTCGATTACATTCGAAGAGTAAATCACAATTCATACAATATTAAAGCAATTAAAGCATAAATATCAATGCATTATTTACATACGAACTTACCTCTGTACAAAAATAGTAGGAATGAGACCTAATCGTCAAATACTTTGTTTTCTCCTGATCTAGGTCCGAACCTCATTTCTCTTGATCTATAATAGCAAATTTAACTCATTATTATTCACATTGTTCAATTCAGTCCAAAAATCACATTATGGAAAAAATTACATTTTTGCCCTTAAACTTTGACATATTTACATTTTTGCCCCTAGGCTCGAAAAATGAAATCTATTCAATTTCTTCGATTCCCAAGCCTAGCCGATCCTCTTTTATACTTATAGCACATTTTTCATTTAATCACACTTTTACACGTTTTATAATCTTTTTTACAAATATGTCCTTTTGACATTTTCATCAGAAACCACCTAGAAAAAGTTGTTTATCACACATCAAACATGCATAATCCACCATTAGACATCAAAATACACAAATATCCAACATGGGTCAGACCTTAGACCTTGATTATTCTTTAAATTAATGGTAGAAATAGGTAGATCGAGTGATAACGACTTAAAAAATGTAAAAATCATTAAAAATGGGGCAAGAACGACTTACAATCGAGCTTGGAAGCTTGACAAATCCTAGCTATATCTCCTTCTTGTAATTTTCGGCCAAGGGGTTGAAGATGAACAAAAATTGACTTTTAATTTGATTATTAATTCATTTAATTAGCCAAATGACCAAAATGCCCCTAACTTAAAACATAGAAATTCTCTTACTCCATGTCCATTTTTTATACACTAACTTAACCAATGGTCTAATTACCATTTAAGGACCTTCAATGTAAAATTTCATAACAATTAGACACCTCTAGCATGTAGAACTCAACTTTTGCACTTTTTTCAATTTAGTCCTTTTGAATAAATTGAGTGCCCAAATGTCAAAAGTTTGGAACGAAATTTTCATGAAATCATTCTGTTAAACTATAGACCATAAAAATATAATAAAAATGAACTTTACTACGTCAGATTTGGGGTCCCGAAACCACTGTTTTGACTAGGCCCAAAATCAGGCTGTTACAATTAGTCAATTGTGTGATCAAGGTTTGCATGTTAAGTTTTTTAAAGAGGTATTTTAAGTTTGGGATCAATCCAATAAACATATTATGTAAAGGACTAGAACATTTGTTAAATAATACAACTTATTAACATGATCAAGTTTCACAAAGATACTCTTAATGATCTTGAAATATTATATCAATGAGATACTCTTAATGATCTTGAAATATTGTATCAATGACTATGACATGTCAATTACAAAAGCCTTAAAAGGATGGTTAGATATATTGCATTTTAGGGATTAACAATATTTTATGGAACTGTGCGTAAAACTTTAGGACTATTTGATAAGCAAACAACGCCGAGTTTTTCACAAGATGATGGCACATATTAGTAAAGCAAGTTCCTTGAAGCTATTTCATAGGAATCTTGTAAGACCTATGCAAACATAGAGCCTTGGTATTAAAAGGCATGTTTTTGTTTGTGTTGATGAGTTCTCACGTTTTACTTGGGTTGAATGTTTGAAGGAGAATCAAAAGCTTTTTGTGTATTCAAAAAGCTCTATGACAGACCAATGAATTAGAAAGATCGGAGGACTGGTAAAATGCTCATAATTGGGAGTGATTAGTGGAATTATAGCTCAAATATAGAGTTAATAATATCTTCTCAAATGCATTGTATGGGTTATGAAAATGGAAAATGGTCATGGGCCATTTGTTTAGGACAAATGATTTAGCCATTATTGGTATAAGTAATGTTAATTTTCATCATTGAAGATACAATGAAACCTAGAGATAAAAGTGATTAAACTAGGTTAATGGATATAACTTTGAATGATTGCATATATCTTATGTAACACCCCTATACCGGTTCGACCCAAGAACCTGATATAGGAATATTACATTTGGTGCCAAAGTGATTTTGGCTAATCACTATTATATTTGAACATTAAAAATAAATTTAGATAATTTATATTTTAGTCCTTACTACTTGAAACACACGTGATCTTCCTAAATACATGCCATTCTATTCTAAAATTTTGAAACATACCCTCTTGGCACTTGGAGATGTGATGAGATAGATGCCCACAATCTCAATAACAACTCTTTAAAATAATTGTACCTAATCTGCGCACGGAAAATAAAACCGCACGCTGAGTAAAAACTCAGTGGTATTTCTATAATCTGAATATTTAAAAACAATATAATATAATATAATAGGCAAAATTAAATTATAAGGACATATTTATGTTTAGTATCATAACTATCATTTTTCATTTATTAAACAATATCCTAATTCACACAATTACTATGTAAGTGGTCATTCACATATCAAACCATATTTATTCTTATAATGACATTAGTCATACAATACTCAATTATCACATAAATCACAATTTCTCATACATTTATTTATAACTTATTCAATCTTTATCATTTGCTATCCCAGATAGCTTTTCACAATATGAACACAAATCACATTTTATTTTCAATTCACTATATCAGTTTCATTTCTCATATTCTTCACTTTGACTTACATATCATTTCACTACATCAATATCCATTTCATTCATTGCATCAATATTTATTTCATGCAACCATTGTTTCATACTTTTCATTTTCATATCTCAATTCAATATTTCATTCCATTTCATATTCACAATCATTCAATATCATTCAATTTGCCAATTCATTTATTTACCCTTATTAACATGACTCGAACTCAGACGGATACACGGATCCAACCAAACACACCAGTACGGCACTCAGTGCCTCATCGGATAGTTCGAAGCAATAGTTGACACCCAATGTCTCATCGGCCAAGCCGAAGTAAGTTGGTACCCAGTACCTCATCGAATTTATCCGAAGTAACAATATGACACCCAGTGTCTCATCGACTCAAGGTCGAAGTATCCCTGAACACTTCCAATCCTATGGCATGCCAACTATATCCGACCCAGCCCGATATAGTTAATAGGGTATTCAATTCACTTTCCAGTTTCCAATCAATACATATTTCAATTAATCACATATATTCTCAATTCAAACAATTCAATCAACTTTTCAATAACAAATATTCAAATTTCATAATAATCACATATTTATATCAATTTCATCACATTCCAATCAATATATTTTTCAAATATAACATATATCCAATATTCAATTTTCACACCAATCACATATATCCATACAAATTCAATTCAATAACATTTTCTAATACTTATCTTAATTACTTACCATAATATATAAACCAAAACATAACAAATAATAATTAAAATTCGTATTATAGAAATACAAACCGTAATTTTCGAGCTACCCCTCGTTGACTTTATCTTTCCTTTCTTAGCCAAGGTCTCCCGCACCATATTAGCTATGGAAATTAAACAATTAAAAATCATCAATACAACACAGTTTCACATTGAATATTTCAATTTTTATTCAACTTTTGCCTAATTTCCAATTTAGTCCATAAACCGAGACTAACTTTTTTTCTTCATAATTAATATTATATTTTCATACAAATTCTACTTTAAACTAAATTTAACTCCCTAATTTCACTTAAATCCATAAATTTTAAAATTTTCACAATTACTCCAGCTTTTACAATTTTTACAATTTAGTCTCTTAACTAGTTAATCAAATCAACTAAATTCTCTCAATTAATACTTTATCCAAATATTCTAGGTTATCATACAACCCTTAATAAGATAGAAATTTAATATCAAACCCTAATATTTTAACTATTTTCACAATTTGATCCTAACATCAATATTTAACAAAATTACTTTATAATATCTTCATACAACAAAAATAAAGCTCTAAACCCACTTGATAGTAATAATTTCTTCCAATGTATTAATTTATTCATAAAATTTTGTCATTTTTAACATTTTTTACAAAATTGCCCCTAAAGTTTTACTTTTGTTCAATTTAGCCCCTGAGCCTAAAACATGCAAATTAGTCATTTTTAATCTAAACCCATACTAGCTGAATATTCATATATTTTCCTCCTCCTCCTCTCCATTCCACATCCTTAATGTATATATATATAATTCCACTATTTACATATATGTTCATATCAAGTTGTCCACTTGAGTCATAGTCACTAAATTATTTATATCTTGAGCTACAGAATTCTAAATTAAGACCCGCTTGATTTTTTAGAAACTAGGCTCAAATATATTTCTACCATAAAATTTTTAGAATTTATAGTTTATCCAATAAGTACAGTAAAATCTTCAAATTTGTCCTTGTTCTGTTATTTGACAACTTTGATCTTTCTTCACTAAAAATTAATTATCTCTTAGTACGAAATTCGGATGATGCTCCCATTTGTTTTTATTGAAAATAGACTCATTAATAATTTAAAAATATAAAGTTAAGCCCCTAATTTTTTTTTACAATTTTTTATGATTTTCCAAAGTCAGAACAGAGGAACCCAAAATCATTCTGACCTTTTCTCATAAAATTTATTATAAATCATAATTTACAATTCCATTGCTTACACCGTTTCTTCTATATGAAACAAGACTCAATAAAATTAAATTTCATATTTAATTCAACCTCTAATTAGATTTCTAAAATTTTTGGTGATTTATCAAAGTTAGACTATTGATGCTGTCCAAAACTGGTTTAGTGCAAAATGTTGATTACCAAGTTTATAATACCCTTATTTCCTTTCTCTACAATATTTCCCATTGTTTTCTCTTATTTCCCTTCACTAATATATCAAGAACATAGAACTTTATATAATAAAACTCTACTTAAAATATATTGAAATCTTAAAGTTCTTACCTTGTACTATTGATTTCAATCTTTAACTTGATTTTCTCTCTCCGCCAGCTTCCATTTGTTGAATCTAACTTGATATTCTAGCTCTCCGTTGTCTTATTATTATTTTACTTTCTTGGTAGCTATGGAAATTCTTTTGATTTCTAGGTGAAAATGATGAATTTTTTTATGGAAGGACTAAATTGTAAATAAAGCAAAACTTTCTTTCTTTCTTTCTTCTTTTAACGTGGGTTCATGCATGGAAAGATTAAGAGAATTCTTCATCTTTCCTTCCTTATATACTAAATAAATAATAATAAATATCTTATTAATATCAATAAAATAATATTTATCTAATTAATTAATTTAAAATATCATCAACATAATCATTACATTCTAGAATTCTCTCTCTTACTAATTGACCATTTTGCCCTTTATGATCTTTTAAAATTCCATCTTTGAGTCATCACTTAATTTAGTAAAATTACAATTTAGTCCCTCATAATTCTTCACCTATTCAATTTGGTCCTAATTCATCCATTTTCCTTAGTTTCTAGATCATTCCACCCATAAAATATTTGCACTATTGGTCCTTTAACTTTTTCATATTTACAATTTAAACCCCTCAATTTTTGAGTATTTTGCACTATTGGTCCTTCAACTTTTTCATATTTACACTTTAAACCCCTTAATTTTTGAGTATTTACTCTTGGGCAACAAACTTTTCTCACTTTTACGATTTAATCCTTTCTTGAATTAATATGTCATAATATACTTCCCAATGTCGACATAACTCAAAATTTCCCCTTTTTGTCACTTTATTTATTTATTTTACTATATCAAGATAGTATATTATTTTCTTAAAAAAATTATAAATCTTTATCTCGCGTCACTTGTCTACTATAACTACGTACAATAATACGATGGATAAAAAATTATCAATTTTTATCCATTTCACACTTAAATACAAAGCCACACATATTTTTTATTTTATTCAATTTAGTCCCTGAATTCGAGATAAACATATCTTTTGATTCCTAGCTTCAGATTAAAATCCAATTTCATATATTCTCATTAGGGACCTTATAATTTCTAATTCTAACCAAATTCCATGACATGTTATATATTTATTCAATTTGGTCCCTAATGTAACAATGTTAACAAACATGCTAAATTAACTTTACAATCTAGTCCTTTTCATAATCAAAGCTTAAAATCTATCAATTTCAAGCCTAATTTATCAATTAATCAACAATGGTAAATTTCTAAAAGTTTAACAGTTTATCAATTTGGTATATACGCTAGGTAAGTCAAGCTCCTATGATAAAAAATCTATAAAATTATAAGAAAATGGCTTGAAATTCATACCTAAATCAATGGCTGAATGTTTTAAATGTTTCGAGAGTTTTTTCTTCTCAATGGACGGTGAAGAAACAAGAAAATGAAGAAGAGATGGTGTTTTTCCGCTATCTCCTTAATTTATACTTAGTTTAGTTATTAATTAATCTTAATGAATTAACTTAGTTAATCTAATCTATCTATTAACCATACTTAATGGAGATTGACATCATCATCCATTAACCTTTACTTTATAATGGTTTATTATCCATTTTGGCCCTTTGGTTAATTGCCATATAAGTCCTCAAGTGTAACACCCCAAATCCGGCCTGGACGTTATGGCCGAATCTGGCGATACCACATGATGGTGCTTTTAGAAATCATAACTGCGTTAAAACCATTTTTGTAAGGTATCTTCAGTTATCGTCAAAACGCGTTGTGTATTTGTTCGTTATCCCTTCTCAAAACTTTATACATCGCGGAAGCTTTTAAAATGATTTGCAAGGTTATACGTATTTTGATAAAACCTTTGTTTATTTTGAAATCTCACATTTGTCCTACTACTAGCAGTTTATAAAACAATAATCCCCAATTTAAGTAAAAATCCGTAAAGGCCTTATTACATAGAAATTACCCAGATATAATCAAACCATAATTAATAATTAAAATATAAAACCATAGTAAAATGTCCAGAACCATGGTCACCACTGAGTCCTCCGCCTCACAGATCCATCTACTATTGGGGATTACCTGAACAGATTAAACAGAAAAGGGTGAGTTTTCACAAACTCAGTGTGTAATCCCCACAGAAAACATACACACAGTCATATCAGAAAACAGACAGAAATTCATAGTTCGGGCCTAAGCCCATTACAGAAACGGTGTGAACCTTAGCCCACTCAGATACAGAATCAGATATATTACAAGGCCTCGGCCCATTTCAGACAGAATATGCAGATAACAGAGTCCTACCCACCAGCCTCTACACACCAACTCCGTCCAACTCTACACACCATGTGGGGGATAAAATAACCCACCCAGCCCTACACACCAGGTTGTACCGAATGCGGCACATAATCAGAAATTTACAGTTGAGCTACCAGATATCAGGCTTAAGAGCCTTTCAAATACTTCCTCCAATCATAATCCACCCACCCCGATGCAATGCAACATACAAGAATGACATGCTTTTATGTAGTAAGACTCATACATTCAGATCAGCATACATGCTTAGTACAGAAATCAAACAGTCAGATCATTTATTTAGGGGTCTAAGTATTGCTTACCGACCCTACAGGAGGTCCACAGTCGACTAGGGCGACCTGTGCAACCTTACATAACATAACAGAAAAATGGGCTCACACGCCCATGTGGCCTGCTCTTGTGGGTCCACACGCCCGTGTGGCCCATACGACCCAAATTGGCCTTGGCCGTGTGGATTACTCGACCACGCTCGGCCCTCAGGCCTGGCCCAAAATCCCACACAACCCAATTGGTTGAGCCCATGTGTCACACACGGCCTCGCCCAGTCGTCACACGGTCGTGTCACTCGCGCATGGCCTGGTTCGTCAATCACACGGCCGTGTGGTGACTAACAGTCTCTCACACGGCCTACCACACGGGCGACTACACGCCTATGTGGCGTCGACAGAATGGTTTTCGGCTTTCGCTGAAACCTCGTTTTTTATATTTTCGGGTACACACTTGTATCAACTTTTATGCGTTAGCACTCCTAAGCCCTCCAAAGCCTACAAATAAGCATACACAGCCTCGATTTAGCAATTTAGAGACTAAAACTAATGAATTCGAGATTAAGGAATTTCCCCAAACTTGACTTACCGCTAACAAATCAATCACTACTTCGAGCCAATTCGACGCAATGCTGATTCCAACCTTTCAAATAACTACTACATGCAACAAAAACCCTTTAGAAAAACTTAACCATTCAAAGGAGCGGCTAAGGTTAATTTAACCCACAACTTACCGAACGCGCGTCTCAAATCTGAATAACAGAAACGATTGGATAGAAAGAACCAGAATACGAGGGGAAAGTAGCAGAATTTCGACAGCAAAATGGGAGATGGAAGGGGAATTCAACAGCAACTGGAGAGGAAGAAAAAGAAAAGGCTAGCAGATTTTTTCAAAAAGAGAGGCAGTACTGAATAGAAACTGTTAACCCCTAACCTTTTCCCTTAATTCTCTCTATCAGATTTTTAGTCCAACTCAACCTCTTCACACGACACAGGTAGTAAAAATAAATCCCTTATTTGCACAGAAGTTCGAACTCATGACCCCAAACATAATAACACACCACTTAACCACCAGACTAGCAAGCCCATTCTGTTAATTACCCACACACTTTAGCTTATAAGCCTATTAGCCAGAGTCTGGGCTTTATTCATAAAAATACCAAAATTTACCCAAGTTGAGACTTGAACTTGGGACCTCCCACACACCCCCGGAACACATATCTACTGAACAAACACTCATTCATGTCAAAATCACCAAAAGCTGAAATTAAGAAAAACCGGGGCGTTACATCAAGCCTTTAATTAATTAAAACTCTATAGTGATTAAACTTTTATAATTTAGTCCTTGAGCCTTAATTAATTAATTTCTCAATTAAATTACTTAATCAAACTTCAATATCTTTTGATAATAACTCTATAATTATTTTTATTTAATATTTATGGACTTAGTTTACGAAAATGGGGTTCCAAAACTGCACTTTTTAGCACTACTAAATTTTGGGTCGTTACAAAAACAGTACCTCAATAAATAAATTCAAGTGCTCTCAATAATCTCTCTTACAAAACCTAGACAAGCCTTAAAATATATATATTCAATTCGAGTTGCTAACATAGAATCTAAGTAAACAAACTAACTCATTGAATATATTTATTACAATCATAATAATCAAAGTACAACCAATTGAATATCTAATTTCCAAAACAACTACATAGTTTTCATCGATCCTCCATGTTTCAAGGGATTATTTGGTTCACTTGAAACCAATCCAACCTTCAAATGCCAAGGATTGTTTTTTCATAGATGGATCAGAATATCTTCAATAAAACAACACATAACCAGGTAGACAGAGGATGTCATAAGGATCCCTAAGAGAGAATAGCCCAAGGTACTAGGTCTATTGCTTGTCGCATTGGTAAGGTCATATTTGGCTAAAGGAAGTTGAGATAAGGGAGAAATATTCTCCTTTAGCCATTAATCATGTGTCCTAAATTGACTGGGACTCTTTTGTTTTGATTGTTTTCAGACTCTCTTTTGCATATTTTCTCTCTACAAATATGCATGTTGTTCGACCACATAAATCATTCCTATACCTTAGTGATACTCAACCAAATTTTAAGGAGATTTATTTGTTCAATTTTTCTATTTGTGTAAATAAATTTTAAATTTTTTGAGTTCTTGTTTCTAGATTACGAAGAGATTTAATTGCTATTTTTAAGCAATAATAATACGAGATCTAGTGTTTTGAAGGTGAAAACGATTCCTCAAGTATTCAATAGCTTAAGAATAGTGGAGAAGATATTCAATTGAAAGTTTAGCGTGGTAAAAAATATGTTGGATTGATGTGTGGAAAACCCGAAGACTTCCCTTAGGGATCCTTATGGCATCCTTTGTCTACCAGCCACATTGGTCATATTTGTACACATGCATTAAGATTAATCAGATTTACTGCTATAGACATCATGAGTTAATCTTGTTTATAAAAAAGTTTAAAATCATGTTGTGTTATTAGTCTATTTTTTCATTAATGGGTTTGATAATGTCGATTTTTAGTCACCACAAATTGCGGGTTCAATGGCTTTTATAGTAGGGTAGAGCCTTTGCGCTATTATTATTAATTGTTTCATAAAGTCAAGGTTCTTAACCTTCTTGTTTAATAAAAAAATTCGAACAACGCTATGAATAATAATACAAGCATTGAATGTTACACAAAGTGTTGCAATAATTCAAACAACAATATGAATAATAATACAAGCATCATGTCTATGCTGGCAAGTTTGACTTGTATTTATCTTAGTTATAGTATTTTAGTGGAAAAAAATTTAAGATTTTTTTGTAATGGGAAACTATATATTATAGAGTGCACAATTTGTGGGATTTGAAATTTCCTACCATAAAGGAATTCGATCAAGATGGTTGAAGGGATTGATGACGTAATGTAAGGGATGATTTGAGTTAATCTAATCCTTATTCTCAAGAGGATGATCTATTGAAGCTCCATTGAAGACTATATTTAAGAAGCTTTCATCCTTAATATTATTCATTAAGAAGGAGCATTATATCTTCAACTAAGAACTTGTTATTAGTGTTTCAAAGAGTTCAACGAGAGACTGCAATACTAAGACCATAATAATCTTTGGATTGATTAAATTGTAATTAATTGTAGGCTGTCGAGACCTACAAAAATAAAACCTACTTGAAAATATGAGATTAGTAGAAAGTAGAAAGCAGAAAACAAAAAGTAGAAAGCAAGGTCAAACAAGTAAAGTAAATAAAAAAGGGGGATTTTTATAACATCAAAAGCTAAATTTAAATTAAAAACTAAGACGAAGAAAGTAACAATTAAAGGTTTTAGAAAATCAATGGGAAGAATCTCTAGAAAATGGTAAAATTTCTGTGTCATTTATAGATTCGATCATCAACGCAAGGATATCTTCAATGCTTTTAATAAATTAGTTCTAGTTGTTGACTCAACATTGGACAACCAATCTCTCCTTACTTGTTCGGTAACCAAGAGACAACTCATTTGAAATTACTTCCCTAATCAATAAATAACCTTGTAACTTAGTGCCCAAGATATAACTTACCAACAACATTAAGAAAGACAGAGACCTAATTTTAACCAATAAACTCACCTTATCAGGGTTTATTTAAGCTAGATCACCCATCCACACCACATAACCGTACACTATGATATAAACAATTTATGCAGTTTGTCACTAGTATTAGAATGAATCAAACAATTATGGATTTAGTTATTCTAGTTGACACAAAAATCATTCTAAGCTATCAAATATCGGCCACCTATATGACAAACCTAAAAATTGTAATTAAAACAAAAGATGCACGGATTCTAATGAACAAATAAGAATTAAATCAAAAATTAAGTTTCACGAATTTATCAAATCAAACTTTGATTAACCTTCGACTAGAAAAGGGAGTTTAGAAAGCCATCAAGTTGAGAGAATGCAATAAACAAGAAAATAGCTATCAAGTCAGAAAACGACCGAAAAGTCCTAACTCCCTCTAAAAATATAGTATTTATATTATCTATTCGACTTAAATTAGGTTATAAAAACTTGTTTTAAGACATAAAACTCTAAAAGGACCAAAACACCCTCAAAACTCAATCGAAACACTGAGGATTTCATCAAATCAACAGAGTCGGCGTTGGGGCGCCAAGTTGTAGCATAGGGGCACACGAATAATGAGGCAAGGCCAGCACGAGCTAATCGTGCACTAGGGCATGCTGGTGGTGTTGGTGCGCCAATTCTTGCGCGCAAGGGTGTCAGGGCATGGCACTAGGGTGCCATAGTCACCCAATTTTCTTTGTTTTAGCTGCACCTTACCTTAATCATCTTGGTTCCTCATTTCAACCTCTAATGGACTTCAAGCTCGACTTTCAAGCTTCCATAAGCCTAGTTTAAATCTGAGAACACCTAATTAAATATTAATTATCAAAATCTTATAAAAATAAAGTTTAATAAACTAAAAAGACAATTAAGCGCAAATGAAGCACAAAATATGCAAAGCAAGTTAAAATGCGACATTTCACTTAAGAACCAAGCAAAATGTTAAACATAGAGGCCTAAATATAAGAAATATAGACACTTAATTATTAGTTACGCCTTGATAGTTGATTCATTATATGGGAAAAACTCGCAAACAAACATAAGTAATTTATGAAACCGCGTAAACATCTTTGATGTTTTGTGATTGTGTTCCTTACTTGTTACTCCTTTTAAATAAATTGTTCCAACAACTCAAGCAACATTGTGTGATAAACACCCAACAATCACATATTTTAAATTCCATTACTAGAAGGTGCATTAGCTAAGAATCTCACAACTTCTTGTTTTAGTTGAAAACGACCTTACCACATATTATAAAGAAAGGAAAGATATTCGTAACCTCTTCTCTATTCTCAATAATACTATATATTTATATAAGAATTTCAATAAAAGGTGACATGATGGAACATGCTTAAAGCATCAACTTTGCACATGTTGGACAAATCAATACTAATTTGGAATCTAGTTATGATGTTGATTATTATTATAGTTATATAGAGATACAAAGATTATGAAATTTTGATTAGATATTGCACTCACTTATGGTCTGCCTTTAAGTGTGAAAGTGTGACCTAGATGTAACAAATATAGTTCTCTAATCTCTAATATATATAATTATATGTGTGGAGAAAAACCTAATCTTGAGTACTTGCATACATACATACATACTTTCTAAAAGGAGACCGACCACTCACAAATTTATTAGCTTAACCTAATGATTTTGTGGGACAAGAGAATTAATATATAATAATATAATACATATACCATACTGCACATGCATGTTGAAGTCCCTATTCGTGGGCCTCTCTTGTCCATCAGATGCTCTATATTTGTGGAATGCAAAGCCAAACAATATTGAACTTTAATCAATAATCATATGTAGCGTTGTCATCAAAGAATCGAAGGGACGGCCAAGGTGGGCTCCCATTGCATCCCAAAATCATCAATGACACGATCGTCGACACATCAGCACCATCTTTTTTCTTTTGTTTTTTGGATAAGTGTGTCAGCAGCACCATCTGGATCATATTCCATTGGGTAATATGAGATCGAGGATTGGCAAATCAACTTTCAACATTTGTACGCAATGTGTCATTAGTTCGGCCAAGATGTTTGATGGGTAACATTAAATTTTTTTAATAAATTATACAAATAATCACTTAATTTCAAAAAAAATTCATTTAAAACACTTAAACGAAAATATGATCTACATGACATTCCAATTATTTTTTTTTTAAATTTTCACCTTTTGATATTAGTATCCACCTCATTTTTTTGCGTCCAAATAATTTATTTTCATTTTTCACATTCTTCCTGTCGAAACCATTCTGAAAAGGGGTTTAAAAAAACGGGAATCGACTTTTAAAAATATGGAGTCGCCACCGATCCTTTTCATTTAGGTGTGATCGGGTCACCTATAAAAATATTTTAGTTTGCGAAATTCGAGAAAACGGGTTCGGAAGTCGGTTACGTGCAAGGAAGGGCTAGCACCCTTGCAACGCCCAAAGTTGGTACCAAATTGATTAATGTTGTCCTAACGTCGAAAACTTGAAAATATTTAGGATAAAACTTTCGAAAAAAAAAAATGGCTAATAGGATTGAATCTCAAGATTAACTCGCTTCAAAGGAATAAAAGTATCATACCCAACACGTTAGGATATAACACCCTTATATTTCGACACCGAGATCATCTTTGATCTTCAAAGCATGTAAAAGAAAAGGATATTTGAGTATTTAGTCGAACGAAAAGATCGACACCCAACACGTTAGGATGTAATTTTCCGGTCTTCTAAACACACAAATATTACCTCTTTTTGTATGAATTAAAAATGTCGAGTTGCGATTTAAAACCGTTGATCCACATGAAATAACGAATACGGAAAATTAACAATACTGATAATAAGAACAAAAAATAAAAAGATAACATTAAAATGATAATAATAAATAAAAACAAGAAGATGTTAGTAACGATAGAGATAATAGTAAATATAGAGGTAATAATAATAATGATACAAAATATATACGATTAATAATACAAATATGGTATTAATAATAATAATAAAATTAGTATATACATGTAATAATACAATAATAATAATAATAGTAATAATAATAGTAGTATAGCAAATATAGTAATAATAATAATAATAATAACAATAATAATAATAATAATAATAATAATAATGATGATGATAATAGTAAATGGTATAGTAATAATAGTAAAATAGTAATAATATGTACAGTATAGTTATAGTTATAATAATAAACTTGAGGTAAAATATGTGCAATATACTAATATGAATATAGTGGTGATAATAAAATAATAATACTGATACAAAGTATGTACAATATAATAATAAAAATAATAATAATAATAATAATATATAATAATAATAATAATAATAATAATAGTAATAATAATAATAATGCTAATAATAATAATAATGATAGGAGGCTAGTTAAAATTAATGAAAATAACAATAACAATATAATTACAAAAAAAAACCAGATAAGAAAAGACTCAGTTGTGATCAAAATAAAATTAAGGGGATTAAAATAGAAATAAACTAAAATGGAAAGGGGATTGGGGACTATTTGTAAATAAAACAAAATATTAGGGTCAATTTGTAACAAAAAATAAAAGAAAAGGACCAATTTGTACGCGCGGAGGAAGCGGAGGGACCACGCACGCAATAAATCCTTTTGGCCAAAACGCATAACAGCGAGGGAGACCAAATTAAAAAACCAAACTAAATATTCGGGCCAGATTTTAAAATAATAAAAATCTAATTAAAAACAATAAAAATGCGGAAGGGCTAAAAGTGCAATTAGCCCTTCCGTTCAAAAACACGCGGATCCCCAGATCGGGTCGGGTCATGAGCGCGGGTATGCTCAAAACGACGTCGTTTTGGGGTTAAAGGCCAGCCCCCAAAACGACGTCGTTTCGAGGGGGCTATAAAAGGCCCAAAATCCTAAAAAAAATCATTTGCAATCTGCTTAAGAAGAAAAAAAAAATTTCTAAACCTTCCTTTGTTCTCTCTCAGATCCGAATGGGGGGTGAGAATTCCGGTGGCCGGACTACCGTAGGCTCCATCGTCGGTCGCCGCGCCGGCCACCGCGTGGTGAAATGTTTTATTTTTTTTTTATTTTTTGATACTATATATATGTATATATATTTGTGTACAAAAAAAAAGAAAAAAGTTTCGAAATAAAAGAAGAAAAATAATAAATACAGAAAAATACCTTCGAATGTACTAATATGATTTTGCTTTTGGATTTTTGTTGGATCTCTACTGCTATATTTTGTTTTTTTTGAAACTGTTTTTACTTGTATTGATTAAAAGAAAAAAAAAAAACCCCTGTTACAATGTTTTGAGTTGGCTTTTATAGCCAACCCTCTTTTACATTTTTGATCTATCTTCTATTTTTTAATCTTTCAGGCGCTAGTGGAGACCAGTGGAATAGGTGGAGGAGGTAGTGGAGGTTGAGCGGCGCGGGTGGCAGACAGTGGTCA